>KK112659.1:248937-275737 GCA_000611955.2 Stegodyphus mimosarum
ACAATCCAGCTTCACGAAGGCCGATGATTCTCCCTCGTTCAAACTCTGTAAGTTGTTCAAATCTCGCTCTCTTTCGTCGACGAGGCATAAGTACAGATTGAGTTAACGTTTACCACTAGCAGATAACCACCGATAACCATACACGCCTCGCTACAGCCGTCTATTTATTCGGATCCATCAGCCGTTCAGAGGGCGCTGCTCAGCATACGCATGCGCTACGGATTTGCATATCATACGCTACTTTGCATTTCCTGAAAATTTCAGCTCACTCGCGTAAGTCCTTCATGGTGTTGCAATTTTCACAAACGTGAGTGTAGTTTCGACAACAACGTTTTACATCTATCTCTTGAAATAGCATTTTTTATTGCTACGTTTCCCAGAGAAGGATTAGATGACCAGTAATGAGAGAATTTTGGCACCCTATTGTAGGACATGACAAGCATGCACCCAAGGACAAGCATAATTTCAGATGGGTCTGTAGGGTGAATTGTTTGTCCTTACTTTTCGAGTCGTTGGTTTGTGCATTGAGCGATCCAAATCATAAGACTTTTTGGAAATATCTTTAGAAAAACGTCCAATTCGGTAGACGAACGATTTAAATTAAATAACAAAGTAGGTAACTTTGCTGAAATTGTCATTTGAGGTTGGAAAGTTGAATCTGCATGAAACCATAAGATTGGCCTGGAGCCTGAAGCATTATCCGATGATATCTCATCAACCGATGAAAGTGATGCCATATCAGTATCACTCAAAGCATTGCCATTCTTGTATTTTGGGGGATGGTATCATGATCAATAACCATTTAACACTTGTCTGAATCGGATGAGTACTGCAAATTGTGTGCTCTATCTTGAAAATCGGGATCGTCTATTTCATCATCCAAATCAGTATCTTCGACATCTGACTCTTCTAAAATTTTTTTTATTTCTTCATCAGTAAGTCCCCGTCGTCGAGTCATTTTAGATTTAATTAATTTGTGCCTAAATATAAAATAATAAGCAACTATTTCAAAAGTAACCGAAAAATATAATACCAAGAGAAATGATCACACAGGACTGTTGGGACAATGTGTTTCCACCATCCAAAACGAGAGGGACATGTAAGTCCCAAAAATAAAAACCTAAGTAAAACATTGCCACTTACCAGTTTGTTAGAAATAATCCACTTCGTGAGTAACTTATCTGGCCTTAGATTACTAAATCAAAAATTTAATCGAAAATAGGCGGTATTTTCAAAAAATAAGTTATTTACGTTCGTACAGTATGGAATGAGCTGCTACAACACTTCAAAAACGCGGGAATAGCATTATGTACGGTAGTGCCATCTATGTTCTATGAATGAAAATATTTTCAAAAACATTGGCAGGACTGGTGGGAAAGTCTCTTATTACACAGAGAAGCGTTTCTGTCCCAAAAGATTTTTTTGAAATTTGCTTGGGACGTATGTGTCCCGTTAGGCGCGAAAGGTAAGATACATATATGTTAAGATACACAGTCCAGTCACATTAATGTGACCATCTGTCAAAAGCCAGAATAACCACCTTTCGCAGAGCGGACTGCTGCGAGACGTGCAGGAAGAGAGTCACATAGGTCCCTGAAGGTGTTCTCTGGGATGTTGAGCCATGCCGACTCTAATGCCGTGGCCAGCTGCGCTAGATTACGCGGTTGAGGATCCATGGCGCGAACAACTCGATCGAGATGGTCCCACAGATGCTCGATTGGGTTTAAGTCAGGTGAGTTTGCTGGCCAGGGGAGGACGGTAAACTCATCCTGGTGCTCTTCGAACCACGCACGTACACTGGCAGCTGTATGGCACCTCGCATTGTCCTGCTGGAAGATGCCATCATCCTGAGGAAAAACAATGCGCATGTAGGGGTGAACATGGTCCGCAAGGACAGATGCGTACTTGTATTGATCCATTGTGCCTTCCACAATGATCAGTGAACCTAGAGAATGCCAGGAAAACATTCCCCAGACCATAATGCTCCCGCCTCCAGCTTGGACCGTTCCGGCAATGGTTGCAGGGTGGTTCCTTTCAGAGGTTTCACGCCTTATACGCCAACGTCCATCTGTCCGATGGAGCATAAAACGCGATTCATCCGAAAACGCAACCTGTCGCCACTCAGTGGACGTCCAGCTGCTGTACTGGCGTGCAAATTCTAGCCTTCGCCGTCGATGAACAGCAGTCAGCATAGGTGCACGAACCAGGCGTCTGCTTCGGAGGCCCAGACGCAGCAATGTTCGCTGAATAGTACTTTGGGAGACACTTTTGGTAGCCCCTTGGTTCATTTTGGTGGTCAGTTGCTCAACGGTAGCCCGTCTATCTGCCCGAACGCATCTCCGCAACCGTCGTTCGCCTCTGTCATCTATGGCCCGTGGTGCACCACATTTGCCACGTCGCTGATTTTGGACAGTCCCATTTTGCCATGCACGGTACACTTTTACCACGGCGGCACGCGAACAGTTCACAAACTCAGCCGTTTCGGAAATGCTTCCACCCTTGGCCCGAAAGCCAATGATCATGTCCTTTTGGAAGTCGGATAAATCGCTTCGTTTCTGCATTACGCCAACAATTGAAATGTTTTCCGAAGCCTTCACACACCCTTTATATACGCTCAACTGCACTGTGCTGCCACCTGCCTTCTGTGATTGGTTATTTAACTCTGACATGGAAAGTACGTGGTGGTCACATTAATGTGACTGGACTGTGTACATAAGCATGTCATAAATATATTTAGAAGTCAAACAACAAAAATCAGCGCTATGTTTTCAAATTTTCACAGAACTAGTTTTGATGGTTTTACTGAACCACCATCCTCAGCTGCATAAGCGCAAATGATTCTAACTTCGTTGGGTGGAGGGCTGTAAATTATAGTGTGAGCGTCCTGTTATGTAGTAAAAATATTTTTTAAAATATTATTTTCGATAAAGCTTCTTGATAATGCAAGCAGGCTTTTGAGCTTATGTAAAGATTCTGCCACAGGGGCCCCTAAGCCGGGGCCTTGCAGGTCTAGGCAGAAATCCAGCACTGCTCCAAACCTGAAAAATACAAAAACCAAGGGGTTAGGGGAAAAAAAAATAAGTATCACTGTTGAGATATCCTAGAAGTCAAATAGCTATTACAAAAAAAAAAAAAAAAAAAAAAAAAAAAAGTTAATAAAAAAAAAAAAAAAAAAATAACATGCAGGGGGTATTTACATATTTTTAGAATCATTTTAATCGGAATTAAAAAAAGAAATTCACACGTGGAAAGCACAATAGCCTTTGATCTCATAAAGAGCTGTTGTTTCTAAGTGCAGAGCCACTTCATCTGATGGACTGTGGAAAGTAATAGAGGAGGAAGGAAAATCAATACCCATGGAAATATTATAAAAACCCTTCTTTCGAAAAAATGATAATGCATGCTTGCGCAGAAAAAAAAAAGCTATTAGATCGAACATATAAAAAAATACTCTTTACATTTTAAACAGAAAAATGACCCCAAATTGTTCTAAAAGTGAGTAAACACCTTATACATTATACATAAATATACTGACATTATATGCTTACAAAATGTACCGACGGAATAAATCACATTTTCTGACCTGTAATTTTGCTTTATTTGTTTATGAAAGGGCTGTATGGTTTTTAATTTCTATACTGTGAAATGAAAGTAAAAAAAGTCGACTTATTTTCTTTTGCAAAGCTCTCTTTCTGTATATGCAGGGCATAACATAATTTATAGTCACAATTTTAAGGGATGATAGAACATGGCAAAATTTAAATTTTCATTATACAATGTATGTCAACAAAGAAAGATAATAGTATGGAAGACGAAAGGTTGTTTAATCATGGTTGTTTAAAAGAATTGTTAAAATTGAAAATGCTCAACTCCAATATATAATTCGCAACGCTGCAGAAATGGGTGGCATGCACTATGAAAGGTGCCTACGGTATGTATTCCTGCAGAATTTATACTAATTGAGCTAATAAATTTTTCAGGATAATTAATCTATGTCTCTTAAAATAAACTCATTGCAGTTGTGGTGCATGTCTCAGAGTACAGTTGTTGGTTGTTCATTTGAACAGCTGTTGTTAATAACAAATGCTATTTTTGGTAACTATCTGCATTTAAAAAACTGTCTGACTTGTGCATTGTGACATTGCATTGTCTTATGCAAACTGTTACTTTCGGCATGGTCCTATCTGCTCTTAAGGCTGTCATATTAATTGCTAAAAATAAGCAGATAATAATAAAAATGATATATCGTATTGTTTACTTTTTATGACGCATTGTAGGAAAAGAATCAAGTTGTTAAAAGAAAAATGAAAATTGCTTATTCTTACCCCTCGTATCATCACCACCTTCAATAAACTGTATTTCATCATATTGATGGGCAACTTTTTTCGGTGGTATTAAATCTTCAATACTCTCACTTTCTACTGTTGACTTATTTATGAATTTCAACTCTAAACCCTTCTTTGCACAACCAAGATATACAGTTTTAATATCTTCTATAAATTGGTAAGTTTTTTCGCCTGGATATTGAAATTGCTGCAAATGGAAACCGTTACAATAATTTAATGGGCCATATATACTGCCTCAGACATTGGTCATTACATCTATTGATGATGGTTTTATTTTTATTTTTTAATTGATTAGTCGTACTTAATTTATCCTTTTTTTAGCAACAAATGCGCCTGTAATGGAAATATGTGAATAACCTATTTTTTTAAGGTTTTCCAGAAATTCACTTATTTAACATTAAAAAAGTCCTTCATAAATTCATTTTTGCACACACTTACTGTAAATTAACCAGTCATCATCTGTAAAGAAATATTTACAAATTGTAATTTCATTAACATATTCAGACATAAAGTTGCTTAATTACCCTTGCTGTTATTTGTTGTCTTGTGAACAGCGCTGCAGGGATCGCTGCTGTGCAAAATTTTGATACTGCTTGGCAGAATCGATACAAAGTACTTTTCAGTGTTATTAAATTAAATTAGGTCCATCAAGTATTTTTACTTCTTTGTACGAAGTAATGGAAAATTATCACGCGAAAATTTCAAATTTCAGCAAAAAGATCCATTTAGACAGCTATCAAATGCAATTTAACGATGTTTTTGCTTTACATTTGTATATAAGGACAGAATAAAGGACTCCTTTTTCCCAAACGAAATTATAAACCTGATTTAAAATGGATTCAGAAGAGATATTTTCGTGGCTTGTGTACGTATGTTTGTATTTCACCTAACTCAAAAACGAGTAACCTCAGAAGTTTAAAATTATGTATATAGGACTACTATAACATGTAGTTGTGCACCTCTCTTTTTGGTTGAATTGACCACACCAAAAGTGTATATATACCACTCTGTTACTCTGTTCCATTACCTTAGTCTTTTTTTATTCTTATATGTAGGCAAATTGTGTATTTATTGCTTTAAAACTTATGTAAGAAAAATAAAGAATATGTAGAAAAATAAATTAGCAGCTTAATCGACCAAACACCTCTTTTGCCGCAGCCGTTAAATCAACTAAATCAATTGCAGTACAAGTATCAGTCGGGACGCAAACACTTCCAATAAAAGCACAGGAGACAAATAGTAAAAACAAAAAAGAAAAACCAACACATTCAATTCAAAACAAGGAAACAGTAGTAGAAACAAGGAAACAGCCCTGATTTCAAAATTAAATATCTCTACAACTCGACTGGGTAGACTACAATTAAATACAACTTGTAAATATCTCTACATCTCGTTCAGCTTACCACATAATTCTATCGATCTTTGTTGTAGAGATATTTAATTTTGAAACCAAGGCTTATTCGCTGATCACCCTGTATATGCACTGATAATTTGTTTTTATATAACATCACTATTTATTAATTTTTATTTTGCTCCAATGCCAATAATTTTTTACTTTCGAAGTGAGAAAAATTCTTTCATTTCAATTTGTAAAATAGTAATTTTAACTGTGTTAAGTAATATATTTAAAACATATAATCAATATTATAAAAGAAATGTATATTTATACTACATAAATATATAATATATAACTGTGCCTTAGTGTAAGTCACACATGGCTTCTTGCCAGGGAACGGATCCAATACCATTAAAATAATTGCAAAATCGATCTATGACATCTTTTGCCTCCTGTGTACCATTGCGTGCACTTCGCTGCAATGAAATAAATTTAGAAGTGCTATCATTCCATGTTTCTTTTCTTATGCAATTATTTTCTAAATCTTCAGCATCCAAACTATGTTCAGGAGTGTATAAATTTTTTGTTTCTTTTTTGCTGCGCAACAGGTTGTGCAGACAGCAAGCTGCCAAAACAAAGTATTGTGCCTTTTGTGGCGATGTCAATATCATCGTTCCGAGAAGTCGAAATCTGGCAGCTAGAATGCCAAATGCATTTTCTACAATTCGTCTTGCTCGTGACAGTCTGTAGTTAAAAATTCTTTTTTCTATTGTGAGATGCCTTCCAGGATATGGCTTCATAATGTGTTGGGTTAGTGGAAAAGCATCATCTGCATATGGGACATTAATATCTGTTCCTGGCAAAGTGTTTGGTGATGGCAAAAATAATTGATCACTTTCAACCAGTGATTTTAATTTACTTTTGTCCCAAACATCTCCATCACTGATTCTGCCATTTATTCCAACATCAACGTATATGAATTTTAAATTAGCATCAACCATTGCAAGTAAGACAATGCTGAAATCACCCTTATAGTTGTAATATTTTGAACCAGAACCAGGTGGTGGTTTAATTTTAATATGCTTGCCATCTAAAGCACCAAAACACATTGGAAAATTCCATTTTAAATAAAAATCTCTAGCAATTTCTTCCCAATGCTGGTTTGATGTAGGTGTGTCCATGTATTCACTTTTCAAGACATCATATAGTGCCTTACATACAGCTGGCAAGATACCCGAGATAGTATTTTGGGCAATTCGAAACTGATATGCCAATGAGCTCTGAGTTTCTCCTGAAAAATAACAACAGAATTAACTGAATGATATCTATTTAATTTTAAATAAGAATCAGCTCATATTTTTAACACATTAAAGACCGCATGCCTACCGGTGGGTCATTCCACAACATTACCAGCCTGCATGGGCACACAACATGTTTTACCTGAGGACCGCTTGTGCACCGGTGGGCATGATTTAAATTCAATTTATGTACAGTAGTCCATTTGCCGGTCCCTCGAAGAGATACTGCATATAGTGGACTTAGTTATTTCGACATAGCCTTATTTTAAAACGATTTTTTTAAAATCAAACAAAATTGACGAGTTTTTAAGATTTTCGGACATTTGTTTGTAGCAAAGACGGCATCGTTTTCTTGTTTGCCTTTTCTGGCCTTCAACTTCTTTCAAGATATGTACATACTGTATAAACATTCTCGACAAGTTTTAACTCGTCAAAGCTAGAATGTGCAAGACAAACTGACTCAACGGTGGGCGTGCGGTTTACGAGAGTAAATTTACATGTTGGGACCGTGTGATCACCCGTGGGCACTTTAATTGAAATAAATCTAGGGGTTAAATAATGTCTACCTCAAATTATTTACACTAAAAACATATTTAAAAAATAATATACGTTTAACAATAAAAGAAATGCCGGTCCCTACGTGAGAAATAAGATTTTTTCAGTGCGGTCTTCAACGTGTTAATATGTCAGACACTTACCTGTAGCTAGAAATCGAAGGGTTAGTGATAACCTTTCTCCAGCTGGTATAGATAATCTCATTTGAGTATCTTGTTTAGATATTATCGGCGAAACCAGGCTTAAAATTTCCTCAAATGTCGCAGTATCCATTCGCAGCCATCTACGGGCCCAAGAGTTGCAGCGTAGGACGTGTACGTGATTTCAGAGGTGCAACTCTACTCTTGGAAGCAAAACCTAACTTAATTACAGTTCATACCTTTAAAAGTCTGTATTTATGACCAAAACATCAAAAGTACAAACACTGAATATGTATTTAATGCTTATATGTATACAAACATTTAAGTAGATGTAAGTTTCCTTGACATAATACATGCCAAAATGTATTAAATTATCATAAGCAAGTTTGAATTGAAGCAAATATCTTTAAAATGCAAAACTGATAAATATGTTATATACATCCTCAAAATCTAAAGAAATTCCTGAAATTTATCATACACAGTTGTACTATAACTGCATGTAACCTAGAACTGATTAAAAATTGGAATATATTATAGGTAACTTAGTTGAATTTATAACGAAGTTATAAACAAATTTATAACGAATAACGAAGTTATAAATTCAACTAAGCTGTTATAACTGAGAAAGGATGAATGTAAAATTTCAGAGACTATGGCACTTTTGCTAGGCTAACAGTATTATATAAAATTAATTACATGAGTGCAGCCTAAATGTGGTGGAATTAATATAGTGCCAGACATTACAAAACGTGCCCTATATAAAAGGCTTTTGTGTAAACTTAACATTTATATTAATTGAAGCATTTGGAATAATGGAGGGGGGAAATATCTAAGTTGAAATGTATTTTTAGCAGTAAATTCTGTGTTGGAAGTAAACCAGTTACTTTTCTGTTATCGGAACTGGATTCAGAAATGTATGTCATATGGTTGTGTGTATGAATATATGTGTCCATGGATGCATGTATATAAGTATGTACATATATATATGTGTGTATACATATTCTTATACATGCACATACATACATTTCTGAATCCAGTCAAATTAACAGAAGAATACTGAATATTTGAAAAATGAGTTATTTATACGAGAATCAAATGTAATTAGATCTAATAACAAATATACAAAAACATTTTACGGGGAATGCCAAATTTACTAGTTTTTAGGCAGTTTTAACACTTTTTTATTGTGCTGGAACATTTTAAAGCAGAGGCAGGCAAACCATCACAATTAATTTTAAAAAGGCAATAAATAAATAAAATAATGAAATATTCAGCATAATTAACTGGAACAGAAAAATGATACCATATATTACTTACTAATAGTTAAAATCAGCAATCTAAATAAGAATGCGAGTACTCAAGCGGCATAAAATTTTAAAGAATATTTTAAATAGTCAACATTTGAAAAATAAATTTACTTTTCTGTTATTAGGACCAGATTCATAAATGTATGTATGTATGCATGCATGCATTTATGTATGGATGCATGTGCTCATGTACTCCATATGTATATGTGTGTACATATGTATGTGTATACATTTCTGAATCTGATCCCGATAACAGAAGACTACCATAAAACATTCCCTAATTTTATGCTTTTAATATTACACATATATTCTATACTTTGTTATGTAGTTAAATATATATTTTGCAATACACATACAATACAAATGCGAATAAAACTACATAAAAATGTAAAGTGAATGAAAATAAAAATATTGAAAATTAAAGCATTTAGAAAAAATCTTTAAATATCTATGTGCAGTCATTTTAATGAAATTCTGTCCTAAAAATTATATGGAACTAAATAAGTCTTAAGTACGTTTCATGAATTATAAACTATTCACATTTTATTTGTAAAACATTGGATGCATATGTACACATATTTAAGCTTAAAAAAGAAATAGCTGTTACCTCTAATGCCAGTTCACGCATTAAATTTTCATAGCGGCCCAGTGTTTTACGTCTCAACAGCCATTGTCTTGTCCATGTTTTTCTTTTGGTCTTTCTTTTTTTCTTGATGAGGAAAGCAGCTGCAAACATAGACGCTCCTAAAATAAAACGTTCTTTTGAATTCGACTTAGCGTTCGATGGCCGTGCTTACCTCTCTTCGAGAATTGCTACTATCTGTGTAGTGTCACAGAGGCATAGGCAGGTGATTTAATTGATGTGTCGCCAAATACGCTAAAAATAACTAATGTTGGTAACCGTCGTGTTTGTAGTAGAGAACCAGTTTCCCCTTTACATGTTAACCCCAAAGTGATTTATGGTGATTGGCTGCTGCGTATCACGTGACAAAGCAGAAAAATTGTCCCCAAACAGTTGTCCTTCAGAAACAAACCGTCGTGTGATAGCAGCCTAAGAAGGTTTGCGGTTGTAAACAACTGGTTGCTATGGATACAAGGAGAAAGTTAAAGAACGCGGTAAGAGTTGCGTAAGCAGGGAGAAGGTGAAAGAGTCTTTTGTGAAGCAGAGTCAGTTATCTGATAGTGGATCGCTAAGCGATAAAGAGATAGTTTAACCCTTTAACTGTCAAGTTATTTTGATGATTTGGGTGCACAAATTGTCAAATTTTTTTATTGCAAAAATCAAATGTTTAGTACAAAATAAAATATACTTAGTAGTTAAAAATTGATATTTTGAAGCACATGGGTAAAATATTTAAAGTTTTTTAGCCACTGCATATTTGCTTGAGGCGGCTGCCACTCAACATGGCAGTTGTAAAGTTCGCTTCTAGTGGAGCATTATTTTCTAAAAATGAAAAAAAGAATTAATTATTTTCTAAAAAATAAATAAATGAAAAAAATTAAATAAATAAAAGTGAAATTTTTTAAAAAATAAATAAATGAAAAAAAAATTAAATAAATAAAAGTGAATACCTTTCAGTAATTCAGTCTTGTGTGGTATAACTAGAAACACTTTTCCAAGCACAAACCAACTCCACATTCACTACACCAGAATCGTGTTTCCTTCCTTATTCTTTTCCCATTTTTATCCTTTTTCGAACAACACACTTTGCACTGTCTTCTAGGCTCACGTTTCGCTGGAGTAGGAGGAATATGGGATATAAAATGTCGTTCAGTAAGACGGGCAGGGTTATCTATTGTAGGTGGTCTGCCAACATTCTTTTGTCCAGAAGCTGCATCATCATATTTATGTAAAAGCTCTTCTACAACTTGGATTCGAAATTCTAAAAATGTAATGCGTTTCCCAACTACATTTTTATAGAGCAAATATGAGTTCCAGAGTACCTTGTCTAGTAAATGTAAAAATATCTTTTTGTAATATTTTTTCTGAGGTTTTCGGATTGTTGGATGAAAGGATATTTCCTGATCACAGCGATCTACACCACCCATAGTTAGATTGTAGTCAGAAACAATCTTCGGCTTGAGTATATCTTCATTTTTTTTTATTTTTGAGGCTGACCATGGAAGTATCACGAATACTGCTCATCAAACACTCATCCTTCTTATCTTTCCACCTTATAGCCATAATCTTACCTCTTTGAAAAGCTGTGATCTGACCTTTTTGCGATTTTCTTTTAGCGAATTCTGTAGGTAAATCTCGTCTGTTTATGCTTACTGTGCCATAAATATCTGTTTTTCGGGCTATAAGTAAATCTGCAAGCTCGGGTGACATGTAATAGTTATCTACAGTCACACAATAACCATTTCCAAGAAAGCGATGCAATAGGTGCATGACGACTTTTGTAGAAAGTCCATAATTTGTATACAATTGATTGAAAACAGTACTATTTCCTGTATAGATAATGAAGTCACAAATATACCCTGTTTCCGCCTCACAAAGCATAAAAAAATTGATTCCAAATCTTGCACGTTTGATAGGAATATATTGTTTTCACGATAACCTTCCTTTATAAGGCATCAAGCTTTCATCAACCGATGCATCACTTTCCGGTATGTAAAAATTACAAAATCCGTAAATTTTCTATCACATTATACAACTTCCAAAGTTTTGGATTTGGAAAATCATCTTTTTTTTTCAGTTTCATTATTGCAAAAATGTAAATATCGAAAAAGCAAAATAAAACGATTTACGAGCATTACTTTTGAGTAAACTGGAGTATGCAAAATCCTTCGATGAGACCAGTACATAGCCTGATTTGGTTTTCGGACAATACCTTGAAGAATTATTAGCCCAAAGAATAGCTTCATTTCTCTGTCATTTGTAAGGATCCATTTTTTACTGCGGGAGCACCTTGATATCTTTGCCCGATTTGCTTTTCTTTCTTGTTCTGCATAGTTGTTCGTTTCTTTGACATAATTTTGAATCCAGAAACATTTCTAAAATATCTAAGGGAGTGTAGTTTATGTTTACAGGAAAAGTTAGACCTGGAGTACCTGTAAAAGGGAACCGAGGGGGTCCTGATCAGCCAGAAGCAGTTATTTCACACCAGTCTCTCGCATTTCCGATATCATCATCACCGGTATCCGTTGATTCACTGCTACTTTCAATGTCACTCTCCTCAGTTTCACCTGCGTCACTAGTATCGATGCCTTCAAAATCTTCATCTTCGGTTGAAGAATTTAAATCATCTATATAACGTTTCAAAGAACTGGACGCCATTTTACAACAAAAAGATCCCGCACACTTTAAACCAAAGAACGTCTAACCTCTAACCTTTGAAATCTTCCGTAGAGTGCTGCCATCTATTGAATTGAGCACACATTAACTTTTCCCGAGAAACAGTCGGGTTTGACAAAGAGATGAAGCCGAAATAAACGTCTCCCGATATATATTCGGGTATAACAATACGATGCACTCAAAAAAAAATTACCTCGAGTAATACTCGGGCGTGACATTTTCGAACCTCGGGCATGACAGGCTATTGTTTCAAGTCTTTAAGGACTTAAGATACGAGTATTTCTCATCTGAGAATTTTTTGATGTCAGACTTGATCTCGTTCTGGAGCCTACGCAGTTGAGTTCTGGTAGTTTCAACACAGGAGTTTTGCCAATCTCTACGTAGGCGGTTTTTAATTTTGATTTTTTCTTTAATAAAAGAAGGTAATTTTAAATGATTAGGTTTGAATTTAGGTTTTGAAGCCGCATCAAATGCGCCTTTGAGGGTTTGGTTGAGCTGATTAATAGCTAAATCAACCTGCTGATTATTGCTAATTTTGATGGGGGGGGGAGAGATTTAGATTCCAAAATGAACCGAAAATTGTCCCAGTTAGTTGAGACGTGCGCCGGTAAATTTTGATTAATTTTGGTACAATTTAGGGTGAGCTGAACCGGGTAATGGTCAGACGACAATTCCGGAATCACCTCGATCGAATAATCTAACGGTATATTATTAAATAATGCCAAATCAATAATAGAAGGAGCACCAATACCCCCAGGAAACTGAAAATGGGTAGGTGTGTTCGGCGCTATAATTTGAATATGGGCGTCCTGAGCCCAGGAATTTAGTTTATCGCCATAGTTGTTGGCAGTGACACAATCCCAACTTCTATGACGGGCATTTAAATCACCTGCAATAATTAGATTATGAGATATACCACAGAGTTTTTTGAGATCAGGAATAAAGACAGGTTCCTGTCTCGGAGGCATATAGCAGGACGCTACTGCTATAGGGGGAGAATTTGGAATGTAAATTTGGACGATAGTCGCTTCAAAGGCCTCTAGATGGGGTGTTGGTATACGACTGTGCTTTAGTGAGCGTTTTACATAGATAGAAGTACCGCCACTAGCACGAACAGTGTCACTGTTGCTAACCGCCCTGTCATTGCGGTAGCAGTAATAGTTCGCAATGTTCGCACTAAGTCCCTCAACCAGATGAGTCCTCCTGTAAAATCCCAGACTTCGTGAATTTTTCTTCTGATGCCGTTTGCATTCCAGGTGCCGATGAGGAGAGAGCTTCCGTCTTCCTGGGAGTTGAACGTAATGCCTAGTGAAGAAGGGCACAGTACGCCTCGTAAATAGCAAATGCTCTTTCCGGCCCCGTGGAGACAATTCGGAGCTTAGGAAGAGCATTCCTGAAAGCAGACAGCAGGATTCGATGGTCAATCCCGAATTCAGAAGAGATCTGGAAGACGCTGCGCAGCACGTCAGTACAGCTTCCGTCGTCAGGCGTCGGGGCTGGAGCTGGGGCTGTTAGCACAGGTGTAGCAGCTGGCTTTGGAACTGGAGCAGTCTTGGGTGGATCTTGCTTCTGGATTTGATTAAGTCCGTGATTTTGGCGTCCGGAAACAACTGAGGTAAAAAGGGGATCGGTACTGGAAAAAGGAGCAGGGGCTGGTGCAGCTACAAATTTAGTTTTCCCGTTTTCCTGTCGAAAGGGGGGATTTTGATTTTTTACTTAATTTTTGTTGGCTGGATTTCTTGGGCAGTGGTGCCAGTTGGCTGCATGATTTCCCAGGCAGTTCGCACATGTATTATCCGATTCAGGGTCTTTGGTGCATTGGTACGCATAATGCGGCCCAGCACACCTGAGACATCTGATCGGTAAAGTACAGACAGCAGAACTGTGGAAGTAACCTTGGCATCTCCAGCACTGGCTTGGTCCTTTCTTGCCTTGATGCTTTTCTACTGAGATGTCGATGCCAAACATGATTGTTTCTTTGAAGGTGTCATAAACATTAAGAGATGGATTTAACTGGGTCAGGAACAGAGGCATGGGAAAACGGGATTTGTGTCTGCGTAATTGCGTGACACTAATTACTGAGTAACCATATAAGGTTAATTCGTTCTTGATTTTTTCCACTTTTGCAGTATGTGGAAGACCCCTAATGACAGCTTTAATGGGGCGATCGTCCTTGAGGTTGAAGCTTTTATATTCTGTGCCCTGGTTTTGCAAAATGCGGGCAACAGTGCGATAATCGTTTTCATCTTGGACTTGAACTCTGAGATATTTTCCTTTCATGCGGCATTGCGCCGATGAAACGGAAGATTGAATGATGCTTGTTAAAAATTCAAAGTATTTAGGGTCGACGAAAAAATACAGGACCCTTCTGGTGGGGGGGAGTAGTACCGTTAACAGTTTGCTCCTCCGAACGTTGCTCAGTAGTTTCTCCTTCAGGAGAACTGGATTCTGCATTCCCTTCATGGGGGGGGAGGGGTTGTTCTCGCAGCGCTCGCTCCATAATGGCGGGAGGCCTTGTGGGGGAACTGGTTCTTTATTCTTATCTGCTAACTTTTGCACTAAGTGCTTAGGCGGTTGAATAAATCCATCAGAATCCTGAATGCGAATTTTCTTCGCTTTAGGAGTGCTTTTTTCATTAGTTTTGAGGTTTAATTTTTCTATTTTTTTGCTGGTTTTTTGGATTATTTTGTCAGCGTTTAATTTAGCTGGCTTAAGAATTTGGTTGCTTCATTTTTTTTGGACTATTTAGATTTGCAGAATTTTTTGCAGGACTAAGCTGAGAATTATCTTTAGAATTACTTTGAGATTGATTAGTTTTAGATTGGGAATCACCATTAAGTAGAATGCTTGGCTATGCATTCCTCCTCTGTAGGAGGGATGCTGAAAAGTGACAAGTTCAGACGTTTGGCTAGCGAGGGAAGAGTAGAGAGTACTTTCCTGCTGCACTTGCTTCTTGTCAAAGCTGGCGAGAGGTGTTGATCGTCTGGATCTTGAGATCATCTGTTCGAGCTCGGTGAAGCGTGATTTTAGTTGATATAACTGCCGAATTTGGATAATTAATGAGTCAGGATCTATTGCATCTGTAGAGTTGATTGAGGTGTCCATCTGAAGGTTGGAAGTTGAAGGATTAGGATGTTGATGAATTGATTGAAGGATTAGGGAGTTGAAGGATTAGGATGTAGCCCGCTCTGGGAAAGCAAGGAGATAAATTCTCGCGGCACACAGATAGAGCAAATGATTGAAGATCACTGCCTCTGTCTCCTCAACAATGGACAAAAACCTACTTCCACGAGCCTACCAGAACATTTCACGCTATTGATCTTGCCATCTGTTCACCATCTCTTCTACCTTTTACCTCGTTCAGTGTAGGGGATGATCCTTATAATAGTGATCATCTTCCCATATTTATAACTCTCTCAAAAGAAGGAATAAATGCCATGTTTAGAGCCCCTCGCTTCATATATGAGAGGGCAGACTGGGAACTCTTCTCAGTTATTAGAGAGCTCACAGAAGAAATGGTTACAAATATATCTATCAATGAAGCAGTGAAATCGGCTACTAGTATTATTTTGCAGGCAGCTGCAATTTCTATTCCTATGACATCAGGAAAAGTAAGAAAATATCCAAAGCCATGGTGGAACCATGAGTGCCAGGAAATACTGAGACAGCAAAGAAAAGCTTGGGGAATTCTCCGTAGGTACCCAACTCTGTCAAACTTCATAGCCTTCAAAAAAGCCAAAGCAAATGCAAGGAAAGTAAGGCGTAAGAGCCAGAGAGATTCATGGATATCCTATGTGTCTGGGATAACATCATCAACATCATCTAAACGAGTCTTGGAGAGAGTTAGAAAGGCATGTGGAATATATAATGACAACTCACTTTTTTTTCTGGAAAAAGATGGCCGAGTGATAAGCTCCAAAAAAGAAATTGCGAACACTATCGGTAAAACATTTGCTGCGATATCTTCCAGCAACAATTATCCACCAGCATTTCGTTCTGTTAAGCTGCTCTCTGAGAAAATTCCCATTGTGTTTAACTCTTCCAACTCGGAGCCTCATAATAGCATTTTTACGATGCACCAGGTGAAAAGAGTTTTATCACAGACAAGTAGGTCTAGTCTGGGCCTAGATGGTATTAGTTAAGAAATGCTGAAGCATCTGTCCTATAAGTCACTGACTGCCCATCTCTCTCTTTATAACCGAGTGTGGAAGGACCATACTTTCCCCAGTGCATGGAAGAAAGCTATTGTTATTCCTATACCCAAACCAGGAAAGGACCCGAAAGATCCCTCCAACTATCGGCCCATTGCACTTACGAGTTGCATATGTAAGGTGTTTGAAAAAATGGTAAACAGCTGCGTAGTCTATTTCTTGCAAAAGAATCATATATCGCCTTATCAGAGCGGCCGCTGAGAATTTGTTCTGGAGCTTTCAGGACATCTATCCAAAGACTGTGTGTTGATTGTTACGAACCAGCTCTTGAGTTAAGGCGTGAACAGTTGTCTCTTCAGCAGTATTTCTTTATTAATTCACAAATTAATCGTCCTCTCCAGATTTGTAAGCTTGACGAGAATTATATACTTCTATTTTCTGCGCGTCCTCATAACTTTCTCCCAATTTCCGAAAGATGTGTATCGCTGTTAAAAAGTTCTGCCTATCAGATGTGAAGGTGCAGTCAATAAAGCATCTAGAAATCCCACCGTGGGATCACCCACAAATTGAGCTTCTGCACGTATTACAATTCTTTGAAAAGACAGACACTACTAAGAAAATATACAGGCAATTTTTTTTTAGAACACAGGGACGAGTACAGAGATTTTGTTCCCATATATACAGACGGGTCAAAATTAGCTAATCACGTAGACGCTTCGTTCGCAGTACGAAACTAAACTGACGGGAAACCATTACATTATGCCTGTTCAATATTTAGCATTGAATTGACTGCTCTGTACTCTGCACTTACTTTTATCTCAAAACAATCCCCAAAAGAATTCATAATTTATTCCGACTCATTAAGTGCCCTAAAATCATTAGTTAATTCTTCTGACAACTGAAATCCTTTGCTGGGTGACATTTTAAGTTTACATCGAAAATTAAAAAGGTTTGGATATGAGATCTGTTACTGTTGGATACCTGGCATAAAAGGGAACGAGCTGGCAGACGAAACAGCAAAGTCTGCAACTGTTTTATCGAACCAGTTTGTCTCTTACAGTGATATTAAAACTGTAATGAAACAGGAAATATTAAAGAAAATGGCGGCTATTTTGGGATGGTTTGTTGTTAAATAAATTGAGGAATGTAAAAAGTAAAGTAGAAAATTGCGAGACGATTAGGAACCGAAAGAAGGAAGTCTTATTAACACGTCTAAGGATAGGTCACACGTAGTTGTCTTTTAAAGGTCGAGAGTGAACCTCTTTGTTCAAATTGTAATTGTATACTGACCGTGCGTCATTTACTAATTGAATGTCTGCTTTTTCACCAACTTCGTATCAAGTATTTTAATGATCGCAACGTATTATCAAGAAAGAGGTAAATAATAATTTGTATTGGTACCTGAAAGAGACAGGTTTTTATTGTTTAATTTGACTTATTTTTAGTGTTGTTATTTGGGATTTTAATGTGTCATGCTTTGTGTTTTTTATTCATGTTTCATAATTGAAAGTATGTGAGTTTTATGTATCATGTTACTTCAGATTTCATCATTTTCTCTCATCAATGGGTTTTAAAAGTGTCATCGAGTTTTTAATTTGTGCTTGTTTGTGTGTTGTGTTTGTGTAACGTTAAATTCTGATGTTTTTTGACATGTTTTTCGGAGCATATAACCTTAAAGGTTTTGCGCCAGGAAATCCATCACGATCACCATCACTTCCGCACGAGTTCTGTATAACTAGGCAAGCGACTTTCCACTAACCAATTCCCAGCTGATATATATCTTAAGCAGTCGATAACATTACATTGCCATTATACTATTTCAGTCACCTACAATTTGAAGCATGGCAACTGCAATACTTGCTATTCTTTGGCAAACTGAAAATTAAGTAAAAATTTTTATAAGATTTTAACAATTTGCATCTTTTCAGAAATATTATTTTGGAACATCTGCAGTATTCTAAAGAAAGCAGCTGTGAAGTGTACTGTTAGTGGTGTATCTGCAAGTATTGGCTAATAAATAAGTGCCCTGAAGTATAACTTAATTATAATTACTTGGATTGTGGCAATACAATCAAGGGCTATCTGCCTAAAAGGAGAGGTGTCTTCATGGAGTACGTTTTCCTGAAACTGGCTCGTATTCATGTTACACGTGGGGGAAGACTGCAAATACTCTTGTAGAGGGAAGCTAGTCTGTTTGCTAGGATCTTAACTAAGATTAAACTACTAGTATTCAGTCATTTTATCATTCGATTGCTGATGGACTTCAAATATAAGGGAAATGCATATCTCATTAAAAGTTCAATTAACCCGGCTGGACTTGCGCCATGAAGTGTAACGCGAAAGCTCGCATGGGGTATCAGCACACCCCAAACATATTAAATGCGTAGAATTAACATAAGTTTTTAAAATACTATAAATTAATCATACTCATGATAATTAACTCTTTCAAATGTAAAATAATAACTCAAATGCTATGTTATCTTTAATTTAAACATTAATAAAGAATAAATTAAATGCACTTACCTTTTTTATTTCTCTTGTTCGAATCTTAATAACTTAATCTTCCCCATGTAGAAATTATTGATGTATATTTTTATTTTTTGATTATAATAAAACTTACACATTATTATTAATGCAATAACTCATTTATTTACTTTTAAAATAATTAGGGTGTACATGGATCAGTAATGTTGGATTCTTTGCAGCTTCTGCATACAGCCTCAATTTCTAAATGTTGTCGACATATATTTTTTTCACATTTCACACAAATAGTTTATGATTTTCTATCTTTTACTCTTGGACACAAGTAGCACCTTTGGTAACTTAGTTTTCTTTTTTTTAGTTTTGGGTTCAGTGGCAATTTCTTCTTGCTTTTGATGTGATTTCATGTGAGGTTCTCTAAGCAAAAACGACAAATCTTTCAAGAAATGTCTCCTATTTCTGAACTTTTCTGGTGGACTCGAGGTCGATAACAACAAAATCCTTGATTTTATACCAGCTGCATTCAAAAGAGAAAAAAATATCACCATAGGCCACCGGTTCGATATTCTAGCAACAGAATATGATCCTCCCATTTCATCGACTACGTTTACTGCTCCTTTCGTCATGTTGTAGAATGTAATTACATCTGGTTTTTTTAAATCTCCTATGCTTTCGTCAATATGATTATCATTGTGTTCTTCTTTGCCATGTAAGAAAGTATCATTATATCCTTTTGAATCCCAAAGAGAGTTGTACATGCTTCTCTATTTTTATGCGACACAAATTCAGGTGGGATAACTTTCTTATTTTTACGCATTGTTCCAACAATTGATATTTTATGTTTTATTAAGTAGTTGGCTAATTCATAGCTCGTGTACCAATTGTCTGTTGTTACATTTCTTCCAGAATTATATAAGGGAGCTAGCATGCTTTTCGGTATTTCACAGGAACTGTTGTTTGTCTTCTACGGCCAATCAATTTGTTGACCTGCTTAAATCTCCATATTGAACGTGTAAAATGTTCTGGAATCAACCAATGGAAATATCTTCAACCCATACCTTGCTGGTTTTTTTGGCATATGTTGCCGAAATTAATTTTCCCTAAAATTTTCTAATTTTTCATCCAATGTCACGTACTCCCCTATGTGATATCATTTCTGGCAATTTTTGACAAACTTTTCAACTATATCTCTGACAGGAGCTAATTTATCTGTCACTCCGTGTTCTGATATCAAATCGCACAACACGAAGTATAAAAAGAAAATGGTTATAGTTCATGGTTTTCCGAAAAATGTCTAATCCTGTACTGTCTGTCGCCCACAAATCTCTAACATTGACATGAGATGATTTGTGTAGTCCAGGTATGTATAGTAATCCTATAAAGGCACAAAACTCGATGCAATACAGTCCGTACAACGCCTAGGCATGCTGAGTATCAAATTATCAATCTGATCTTGGGGGATATTACACCACTCCAAAAGCATTGCTCTCCGAAGTTCCGGTAGACATGTAGGAGGAGGTTGACGAGCTGCAATTTGTCGGCCAAGCATGTCCCACACATGCTGTACTGGATTCAAATCCAGTGAGAATGCTGGCCAGTCTATACGGGTGATATCCTCCGATTGAAGGCATTCGCTTACCATGTTTGCACAATGAGGATGGGCATTGTCGTTTATAAACACAAATTGTACGCCCATGACGCCCCGAAACAAACGTACATGTTGTTCCAGAATGACGTCCAAATAGATTTGGCTTGTCATGGTTCCAATTTGAACATGCAGGTCAGTTCTGGAACCCAGAATAATTCCACCCCAAACGAGCATTCCTGCACCACCGTAACGGTGTCGTTTAATGATGTATTCTTGGTGGTAACGTGTATCTGGAGCTCTCCAAATGAAAGTCCGGCGAGAATCAGACTGCGAGCTAAACCTGAACTCGTCGGAAAACATCACACAAGCCCACTGTTGCGGTGTCCACAATGCATGTTGTCTATTGCAGGCTAACCGCAGGTGACAGTGATTTGCAGTAAGTGGAACTCTACGAACATATAGACCAATCTGCCCTAAGCGTCTGTACACCGTCTGTCTTGAAATTGTCGTTCTAATGGCTGAAGAAAGCTGACGAGACAGGTCTGAGGCTGTGCTCTGCCTGTTTCTTCTGGCAGTAACTGCCAAATACCGGTCTTCATTCGGCGTTGTAACTCTGGGGCGACCTGTGCTGTAACGTCTACTCACATTACCATCATCTTGGAATTGTTGCCAAAGCCTGGAGATGACACTGGGCAATTCCAAGTTCGTCTGATGCTTCCAGTTGGGTACGCCCACTTTCCAGACGGCCGATAATTTTACCACATAAAAAATCATCCATATGCGTCCTTTGTGTCTTATTGCATTGAAGTGCTTAGACTTCGATTTCCGCGTGACTCCGAATTATCCTTAATTTATGGGCATGAGTGTATTTCGGTTATGTATTTGTTGCAAATATTCTTTTTCGAAGATTTGAAAATATGAATTTTAATTCATTTTTTGAGGAAAAATGAAGAAACGTTTTCTCATGTTTAAATTTTTTATTGATACACCGAACTTTTAATCCACAGAATCCTGTATGCAAAGACATCAGTGAAATATACTTGACGTAGAAAAGTAGCAGAATAATGTTTGTTTGATATTTTATACGAACTTACTGCCATTTATGATAAGCATTTTATTTGATATACGCTTGATTATGAGGGGTTAAAAAATTGCTTGTGTGATACAGCGTGTCTGTCAGCGGCTTAGCGATAAAACTGTTGCACACTGGTAGCTTGTCTTAGAGTTAAGTCCGAGCTAACGGTCTTTTCATATTCTTAATTATACTAAATAAATAGATGAAATAATTCTAATTAATAAATTGATTTTCATTCTAAATAAAAATTATTTGTAAATACGAGCGATAAGTTAAAAAAGAGCATATTTTATTCCATTAAAAATAAAATTAATTCATTCTAATTAGAAATTACAAACGATAAGTTAGAAAAGAGCATGTTTTATTCAATTAAAAATAAAATATTTTGTTCTAATTATAAGCGTAATTAATTTATTAAGGGTTCTAATTATATTTACTACTGGTTTATTCAGAAATATGTAATAAAACAGATGGGATAATTTGTGCAGTAAGTGCGGAAAAGGTGCATATTTTGTAAAATTTTTTGTATAAAAATAAAATGTTTTGTTTAGTAATAGGGTTATTCAAAAGTTATCCATTCTAGCCCTTATCTAATTATAAGGGTAATATTAATTAATAAGGCAATAAGTTTATTTAGAAAATAATTAAATAAATAGCGTTAATTTGGATAAATGAAAAAATCGAAGAATCTACTTTTTAAACTTGGCAAAGTTATGTGATCAGCACGAAGATTCATCTGCAAAATCACATGACACCCAATGCGAAGGACCTACGTATTAAAAGATAATATCCCTTCCCTTCTTCCTTTCTCAGTTAACATCTGAACTAGCAACCTAAACTCTATTTCCACTGTTTGGCGCATATCGCCCAAGCTGCCGAACGCAATTTCAGAAAGTTCTTCAAGTGCCGGTTCGAATCCCGGAGAAGGCATGGATGTTTGTAAATGCACAGCGTCGGTGCGGCATGGTGGCACTTTAAGGGGTCATATCTCCCTTAAAAGGCTATCAAGTAAATTGTACCATTTCAAACTACTGTATCTTATAACATATAAACAGAAAACAAATAATTTTTTTACATAAGACACATAAAATATTGCTCTATCTGAAAATGTGATTTAAGATTATTAAAAAAAAATCATAATGCTGAAAACTATATGGCATTTTATGTAATCTGAAAATGTAATATCGGCTTGCGCGCAAGATTAGTCTTAAATTAGATGCTTATTCCAAATATTTTCACCTGTAATATATTTATTATAGTCTTTTTATAATTTTGAACCTTTAAAATTTTAAATATATATACATTTTATATTTTTAAAAACAGTGGTTTTATGTTACTGAAAATAGCATACTTTTTATTACTTTGAGAACCCAGAAAAATAAAAAAAAATATAGATGGGAATTCAAATTTTAGGTTCAGGTTGTAGCAAATTATATATTGTACCTGTGATACAACTTTCATTAGAATATATTGAGTCTTTCAATTGTTATGATGTACGCAATAATGAAAAATCGTGTTTTGAGAAAAATGTTTTTTTTTCACCACATATTACCAAATAACCATTGTTATTGCACCTTAATTTTGTATAAAATGAAAAACTTATCACCTGATATTGTTTTCTTTACTTATTTTGTGTTTGATAGAAATTTCAACTGTTTACACAACACTCACACTAACATGACAATTCATGTCGTGATGTGAAATTACACTGAATATCAAAAATGCACAAAATAATATACACACACTATTAGCATTAAAATGCTCCTGAAAGGTATGTTACTCCTTCAGCTATATAGTACCAGATTTCTTTGGACATATTTGCCAAATCAATGAGTTCAGTGACTCATTTAGATTTTGAGTATGAGCTCCAAGACAGCGTTTTAGGAGGTCTGGATGCGATAGTGAGTTGAAAACTGGTTTGATCACATCCATGACTGCCAGTGGTAAGGTTTCTTTATGGCGAAAATCGTTCAGAACCCCTTTCACCAAAGCAATTTGGTACTTACACCATGAGGACTCACCAGTTGGACAGAAATTATGTAATACTGTACACTGTCTGTAGATTGAGTATGAAAATACAAAGCCCAGATAGCATTTCGCATATCTTTCAGTGAATCTGCATGTTGGCGAATTGCATTTCCATAATACAATGACAGTTGATTGATTGCACTATCAGTAAGTCGACCTTTTCCAGATAGACTTTTGCCATCTGAAAGTTTTCGTCTCGAGTGCCCATCCTCTTTTGGATGTGCCGTACACACTCTAGTTTTGACACAGTCACACCTTCATATGGTTTGCTTTCTGCTATGGAAAGAAATATTTTTGAGTCATCATCACCAATATAGTTGATGTATCTCACACCCCTTGCACTTTGAGACCTCTGAAAAATTTTAACCATTCCGTCAGCTTACATTTTGGCAGATGAACCGAAATGATTTCTCCTGCAAGTGCGAGAATGGGTTTTCTGCCACTCATCAAAGACTTCACCAGATCGAGGACCCTTCCACAATTCGCATCCTTTACATGCTACGGATAAATCCTCTACATCGATAACTTTTCCACTCTCAGCACCAATAACTGTACATACACCAATCTGAAATGTATGGCCTCTTGTTTTCCAGGTGCCATCACCAGTTACACTTATGTCTGCTGCATTTTTCATGCTTTCAATTGCGGTCATTTTTGTTGCATTATTGATTAAGTTACAGATTCTGTCTTAAGTTTTTTGCATCACAGGAATATCTAAATCCATTATTCCACAAAATGTTTTTAATGGTTCAAGACCTTGGCCAATACAACGCATTGCATAAATAACACGACGATTAATTTCTCCAATGTTCCTTTTCTCCCCAACAAGTTTAGTGTTGCTTGCCATCACAGCATTTTTGCATCCTTGACATGTCAAGATCATTCTGGAACACAGACTTGTGGATCTTTTCGTAGTAAATTTTAATTTACCATGGCATACCTTACATACAGTGTTTTCTTCCAAAAAAGAACACAGAATATTTTTATCGATAATCATGTTGCCATCAAATCGATTGCTTTCACTTGAAAAATCAATGTCTGTTACATTTAACTTTTTACAAGAAGCACTTGTATTTAGTTCATCTGAATTTCCAGGGGAACTATTTGCAGCTGTAGTTTCACAAATAACAGCTTGGTTTGGGGAAGAAAGGGAAAATCCATTATTTATTTCATTTGAAACTGTCAATTTACCAGTTTTGGTGACTGGTTTCCATGAAATCGGCGCTTTTTTGAACGCTTTTCAGAAGCACGTTTATAAACATTATCAGACATTTTACGGAGCAATACACAATAAGAATAATAAAATGCTTTAAAAACTTCCAATTTTATTTAAATTCGCCTACAAACTTCTAAAATCCCAACTGAATGATCATAAATGATGGAAATAACAAGAGGAGTGATATAAAGCACTACTAAAATATAATGAAAGGAAAGGAAAATAGAGCAATAAAAATAAAACGCAAGAACTTAACCGTTCTACATAAAACAAACCGTATTATATTCAACCGTAAACAAACTACTGAAGAGTTGAGAAATATCATTGCTACTCCATAAATAGATCATTAAAAAATAAATCATTAGGCTTGCCACATAACACTTCGAGTAGAAACTGCTGACACTTTTTGCTTGGACCTTTAAACATTGTTCAGCTGATACATTTTCCTTCATAACTCATGAAATTATATGAATTTTTGCCTGTTTTTTTTTTAAACTGCGCAGAAAGAATCAGGCTATAACATATATTTTTTTTCAAAAAATCAAAAATTTTGATAGTTTAAGGGAAGTATGACCCCGTGCGGCGAGTCGAAAGTCCTCTCATCTGGTTTGGTGGGAGACCCTCGTACCCATCACCTCGAGGTGTTCTCCATCAAAATTGGGGTCAGAACTGAGCCAAATCGCACTGTCACCTGTTAGGTGCTCAAGGCTATTTATTGCCAATGACTGGCATAATCTGGCGCTCCTTGACACGAGAAATCTCGTGGGCTTGGGCTGACTTTGTCAGAGAAGTGAGTAACAACAACAGGGTTGCTTATAGAAAAATGAATATAAGCTCACAAAAGTATAGAAGTATGCAACTTATTAATGAAGTAATGTTTGTATACAGAATAGAGAAACTATAAACTCAGAAAACGTGTGAATGAGCATATTTCTTGTTACTAAACATAATTAAACTATGTTACAGCAGCATATCAGTGAGTCAATTTGTATTTACCAAATTATTTTGCGTTTTTATTTCAGCTACATGAGGACGTAAAAAAGAATCTGCCATACTGAACTATATTATAGATGTTCTCCAGACGTTCCAAACCTCTTCGAATCAGCAATTTTTTTCAGCTCATTGAGATATGTTGAACGAAAGTTATTTTTTGTTTGAATTCTGCAACTCCAATGCCCTTGAATTTTAGTGTTTTAATAATGTTCTCATTGTAATAGAATTTTGGACCAGAAGTAACAGAATTTGAAAAGTGGGTGCTAAAGGTAAAAATTGTTTTAATTCTTAAATCGTCAATTTAGATTAAGATTACTGAGATTATGTTGTGCCGCGATAACCTATAAATACATACTAGTGAGACTAGAAATGTGCGATCTATGAAAGGAAATATAAGATCAAAGTAAACTTACCCCAAAGACGATACCCCTCAGGGGCTCACTTTTGTGAGTACGGGTGTGGCAATCCCGAGGTACCCTAGCCCTTCAGGGGATCATCTTCTTGATGAGACGGGTGTCACGATCCTGGAGCCCCAGTGATCTATCCTCTTTTCCGTCTCCTCTCCTCTGAGCTGAAACTTTCGTCTTTCGTTTCTCCCTTGTGGTTTTCCTCTTCGGAGGTTGGGGCTCGTTATGAGAGACTAGAACAGCCCTTGTCTCTAGTTTTCGAATGACGAGAAAACTGCCCACGTGTTTGCCGTGCGTGGAGACCCGTGTCGCTGGAAAGGAGGGTCCTGGTAGTTGAGGGGCGAGGTACTGTCCCCAACACACTGCTTTGGCCTCTGCTTCAGCTAAACGGGTGGCACCTTGTCGTCCTCACGGGTGTCAATCGGCTGGTCACTAGTCCTTGTGTCAGTGGCTTGGGGATAAGCTCTCGGGAGTTCCTGCTTTCGGGAAAGCCGACTGTGGGGCTTCAGTTTGCGTATAGGTCTGGCTAGCCCTAACACAGGAATCTGTGTTCCCTTGTTGGGCTCCGTGGTGGGTGGGGC
>KK112659.1:279033-290673 GCA_000611955.2 Stegodyphus mimosarum
CGATTCTAAAGCTAAAGAGAAAAAACGTACAAAGAGAAGTGCCTGGCCAAGAAAATGGCTCTTACGAAGAAAACAATTAGGATGCTACGAAAATTTGATGCGAGAGTTAGCATTAGAGATAAAAATATTTTATTTATATTTTTCAATAATTTTCCTTTTCCAAACTTCTATTTCAATTTACTATTTGTTAAACGTTTTAATAGATTTCAATAATATGAACTTTATTTTATGTATTCTAATTTAAAACATTTGTATTAATTAATATGCATCAAGATTATAATGAATTCTAATCATGTACTGTTTACATAATTAAAATTTATTTTTAATAAAATATTATTATTAAGCGGAATTAAATATCGAATTCCAAGGGTGAGAAACATGTAATATATAAACAGGATTCCCCCCCTTCAAGTTCCCTCTCAGGGGCTGACTTTTGTGAGTATGAGTACGGGTTCCGAGGTACCCTAGCCCTTCAGGGCATCATCTTCTCGATGAGACGGGTGTCACAATCCTGGATCCCCAGTGACCTATCCTCTTATCCATCTCCTCTCCTCTGAGTTGAAGCTTTCTTCCTTCCTTTCTCCCTTGTAGTTTTCCTCTTCAGAGGTTGGGGCTTGCTATGACAGACTGGAACAGCGCTTGTGTCTGGTTCTAAAGTGGCGAGAAAACTGCCCACGTGTTTGCCGTGCGTGGAGACCCGTGTCGCTGGAAAGGAGGGTCCTGGGAGTTGAGGGGCGAGGTACTGTCCCCAACACAGTGCTTTGGCCTCTGCTTCAGCTAAACGGGTGGCACCTTGTAGTCCTTGCGGGAGTCAATCTGCCGGTCACTAGTCCTTGTGTCAGTGGTTTGGGGATAAGCTCTCAGGAGTTCCTGCTTCCAGGAAAGCCGACTGTAGGGCTTCAGTTTGCGTATAGGTCTGGCTAGCCCTAACACAGGATTCTGTGTTCCCTTGTTGGGCTCTGTGGTGGGTGGGGCGGTCGGACCCGAATCTTTAATCCCTTCAATATGGCATCTCACAAAATATACGTTATAAGTCACCCCGAATCTAGTCCTGTCCTTTCAAATGCCAATGCTTCTGAAACGCCAACTGTTAAAAAAGTACGTACTGAAGCAGATGTGAGTAGTCCTAATACTTGTCCACGTTTCCTTTTGGTCTCAAGTCTTTCTGGTGAAATGCAAAAGATGTCTCCATTTGTAATAAATAAATATATTCATTCTTGCATAGGTGAGCCAAGAAACTTAAAGCGTGTTCGGTCTCGAGATCTGCTGATTGACATAACTTCGGCTATACAGTGTGCCTCCCTCCTTATATCCTCCTCCTTGTTATATAGTAAGTAATAATAAGCATATAAAAGTATAAAATTAATGCTAACAGAAAGTGAGTCTGAACGAGATTTCAGTTTTTGCTGTTAATTGAACTAAAAATATTTGATAAGCATTTGAATTAGATATCATTAGTGACTATAAATGTTTTATATTCCTCAAAATAAAGACATAAAATGCAATAAAATTTCTCACTGGACTCGCATTTTTCTACAAATGTAATGTGTATTATAATTGTTTAAATAAGCCATTTACATAATTATTATGTGCAAAATAAATTAACAGAATACCATATATGAGGCAGAAATAGAAGGCAATTTTATATTTAAAAGAAAAAACCATATTTTAAATTACGCAAAAAGAACCATGAAAAAGTCAGATATGAAAATTTTGCTTGAAAAAGAATGTTTTGAATTCGGATTTTGGCCTCTTATGTTTTCCGTAAATCAGAAATGTCTCTAAGGGAGGCTGTAACATATTTGCCAAAAAAGATTTCATTGCTATCCTCTGCTTCCTACACTTTAAAAAGTGCATCAGAAGCAGTGGAAAGAAAGTCCTGTAGATCACTGTCCTCCCTTTTCCGTTTCTTTCTTTGAGCCGACTTGATGCTTAATGGAGGAGTCGGAGAGGGTGCACTCACGCAGCTCCTACACTGAAAATTTCATTCTGGCTGAAGACAGGAGAGGGCTGCTCTGTACATTCTTTCTCCTGAAAGGAATATTAAATGTTAGTGCCCATCTGTTTTTCAAAAACTAACAATACATACACATAAACCAACTACTAAAACAATTTAACGGTGATACTTGACGCAGGATCGAGTTGCAACAGCAAAATGTGGAGCCCTTGGTTAACTAGATGCTATCATTGCAATGCTTTTTCAGGGCTTTAGCCAAAAAAAATAATAATCTCTTCAGTAAGACATAAAAGGCCATATTTGTCTTGTAATGATGTGTAGTAAATCCTCTTAATACAAACTCGATTAAGGCGAACACACAGTTAACATGAAAAAAATTTTGGAACGGGCAAGCGACGTGTAAGATCATAGGAAGTTTAATGGTTAACATATTACATTTTGGTCAGCAAAAGTTCCTGTTTTTTAGTCTGTTGCATTATTGAATTTTATCCCTTAACACAAACTTTCAAAGATTCGAAATTTTTTTCTTATTGGTTTTCTGCGAGGCCTGCA
The DNA here is from genome assembly GCA_000611955.2 of Stegodyphus mimosarum. Classification (NCBI taxonomy): domain Eukaryota; kingdom Metazoa; phylum Arthropoda; class Arachnida; order Araneae; family Eresidae; genus Stegodyphus; species Stegodyphus mimosarum. The sequence goes on from KK112659.1 coordinate 281,543, forward strand.
TTCAGAAATGTTCCGTCCCGTTTCATTGGAAACCTCTTACGACACTGGGCAGGTGCGTATGCAGCCCATAACACACATTATCTAAACTTATAAAGCAATGTAAAAGTTCACTTTTTCACCAAATGCAACAAGACGTCTTCAGCCTTTGGATTAAGCCATTACTGAAGTTATGAAAAGGTCTTATTGGAAGCAACTTGCGAGAGTTGGATTTTGTGCATCCGAAAAGAAGACAGAAATGCAAACGTTGAGTCTGCTTGATGCAGTCAAAGCTATCGATGCACCCTTAATATACATGTCATCACAATGCACACAGAACTGCTTCAGCAGAGCTTGGAGACATAAATACGAATATTCTGCTGATGTATTAGGTGATGACAATGATACTCCTTCACTTGAAGAAATGGAATAGTCTACAAGACACTGAAAATCCCAGTTTTGAGGAGTTTGATAGTGTGGATGACAACATTGCTGTGTGTGCTTCAGCAGAAATGTACAAGCAATTGTGTCTCAGATGCAAGAAATCGGAACAAAGTGAGAAGGACAAGTACCATTTCACTTACTCACCAAGAAATGTTACATGCGTTGGATACAGTACATTATTTCACTGCAACATCCAAATGGACCAAAAGTTTGATGGAAACCAAGAGTATGCTGGAAGTTACCAGCCATTTTTGTTCTCTTTTGCGACAGTGCAACATACAGGAATTTTTCGATTGAAAATGAACTGCTAGTGCATCTTTTCACGTACAGTATTTAATGTACTGTAGTGTTTTCTATGATGACATGCATAATATATTGTAGTACTATTGTAACTTTATACTGAAAATTGTTTGTTACAGAAAAAGTTTTTCAAAAATAAAATTTCAGGCCCCAGTTAAAATGAACCACTTTCAGTTTTTAGCCGCTTAGTTTTTTTTTTTTCACAAGAGTTTATTGTAATATATAAATTGTCGTTTTACTTATTAATGCATAATACAGCAAAAAAGTAAATTATCACAAGGAGAATAACATACAGTATAAAAACAAGATTACTGTAGTCGATGATCTGCCATTGTGGTTACGACATGCGACAATAATTCTAGATATTAACAAAAATGTTGCGATTTTACTTTTAAACCTCTTCATTCATAGCATATAAGAATATTTAAATTACTAAAATTATTTCGATTAATTCATTTACTTAAAATTATATCTACAAATCTAGTGTTACAAATTAATGATAATATATTAAACACTTACCTCATTTACTTCATCATGAGTGAAACTTGAAGAGAAAGAAATGTCCAAATTGGAGGAACTATCTGCTGCCATCATCCAAGAAGGACGGGCGTTGGAAATGTTCCCATTTCGGAATGAAGCCCTTTCCTCCACTGCCACTTTTAAACGTTAGCATTCTTTTTCTCTCCCTCCTGTATTGGCTTCGGAGATTTTTGAATTTTGCAAGCATCAAGTCTAAAAGTGTAAGGTACACGATAAATATACATAAACATACATACATTTCTAACTAAAATGTAAGACAGGTAATATTTGGAAAACTTCAGTTTTCATTGTTAACTTGAGAAATCAATCTGCACGTAAAACAAATGTTCGATTTCTTGTCATTTTGAATTTGTGACGTCAAACAAAGAAATTAGAGATGGTTAGCGAGGTTGTTCATGAGTTGTGTACATATTATGTAAATCAGACAGAATTAAGATAGAATTATGAAATTAATTTTAGTACTCTTAACTCGTAGGGTTTCCAAGTCTGTGCTGTTCCGTGGAGTTGCAGCTATGCCCTTTTGGCCATCTAAATAATTATCACGCCAGGTAAGTTGTCAAGTCAACCTAGTTACCCTTAACTTAAGGTGGTATTCCAGCACTACTCTTCTTGGGTAACTTATTGGTAGGATTGAATTTATTGGAAATTTCAGTTCCACCGCTAGTTTTCTGTGTTTTTGTAAAGCACGAAGTACGTGCCTTTGTCATAGTTGAAGATAATAAAGGGTTATTTTCACCCTTCTTCTGAGCTGGTATTATTTCATGTCCTGTGCGAGAAGTCACCAGGTTCCTCAGTAGGATCTTATAGAGTTTATGTGGCCAAAGAGAGGAACATCCTATAAACTCTTTACATCAGTGTTCCTTACTAATTTGTGCATTACTTACTTTATGAATAATGTTCAAGTAAGAGATAAACACACTTCTGTTTATAGCAATCAATTACATCAGTAACAGCCAAATTCTGTACGCACGCAATATTTAAATGTATCCTGGATAAGTCTGCTTATCAGACATTACTTACTGTGTATTTTCCGATATCTGTGTTCCCATGAAAAACTGATGGCTCACTGGACAATCTGTGACTGATGAAAATATTTCCTTGACTAACTTTACGGATCATAGTATTCTGTCTAAACAACGACATAAAAAAAAAATCTGAAAGATTTCAGATTTTAAATTACGTCCAAAGGGGCGTTTTAAGAGAAATATCACAAAATAATTTTTAAATGAGCATACCTTTACAATTTCCAATACAGTCTCGCACGCTGGAGATAAAAATGTTTTTTCTGTGCAACTTTGTCATTGCTCGCTTTAAAATCCTTGAGTTTGTTAATAAAAAATTCGTTAAGGTTTTACAAAATAGGAAATCGATAATAAAACAAATTTCAAATTGGGGCATCCAGATGCCCATATTCGGGTGGTAACATTCAATATTAAAAATTTGATGGCTCTATGTATCATTCTTTCATCACATGCATTTTAAGTGATCAAATGTTATAAATGCACAGCTGTTATATTTCTTATTATTCATTTGTCAATGTCCCCTCAGAGGCTCACATTTTTGTGAGTACGGATGGGGCGATCCCGAGGTACCCCAGCCCTTCAGGGGATCATCTTCTTGGTGAGACGGGTGTCACGATCCTGGAACCCCAGTGATCTGTCCTCTTTTCCGTCTCCTCTGAATTGTAAATTCTCTCTCTTTTCTCCCTCGTGGTCCTTCTCTTCGGAGGTTGGGGCTCGTTATGAGCAACTGGAACACTCCTTGTCTCTAGTTTGCATGTGGCGAGACAGCCGCCTGCGCTTTTACCGTGTGCAGCGACCCCTGTCATTGGAAAGGAGGATCCTGGTAGTTGAGGGGCGAGGTACTGTCCCCAACACACTGCTTTGGCCTCTGCTTCAGCTAGACGGGCGGCACATTGTTGTCCTGACGAGTGTCAATCAGCTGGTCAATAATCCTTCTGCCAGTGGCTTGGGGATAAGCTCTTGCGAGTTCCTGCTTTCGGGAAAGCCGACTGTGAGGCTTCAGTTTGCGTATAGGTCCAGCTAGCCCTAACACAGGAATCTGTGTTCTCTTGTTGGGCTCCGTGGTCGGCGGGGCGGTTGGACCCGAATCTTTTTTTATTCTAAATATGGCGACTCATAATATTTGCATCATTCTGAAACAAACAGAAACTATCAAAGTCCTTCCAAGTACTGAATCGTGCGAAACTTCTACTGTAAAAAAACTGCGAACAGATGCAAATGCCAGTAACCCTAAAAATTGTCCACGTTTCCTTGTCATTTCTAGCACTTCTGGCGAGCTGCAAAAGTTATCACCTTTTGTAATTAGCAAATACATTCAATGGTGCTAGACAGATCAAGATGCGTAAGGAAGGTCAGTTGATTAACACGAAACACGTGATCCTGACCTTCAACTCGCCTGATCTGCCTAAGAATATTAAGGCCGGGTATCTAAATATTCCCGTAAGACCTTATATTCCAAATCCCATCCGTTGCTTTCAGTGCCAGCGTTTTGGTCTACCGAGAACTCGTGCCGTGGCAAATTGACATGCGAGCGATGTTCACTGGCAGGCGACGAGAGCGAAAGCTGCTCTGCTGTACCACTGTGCATAAACTGCAAAGGTAAGCACACAGCATTTTCCCGATCATGCCCAAAATGGAAATTAGAAAAGGAAGTACAGGCTACCAAAGTAAATAACAACATCTCTTATGCAGAAGCCAGAAGGCTAGTACAAACCAATCAGATTCGACCAAACACCTATTTTGTCGCAGCCGTTAAATCAACTAAGTCAATTGCAGTACAAGTATCAGTCGGGACGCAAACACTTCCAATAAAAACACAGGAGACAAATAGTGAAAACAAAAAAGAAAAACCAACACATTCAATTCAAAACAAGGAAACAGTAGTTAAAAACAAACCTAAAAATAAAACTAAACATAGAAATGATAAAAATAGAAGCCACAGCAATAGCTCACACGAAGGAATGATATCTCAATTACATGGAAGTAGAAGAGGGCCTGGAAATCCCCAAACATCTGCTTCCACATAAAACAAAAGAGTAACACCGAAGAAATATAATGGCCACCTTCATCTCCTGGAACTGTCGCGGCTTTCACCAGAATTTGATCGATATAAAAAATGTTATCAATGCTCATAATCCTGTGCGCTTTGCAATACAGGAGACAAACCTGAAATCCGAAAAGCCAGCAAAACTTCGGAGGTTTTCTTTCGTCAGGAAAGATAATATTGCAGGTGAGCGTGCCAGCGGAGGTTTAAGTCTTCTCACCTCTCTGGACTATCCATCAAATGCACTTTCTCTGACGACGTCTCTCCAAGTTGTCGCTGTGCAAATAAATTTGAATATTGTGCTTTCAGTCGTTTCTTTGTATTTATTTGCAACACTTGTGATTTTAGCTGATTTTATATAACCTCATCCCTTGGATTTTGTACATTTCTTTATCTACTTTTTTAATTCATAGGTGCTTTAATTTCACTGTGTTATATATAACTTTATATCTCATCACCTTGTGTTTGGCGCGATATAATCATTCCTGGTTTTGCGCCAAAAAATTTCACTTATCACATCACATCTCTTTTCTGAAGAGTATGTCTGAGATTCTTGGGAGTCGGCTTTTGTTCGTCTGTTGATGGCAAAAGTGATTTTACAACGTTCAGTCGGTACTCGTAAAGTGATATTTTTTTTCCGGAATATTTATTATAAAGAGCATGTGACTTCATTAGCATAATTTCAATAGTATGAAAGAACAATTTTTTATACCAGCGTAGTGATTTTCTCTCCGAGAGATAATATGACAGCATTCGATCTTGCCGATCAACACCAGACATAAACGCATTATATTTGATGATTGGCAGAGGCTTCTGCTTTATTTCATTTCGTTTATTTAAAATGTCAACCATTTCATTTTTGTATTCCTTAGAAATATAAGACACTTCACGCTTATCTTTCCATTTTCCGATCATTACTCCCTGACAATACCTTTCAATAGTGCACAGTTCTCCCACAGAATGCCATTTTCATTAAAAAATTATCAATGATTTTAAGAACTTCCCTTGCTGTAGTATTGCATTCAATAGGTTTACAGAATAACATGTCTTCTCTAACATCAGTTTCCACAACATATCTTACATATGTTATCAAGTGTGCATCCTTAAGAACGTCGGTAGCCTCATCTACTTACAATGCGAAAGAAGATAGTTTTACTTTTTCTATTAATTGATCGCAAAGATCTTCAGATATATCGGATATTCGTCTTCCCACCGTATTATCTGCAAGTGGTATGATTTTATGTTGATCAGCATATGATTCACCGAGCATCGTTTCTATCATGTCAATAGCTGCAGTTAGCACCAAAGTTTCTCCTATTGAATGGGGCTTTTTGCATTTAGCAATTCTATAAGAAACTTTATATGACGCAAGCAATGCTTTTGGTGTTACAGACATGGTCTTTGAAAACATTTCTTGTTGTTTATTTAAATTCTCTAATTTTCTTTGGAAAAATTCTCTTGTCTTGCCAACGTGATCTGCATGTACTTTTTCAAGATGTCGTTTTAATTTATTTGGTTCCTGCTGTCTGAGGTCAAAGTATTCATACACAGCAAACATAATGGTCGTTCTTGGCCATTAATAACCTTATATGTAAATCCTAATGATAAGTACATTGGATCATATTTTCTACATTTAGGTTTACTATTTTGCGAAGATGTATTTCCGATATTTTCATCATCTTTTCTTTTGCCCTCTGCTTCTGCTTCATTTAATTTTATTTTCAAGCCAGTTACGTATTTATCCATCTAAAAGGAGTATTATTTTAAATCAATGACTTTATATTAATTTAAAATACAATTATATCAATATTTTCTTTTAAATTAAATATCAGTCTTAATTGGGATAATTTTTAAATGTAGAATTAAAAACTATTTTTTGTCAAAATTAATTACTGGAATATAAACAACATAAAAATAACTTTTGCTCTTCTTACATTAACGTGAATTTTTCCAATAACAATATTCATATTACTCAATTAAAACGGTTACTGGTAAATTTACGAGAAAGTAAAAAAGCGCTAGTAGCGAAAAAATAGTATATTAACATCGGCCAGGATGTTATTTTATTGTTTCGGATGTTTATAATCCTGTTACTTCGCGCTCGTGCCGAAAAAATAACTAAACATTAAATTAACAGTTTCTGGTCAATAAGGTACTATTATAACAGTTATGAATTTTACCTCAATGTTAATTTATTTAGAAGTTACCAAAGCGAAGCATTTCATTCTATATATCAACGTGGTTATCGCAAGCACTACAAACGAACTAATTCTGTTCGTAGAAAACAGAAACAATCAGATGCTTCTGTTTACTGAAGTTTGGCGCGAGTAAGCACGAGAATACCCGGGATGTTGCGAGTGCTTTATTGTATTCATCTTATTACAATAAATATAAAGGTAAAAAGTGCTTACCTTTTCGTCTATCTTCTTTCTAGTTCCAAAGGCGAATCACGAGTTCTCAAAGTTCAGTTTTTTAGTTCTTGGCTGCGCGCGCACAGCCGGAAATCTCGCATATCCCCGTCCGCGCACAGCCAACACCTCCTAACAGAAGAAAGCCGGGACACTGGATTATGACGTCACGAGTAGTCGTCTGAGTCGAAACCCCGAGAGGGTAACAAAACAAGTTTCGCGCTAGTGCCGTACTCATGGAGGTTAGAATAGACCTAACGTCCAACTTATTCTTACCTGCATGCCGTACTTAACGTTGCTTTCACTATTTGATGTAGATACTTGTGTTTTTGTTCTATATAAACAGTACGATTAATATTTCCGGAATTTTAATATATTGAGAAAATAAACAAGTTTTTGTAAGTTATTCGGCCAAAAACTAAAGGGTAAACATTTATGCTTTCTAGGTAATATTAAAAAATAAATAATAATGTCCATGGTTAACTATAGACGTCTATCCTAAAACTATATTAAATTCTAAAAAATTATTTCACAAGGAAGCATTGCTAACTACAAAACAACTTGTTCCTACAAATCTACTAAAAAACATTGTGCATGAAGACAGCTGTTATTAGAATATAGCTGAATTTCTATCAAAATATCTACTTCCCTGCTTATTAAAAATTAATTACATTAAAAAAAAGGATAGTACTACTTCTCTGAAAGAGAAGTATTTCCTTAAGATCGTCCTTTCTATTTCATGATTTATGTGATATCTTAAGACAATTCCAAAATTTTTGGAGGAAAAAAAGTTACCTCTTTTCATATTTTACATAGTTCCTGTATAATTTTTATTATAAATAAATTTCGTATGAAAAAATGTCTTATTGTCACGTATAACATTATGAAATATATTATTGCTTTTATATAGGCAGAAGAAATGTTTTATTAATATATATAATGAATATTTTAATTAGTTCAAAATTTAACAGAATTAAATTTGACGTAAATTTAAGAATTTTCTTTTTCTTATTCCTAGACTATAACTAATTAATTACACTTCCTTGAAGATTTCACAGCAGCATTCAATACGTTAAAAATCAACCGTATTAACTCAAAATGGAATTTTCGACTTTTCTCTAATAATTTGTTATTTAATGTTGCCCTATATTTTTCTAATATTTATGGAAAAAAAATCTGAATTATCTGCATACAAACTACTACTTATCATTTCATTTTTCTTCAAATCAAAAACTTGTCTTTAAAAGAAAATAGTATAAAAATGTACTAAATTTTGACTATAATATGCTATTTATTTTCCAAGTTTCAAGTAAATTAGTACATTAGAGGTCTGCTAAGCAAATAATTCAATGTGCAATTTAAAATATTAACTTAAATCTGTAAACCAATATTAGTTGTATAAGTACTTAATTGTATTATGTTAGTTATATATCTGAACATGAAAATAAAGATTCACAAGTGAAAAATAATAAATTTTTATTTACAGTTTTATGCAAACAGTTCAGAATAACAACATATCACCCGAGCTATAACATAAAAATAACATGACCAGCTAATCCTTCCCTTTTTTTTTCAATAAATTATTCAAACTTTCTTGTAAAAATTGAAGCAGAAAGCTCATTAAACATACTGCCATACTAAGAAATCTCATCACTTTTTATTTATTAATAGGTGTGAAAATTTCAAAATTGCTTCTATATTACTCTGGTCTCATCAGAAGCAATTAGATGAGACTATGTGATCTAAATATTTAAATTTTTGTACTGCAACTTGAAGTTTCTATCTGTTAAATTTCAACCTATTTTGTCTGGCAATTAGAAACACAGTTATTAACTTTTCACACCAGCCACTAAGAATTTCACAATGTATTAAGATACTGCTGTAATATGGATAAATATCAGGCTACCATTTAAAACACTTCAGATGCACAAATGACATTAAATTTTATAAGATGCTATTATTATTTATAAGGCATAGAAGGACACATTCAACAGCGAATGGACATCAGCATCACCAGTATATGTAAAAACATTTATTGATATTATGTAAAGTAAGTGATTATCAGTTAATGTTTCAAACACAGAAAAAAATAAAAACATTTCCGTATGCACCAGTATCCAATTTGAAAGTATCCGGTCACTACCTGCACGACAATTTTGTTGTAATTTTTCCAAGCTAAAATCGTGATCTTCTAAGTTACTTGCTATCAGGCTTGTTTAATTTAAGCAAAGAAAATATCAAAATGATTTGTCCAAGAAGCCTATGGGACACAGGTAATCTGAAAACGCTGATGAAAAATCATATGTTTGTGAATTGAGTGCTCTTAATTTGAGACACCCCTTATCCAGCCAATTCCCAGAATAATAGTAGGAGATATTAAAAACCTGTCATTTTGTC
>KK112660.1:0-54610 GCA_000611955.2 Stegodyphus mimosarum
CTGTCTCTGTCTTTTTTCCAAATTTCATAACTTTCTGACCACTCCTTCTTGGTGTTGCATTTTAAATGTCGAGCAGTGTATAATTGTTAAGCCTTAACTATCACTGCGTGATCAATCAATAAGCATTGAGTTATGTATAATCTAATTGGTTTACATGGTCATTTTTTCCTCCAGTTTTGCAAAAAAAGTCTACTTGAAAAAAAAAAAGAATAAACTGAAAATTGCTACAACGTAAAAATCAAGAACAATAAATTTATATTGCTTTCAATACTCAGTTTTATTTAAAAATTTATGTATTATTGCTGGAATAATATAAATCCTAAAAGCATTCAAAATATAAATTATTTCAGCCGCGAGCTGATAATAACAATTAATCAATAAATATTATAATAAATAATTGTAATAAATGATTTATCACAATTAAATGTTGTTTACATTCTTTGATTTTCGATGAAAAAATATATTGTACTTTACTGAATACGAGGCACGTATGTAATATTTCTCCTTTTCTCAAAAACGAAAAGGTCCTCTTACATCAAAGAATGCAAATGATGCAAATTTTGGCTCAGCAATAAAAAAATTGTGATTCTGGAAACACGATAACTGAATGATTTTAGAAAATACATAAATGACTTATCGCTACGTCCGCTGAATCACACAGAGACGTACGAAGGGTGTAAAAGATCCTTTTATTACTAACTCAATATAGCTGAACAAAAGGCCCTCCTGTACTTACAAAACATGCCAGCATTTATAGCGTAACTCGAAAATAAGAAAATGCAAATTAAACTAAATCTGAGTTGTAAATTAATTACAGTCTACACAGAAATAACTATACAATGATAATACTACAATCTATTGCATATAACTATACAATTACACAAGCCATACCGTTTTTTTCCTTTATACAAGCAAAAAATACCTTTAAGGTGACCGTGCCATCGCATTCTAGAACACAAACAAAACAAACTAAAAAAAAAAACCTGCTCAAAGGATTTTAACGTTTTGTATGTTACCTTTATTTATTAAATATCATGTTCTTCGCACTTAACACTTAAACCAGAAAATTCAGTTCGACAGCAATATCACAAAATAATTTAAAAAGAGCATATCTTTAGAATTTCCTATACGCAGTCTCGCGCTCTGGAGATAAAAATGTTTTTTTTTCCGTAGGGTGTTGCCATTGCTCGCTTTGAAATCTTTGAGTTTCTTAATCAAAAACTCATAAATGCTCAACAAAATAAAACAAATTCCAAATTTGGGCTTCCATATGCCGATATTTGGGTAGAGACGTACGTTATTCAAAATTGGATGGATCTAGGTACCGTTGTTTTATCACAATACGAGAAACATACATACATTTATGCAGACTCTTCATTATTTAATTTCTCTAAATATAATACACAGCGATAAAGTTTAGTGGCCACAATCTGAAAAGTAAACCGCCGTTTATAGTGAAACGACACAAAACGAAATTAGTAGTCCTTCTAGGCTAACGCCTTTGGGCTAATAAAAGCAGAAAATCTTTTCTTGTATTGTGCCCATTCTGTAATAATAATAAATATTTCTTCCACCTGATGTGTTACGATAGAAATTTTCATGCTACCATTTGATCTACCACGTGAAAACTCGGTAAGGTTCCAAATTTTCTCATGCATTAATCATTGCTATATGTATAACAGGTTTGGGGCTAATAGAAGGAGAAAGTCTTTTCTTGCATTGTGCCTATTCTGTAATGGTAATAAATATTTCTTCCACCTGATGTGTTACGATAGAAATTTTTATGCTACCATTTGATCTGCCACGTGAAAACTCGGTGAGGTTTCAAATTTTTTCATGCATTAATCATTGCTATATGTATAACAGGTTTGGGGCTAATAGAAGGAGAAAGTCTTTTCTTGCATTGTGCCTATTCTGTAATGGTAATAAATATTTCTTCCACCTGATGTGTTACGATAGAAATTTTCATGCTACCATTTGATCTACCACGTGAAAACTTGGTGAGGTTTCAAATTTTTTCATGCATTAATCATTGCTGTATGTATAATGTTTGAAAAGTATAGTAATTTGAAACCTTCTATTTCATTTAAATGCATTTGAGCGGTCATGCTGCACTTCATGCTTTCCCTGAGATGTGATTACAAGGTGTAGAATATGTGGTCGGTACGTTACTCCAAGGATTAAGCAAAGTTCACACACAACATTTATTATGATGACATAAAGATATATATTTAAGAATGGGGTTACAGGATTTTGCCCTTTTGACGCTTCAAGGTACGCGTCTGTTCATGATGAGTTAGATTTAACTGGCACTTTTTTGGCGCGATGATAGCGCCATCTATACTAACTACTAAGGACAGAACAGCATTTTTGACCAAAATAAAAAGATATGAAGAGCTTACAAACAATACTGATAGAGATTATCCGAGGCGTTAAGACAACAAGAATTCAGAGTAACATTCATAACTTTGTAGGATTAGTTTCGAAGATTTAAATACACAACCTTTTTATTCAAATGTAGAAGTGCAAATGGGGTTAGGGATTTCAGTTTTCTTTTATAAAGCCGGTTACGTGTTTTGTTAATTACAGGGATTCAAAAAATGTTATTTAGAATTTTAAACTGTACTTTCTTGCTGATTTCTGAAACGCTCGTTTTCTTTCCAAATGCTTTAGATTTAAATTCTCCTATACTGCGCGAACTAAGGGCAAATGGCGTGCGTTAATAATCATATATTTCTGTTACACATACTAATGCTGAACGGAAGTCCAAAATATAAAGCAATTGATTTTAAGAATTACACCTTTTCCTCCTTATGAATTAAATTTTTCCTTAAATTCGTTTTAGCCGAATGTAAGAACCAAAATGTGCATCCACCTCCACATTCTGTTTTTATTTTCAAGCTGGGTCCAGCCTCTCCTTCTCCACCTTTCCCAAGTCTCCTGCACTTGACAGCAACTTCGTACAATGTGTAAGGCACGAGATCAGGTATGGTGATGGACAGATCCGTCGCCCAGCCATCTACTTTGTCCCAGACTGTTGCCCCAACTTCCCGGTAGACAGCCTGAAAGAAAATGCCACCAAAATCAATAAGCAGGTTGGAGCATTAAGTTACATATTTTATAAAAAAAAACTTATGATGAAGAAACTCTTTTTATGTGTTATTGCTAATGCTCTGTATGTTTTTCTATTTCTAACTGGTTTCATCTCTTTTGTTCTTCTTTTTGTTCGAGAGACACCCTCAGAGAAATCATTGTCAATACGCTTTTTTGGAATGTCCCTTTTCAGTGTTTCCCACTTCAGGTTTTCTGAAAGTCACGAAACGAATCGCATCATTTCAGGTTTCTCTTAAATGGTTTGTTGGAAATCAAGCCATATTTTAAAACAGTATTCAAATTAGAAGATTTTTGTAACATATCACGTGCAGCTTTACGACACGATTGGGAAACACTGGTCTAAAGGTAATCAACATCGCTATTTGAATGACAGAAACAGAATATTCTTTCTAAAGAATAGTCACCGTTTTCCCCGAGACAGACTCGTCGATTTAATAAGTGTTATCTGGCGTCAGCGACAGCACACACTCGTTGGGATAAGTGTGGCCTGAATCATTTCAACACACTCGCTGGGATAAGTGTGGCCTGAATCATTTCAACACACTCGCTGGGATAAGTGTGGCCTGAATCATTTCAGACATTCATTCGTTTTTCGAGTTCTCTAACCCCCCATTCCTTATATACACTTCTCTTACACTTTCGTCATTGTGACTAATTGTCATCTAATGGCTTTCTGTAATTTGCATATTATTCTTAAAGATGTATGCGATAATTCCACAGGTGAAATTTTTACTTTTAGAGTTCGATTTCCGTGCGTTTTTGAATTACCCTTAATTTATGGACATGAGTGTATTGTAAGCAACCTTTATTACTCATTTCGTTGTTCTATTTGACGGCGAAACAGCTACTGAGAAACGCTAACAGTGAAAAATCCCAGATTCGATAGCTTCTAAACGACAATAACTCTGAAAATTTATGATCCCAGGCGCTTTATAATAAAATATTGATAAATTGTTAGACTGTAAATGTTCTTTGAAAATTTCTCACCCCAAGAGATTTTATATTCTAAAAACTATTTAAAATCTGACGCAGAAACCATATAGGAAATTGATCCTTTTTTTCCTACCTCCGAAAATTAAAGAGCGGAAAATTTAAACTCATAATTTTAAATGCTAATTTAAAGAAATCATTTCACTTAAAACAGTTCCTAAAACTATGTTTGCATTAAACAAGCGAATTATGTTGTTGTTTTAAAAATAACATTTTTAATCTTTTAATATCGAACGTCTACATGTGTCCTTCACTTCCGGAACAGAAAGTTCAAATTGAAACCGGAAATAATGACTTATAAAAACTTATTTACCATGTATTCAATTTTATCCGAAGGACTTCCTCCTATATCCTTGGAATACTGCCATTCTCTCCATCTGATGGATATGGAGAGATTTGTCTTTGACACTAACACTGGTTTCGCTGTCAACACGGGAGGATCTGAAACAAAATGACCGTAAATAACAGTCTCTGCAATAAAATGACTATTTTTTATCTTCCATAATGGAAGATAAGAAATAATCAGCAAAATATTTCAAATGCATAACTTGTCCAATTTACCATACTTTACAGACTTACTTTATTTCAAGAAATTCGCAAAAGTAGTTTTACAAGCATTAATAATTACATTTATGAGCAAGCAAATATATACACACATGTCTTCGAATGTAACAATTAATAAACCTCAGTTTTTGTTAAAAAGTTGATAGACATACAGTGTAGTTTGAATTTAAAATGGCACAGTCGTGCTTCTCGAGGAGAAATTTATTTCACAAATCCTAACCACTTTCTTGATATGAGAATAACGTTTATTAGATTCTTATTAGCTCAAAAGGTGCTTTTAGTTTAAAAATGAGATTTGTCTTCAAATCGCTACAAATGTATCTTTTCATTCGAGTCAGTTGCGATAGGGAAAATGTAAGCTATTTATCTTTCAAACAAAGTGTGTCTATTGTGGATCAATAAACTAAGCTTGCAACAGATGCAATTCTTAAGAATATTCGCTCCTTGCTTTTGGTTAAAATAATAAAAATTAATTTACTTCATGTTCCATCTAATTAAAAATATTTAGTATTTTCAAGAAATGACGTTATATTTTTTATTATTAATTTCATTTGTAAAACTTTAATGAATTTTTGATGAGCAAACTCAGAGATTTGAAAGCCAGTAGCAGCAACATTTTTCAAAATAAACGTTTTTATCTCCAATGCGTGATACTCTCTATCGAGAATTCCAGAGATAAGCTCTTTTTAAATATTTTGTGATTTTGCATTTGAATTGAATTTTACGTAGCGTCACCGTGAAGAATGTGATATCTAATAAATGAAATTAACATACAAAACGTTACTAATAAAAAGATTTAAAAAAATGTAAACTATATTACTAAAAACCTGAAAATTAATGCGATGAACTAAGGAAACACTGAAAAAAAATACAAAAGTGTGTTCCAACACTTTAAACATATGTTGCCGTGCTGCGTTTAAACTTTTTGCGATTTTGTTGTTGAATTGTATATTGGCGTAAGTGCCAAGAAAACAAAGCTTAATAAGAAAGCTAAAAAGAAAAAAAAGGGAGTTACGCTAAAAATATTTGTGGCAACACAAACTTTCTGGTCACTAGTTCCCAAAGCAGCTATATTATCATCTGCTCAAGGTGGAAACATGACGTGAAAGCATAAAAAATTTTGTCACAAAACAGATTAATTTATAACAATATTTGTGGCAACACAAACTTTCTGGTTACTAATTCCCAAAGCAGATATATTATAGTCAGCTGTAAAAGGTTGGACGTAATTGCTTTTAAAATAAATAAGTTATCCCGATTCTTGCAACAGTAACGTATTCGAAGATTTTAAGGGTTTTAAGGGTGTACAAGCCTCTTTAAAGAAAACAGGAATAATGAAAAACTTAGAAATACACACCGGGTCTATAAAAGTCCATATGCGGTCTTTATTTTCACAACCATTTGTGTTACCACTTTTAATGTAAAAGAGTATTAATTACTGCGAAATATTAATATTTTGGTATTTTTCAATTTAAGCAATTTTACTAATATTACGAAATCTAACTTTTTATATTCCTCTCGATCTTTATAGCTACACCGAATAAAAGTTTAGGCGTATTATAGAAAATAAAAAAAGGTTGATTTTCTTTCGAAAAAATTGACCGAGATATTGAATTTCAAAAACTTGAAATTTTCGTCATATTTTTCGGTTTTCCTTGAGAGACCCGTTTAAAAATTAATTAGAATGATTCAGAACTGGTATTTTTCCTTTAATGTTTTTCCTTTGTGATTTATTAATGTGCAGCGTTCCGTTTAGTTGCAATTGGAATGCCAAAAGCATTTATACTCGAGTAAGTTATTTTTAAACGCTAAAAATACGTTAATAATTCTCATACAACAAAACCTTAGAAATATTCTGCACATTTAATATATGCAAATAATGTTATGAATTCGCTGCCGGCCAATTCTCAAGTCTGCCACTGTTTTCTATAACATGAATTCTGGAACGCTCTACAGATAATAACTCTTGTTTGGGAAAAAACATTTATTGACCGAAACGATGCATTTTACTGCAGATAGCATAGGAATGCTCATCACTCAATCTACTGACATCAGATTTTTTTTCTAAAACTGGCATTTTGTTTTTAATTACGGACAAACTTAAATAGGTCAGTTTTCAGTCTTTGTAGGATCTGTAAACATGATTTCATCTTTAAAATTATGTATCTCAGTCAATATTTGCCGTACAAAAGTTAAATGTTTCGTGTTTTTTTTTTCCAAAAACATATAAACAATTTACCTAACATATAGAGTCATCAAGAATTTTATCACAGCAGGAAACAGGAAAAATGTGCAATGACCTCACCAGGAGTCGAACTCCGGGACCTCCCTTGCCTCCAATGAAATCACAAAGGCACGCATTAAGGAGGAAGAAAATACTTTACATGTATAGCTATTAGAATCTGCGGGCGTATAGCAAGTTAGATTTAGTAATTGTTGCAAAACAAATGTTTTTTGATTTATATATGTTACAGCAAGAATATCTTCATTACTTAACCCCTTAAACTGCAAACATAATTATCATTACGTAAATTTACAGTGTCGATTACATCCGTCGATAATTCTCAGTGCTGCAGGGGTGAACTATCGATCGAGCCTCAAGAAACTACGGGAACCAACAGCCCCGAAAATTATCGATGCTCTCATTTCATTATATATTTTAAATATCTAAGTTTTCTACGTTTTATCACACCGTTTGTTGATACTGGATGGCACTTTAAGTATTTCAAAATGTGCAATTCGTTTGTCAAACAACAATGTTGATATTACTAACCTATTACAACTATCATCATTTTTTTCATATCAAATCCATGCTGGTTACGAGCGGTGCAGAGAAAGTCGAAAGTTCCAGCTTTCTGTGGTTTCACTTTCACTACAGCTTGGTACTGGTCTTGTTCCAGAGACCTAATGTTTACATTCAAACCGGGAAATTCGCTAAAAATGCAAAATGACACGATTAAAAATATGTCAGTCATTTTTATTTGCTCAATAATACACTTTTGTATAAATTACCGACATTCTTATAAAATCAGTTGGCAACTTTGATTTAAGTAGATGCAAATTATTCGAATGTCCACACATTAAGTTTAAATCCATAATCCTGTGGGATTTTACTTATTTAATTCAGTACCAATTCTTGGAACCCCAGACACTAATAAGCGAATAATCGCTTGAGTGTGTGAACAGAGACTTATGTCGCATCAGGTTCATCTATTACAAAAGTAATTTAAAGTCTCTTACCTGATGCATCTTATTCACCAGGCTTTTAATAATCGCTATCTTCCCAGTAAGAGGTTTCTTTCAAGCAAGAGGCCGTCTTGTCTTTACTAATTTATTCACAGAACTACTAAATTACATTATTTACAAAATAGGTACTAAATATTTTAAGACAGCTTTCGTATATATTACATTTAGCTGTTTTCTAAGGAAAAAGTTTTGTATTGACGCTCCCCAGTGAGCTTGGAATCTAGTCTGGTTCTCAGACCTCAGTCAGAGAAAGAAAAGGAAGAATGCCCGCCATCTAGTGGCAAGAATGGGACAACTCAAGAAGGGTTAACTAACCTTTATTTCTCTAAATCAATATGACACAATCAACTCCTAACTCGGAGCATACAGCAAAGCCTCCACTTGGGCTTGAACTCAAATTGTTATGAAGTTAAACTTAACTAGCTTAACTAAAGCCAAAGCTGTATGTAAGTAAAGCGTCGGCACTCCCATACTATAACATGACGCCAAATTGCAGCGCCAATCCACTGCAGTGGTGGCGATGTAAACTAAATCTCTTCCCCTCCTCCTTTCCCCTGCAGTGACGTCATGGAGGTCGGAAGTAAGATGGCGAGGCCGCAATGAGTTTTCACACGATTGGATGTAAATATTTTGCAATTGCGTCGTAATTATATATATAAATGTATATATTTTCTATTTGTACAGTATTTCAGAGTCCTAAGTGTACGAAAAGAATACATTTTTAAGCAAAGTTTATTGTTATTAACATTAAAATTATGCATTATTTCTTCTCCACTTACAGAGCTTCTACCTAAAATACTTTCTCAAATATGACATGATTTTTTTAGCTTCTGAGGCATCTTTTAAATGAAAAAAATCTAAGTCAATTTGTAATTAATGCTCAATTCGGTCCATTTCAAATTAGCGCTCTTTTTATTTTAATAGTGAAATACATTAAATAGTACATAACTTTCTCTGAATATTTCTGAAAGAGAATAAAAAAAAAGATTTTTTAAAATATTATTTAAAACTTGTACCTGCGTTATTATAAAATATAGGGGAATAATTCTTTTAATTATCAGATTTTTTTACCTTTAATTTCAACAATACATATCCTAAAACTGTTCTTTATTGCTTCCTTAAGTACGCATCGTCTCAAGGAAACGTGTAGAAATGTATTCCATCAGATTTCGACGAAATCTTACTCCTTACTTGCAATCCTTAATCCGCAGTATCGATACGCCATTAGAGAAAATTTAAAAAAAAAATGGTTCTGAAAAGAGCCTTTTGTAATTAAAAAGTACAAAATTAATAAGTTATAAATAACACAACCAAAGCACGTTAGAAGTTAACAAGATTTGGGTAGAATCAAACAAACAACCAAATCAAAACAACCAATGACTGAAAAGAAAAGGAGCATGCGCAGTTTTACTGATTGTGTTTCCACATCGCCACCGCTACGAGCGCTGCGGTCGCTACGAAGCGCAATTTCTCCCATTGAAGTGCCGACGCTTTACTTACATACAGCTTTGACTAAAGCTAACTGGAAGATACATCCGAAATTATCAAGATTCTAAGTAGTTGGCCTCTAAATTTTAATTAAGTCGGCGAACCAAACAAGGGCCTAAAGTACGCCCGAGCGTAGCAATAGCTTAGAGAGACGTAGCTAAAAGGCAGACACGCGCTAGTCAGAAACCCAGGCGCTACCTCGAAGTCGGTGAAACATCGACTTCAATACTACTCTTTACTCATTTGCATTAACTGTGTTTCTGAACTGTTTTCTGGTAGGAAATTGTAAGCTGAAACTAGAATAGATAGAAAAGATGCATAAACTTAATATAACTGTTAATAAAATTAGGATAAAACTTACAACCCCTAATTTCTGAGCTTTCATTACCTTTTAAACGGAATCATAATATTAAAAGCATTCACTACAGTATATATACGTACAGCGTGATTTGTTTTCCAGTCATAGCTTGTTATTAACTCGCGGTACTTTATATTTTTCTTAACTGAAATGAACTAACTGCAAGAAAGAAATTTCGGTGACATACCGTTTCTCTAGGAAAATAAAACCCTATCGTTTAATAATTTTTGCTGCAAAAAACATGCTGGAGCTTATTTTCAGAGGGTGTCTTATTTTTCATGCACAATAATTAACATTTTTTCAGGTTCAAGAGACACATCTCTTGAGGATCGAGAAATACATTTCTTGAAGTTAAAGAAACATTCAGATTTATTAAAAAATCTTTTATTCTAGTACAGCCATGTCTCCTTCTTTTGGAATATCGTCATAAAGCTTCAATCGCTTTATTTCTCAGAATCAATATACTAATACAGTCAACTCCTAACTCAGAGTGTACAGCAAAGCCTCCACTTGGGCTTGAACTTAAATGAATATGAAATTAAACTTAACTAGCTTAATTAAAGCTAACTGAAAGGCATAGCCGAAGTTATCAAGATTCTAAGTAGTTGGCCTCTGAATCTTAATTAAGTCGACGAAGCCAAGCAAGGGCCTAAAGTACGGCCGAGCGTAGCAGGAGCTTAGAGAGACGTAGCCAAGAGGCAAACGCGCGCTAGTCAGGAACTCAGGCTGTCTACCGAAGTCGGTGAAACATCGACTTAAATAGTACTCTTTACTGATTTGCATTAACTGCGTTTGTGAAATAACATTCTGGTAGGAAATTGTAAGCTGAAACTAGAATGAAAAGAAAGATGCATAAACTTAAAATAACTGTTATTAAAATTAGGATAAACCTTACAATGCTTATAACTATTTAATATATTTATTTCAATAAGTTTATTTTCTTACGTTATTAAAGATTATTTCTTTTTCCCAAATTCTTCTGCTATTTTATAATATTTATGTATGATTCTGACAGTATTTAAAAATACTTCGTAAGAAAGAAGAACTACATTTTTATTCGAAACAATAATAATTAAATAGTAATCAAACGAATAAAAAATTTACTGAAAAAATAATATGAAACGAATTTATTTCTTAAAGTCATTACGTCTTTTCTAACCGGCGAGACCGTATATATACGGCCTATAATACTTTTGTGATATCTGTTAGAACGTATATATACGTGCATATTAAAATATGTCAAAGAAATTAAGGCAATATATTAAAAGAACATAAATCCAGGTATAAAATGCCAGGAGAATTTTTACATTAAATCAAGACAATAAATTTTTTTGATAATAGTTTTGGGAAATTTGTGCTTTCTTAGCGAAAACCCTGGCCGGTCAGAGGGTTAACTAAAAGTCATTTTTTTATCAGTTTAGTTACAGCCGAAAACATCGTGGCAAAAACATCGCAGACGAAAACGTCGTGGAGAAAACAAAGCAAGGCGAAAACGTCGTGGTGCAAAATATCGTGGGAGAAAATAAAGCAAAAAGAAAACATAGTGGTACAAAATATCGTGGTCTAAAATAAAGCCGTTCAAAAACTTTGCAGTTTAAAAACATCGTCGTCGGAAATTTCGTGGTAAAAAATAAAGCACCTTCAAATCATCGCGTGACGATAATATCGCACATATGCGTTTTCAGGTTTTCAAAGTTTTAAATGCTGTTCGCATAATGATTTAAAAGAGCAAGAAGGAAAGATGGATTTTTTAATTCTATATTTCCTATTTTTCAACGAACTAATAAATTTTTCCTGAAAAATTAAGAAGGAAACTTAAGCATATAAAAATAGAAAATGAATAGAAAATTAATGCATCTTTTAGAATTTAATTTTAAATATGCATAGTTAATTAACAAGGTCATTAATAAATTAATCTTTTTTTACAATGTTTTACTCATAATTTTTTATGAAGAATACACTCTAAAAATGCTTAGAAAAAGAAAGCTAAATAACTGCCTGAGGTTAACTCGAAAAAATTTGCTTAGTTATTCAACAAATTATTTTCTTTCACGTTTGTCAATCTGATATTGTTTTAATGAAAATTAGATTTTGTCTTGTTTCCGTTTATTCTTAAAGAATCGTTAACATTTTCATGTATAGCGTGCAATCAGTTTTTTTTTTTTTTTTGGTTTTGTTTCGTTTTGTTTTTAAGTCAGTTACATAATATATCAGTATGGGATTTGAAAAATGCATGTGTGCGATGTTGTCGTCATGCGATGATTTGTAGGTACTTTATTTTTTACTACTATGTTTTCGACGACGATGTTTTTAAACTGGGAAATTTTTGAACGGCTTTATTTTCGACCACGATATTTTGTACCACGATGTTTTAGAACTGCGATGTTTTCTCTTTGCTTTTTTTTCCCACGATGTTTTGTATCGCGATGTTTTCTCCGCAACGTTTTCGTCCGCGATGTTTTCGGTTGTAACCACGGCGTATCACTTTTAAATTGTTGCCACCGAATATTCTCTCCCTGTATTATATTTACAGAAATTAAATAATAAAGAATCTGCATGAATGTATGTATATTTCTCGCATTTTGAATAACGTAAGCCTTCACCCGAATTTGGGCGCTTGGAAGCCCGAATTTTGAGCTTGTTTTATTGTTATTATTATTTATTTAAAATGTGTATAATTCAACAGGCCGCACAAAGAAGCCATGTGGTGTCTACATCAGATTTATTTTCATTTTATATATTCGAAAACTCTAGGAGAAAAATGCGTGTGGCATAGATGGCACTCGGCTGATCTACGCTTATTAATATTTAACGTTTTCATCTGAAACTAACTGCTCAGTGAAGGCTTTGTTTAATTTATTATTTTATTTTGTTAACTTCACTGCTCACTGTCAAGCAAAGTTTGAGTTATGTTCTAAAATAAAATAATGGATAACCTTCGTTTAATCCTTATTTAGAATTAGTTATTTATTTGTTTAATTTCGTTTAATCTTATCGTCGAATCTCAGAATGTATGTACAAATTTAAAATTAAATTCATTCGATACTTTTTAATTGTTCCATTCTCATTCACTTGAATTCTTATCATAGCGTGGTTCCCGTATTCGCTTATTCGATTTGTTAGAGCATACGGGGCTGACTAGTTTGATTTTAAATTACATGAGCAACTTCCTAAACGAACTTAAACATGTTGCACATTAAAAATGTGGAGATTAAATTTACCAATTCTGTTGACTAATCTTTAATTTTGGTAACTGACCGTGGTGGTCGCTTTAACAAGGAAGTAACTAAAAATTCTTATTTTTTAGAACCTCAAATACGTATTTGTTCTAATATCGTTGCAAGAAATTATTTTACTCTTCACGCTGTAGAGTCATTACGTTTTTTTGAAGCAGAGTACATGAAAAATGAGCAACGCCCTTCCCGGAACTTAAACCTGGACCTCTCGAATACGCGCCGAGTGTGCTAACCGTTATACCACGAAGGCATGCTGCAAGGAGGTAAAAATACCTTTTAAAACTTCTACGTATTCATCAGAGACTTTTACTGATTTATCAGATAAGTAGTTGAATAATGATTGATAATTTAGTAAAAACATAGGAGAAAAGCACTTTTCTTTCAAAAACAGTGAAAAGAAAAAACAAATATATAAATAAAAAGATAAATAAAACAATAAGTCAAACCTGCAGGATATGTTCATCAGAGGTTCAGGAACTGCATCCGCTGTACAAGAAATAAACACCTGATGACCGATATTTACTTCCTCATCGCTGGCAGCTATTATCTGAGGCTCACCTAAGTAATAAAGAAAATATCGCAACAGTTTGGGTGCATGCTAATTATCGAAAAACTTTCTATCAGAAAAATGTTTGAAAAATATCATTTTATTGCTCATCCTTCGTTTATTTGTCCCTCGAGCATCATTTTATGTTTCTATAAAATAATATTCGGTAGTCAAACGGGAAATATTAATACAAAATTTCGTTTAAATGGAAATGATAATTCACGGAGAATTTTAAAAATATGGCAAAATTGCACAGTTTAAGAAGCAGCCTTCTAACCCGTATGGTGGTTAGCGTCACTGATTGCCGTGCCGAAGGGTCCAGTTCGAATCCCGGAGAAGGAAGGGTTGTTTGTAAATCTACAGTGTCAGTGAGGCATGGGGCACTCTAAATATGGGGGGGAGCCGAAAGTCCTCTCGAAAGGTTGGTGGTAGGGGGAGAGGGGTGGGAGACCCATGGACCCCTCCTCCCCACGGGGTGTTTGTTCTTCATCAAAATTGGGGACAGAACAGAGCTAAATCGTAGTGTCACCTGTAATGTCCCTATGACATATGTATCCTCTACGGGGGACTGGGCGTCGAAAGGGACAACTCTCAGAACCCGCATATTCCAACGAAACCTACGTAGCTAGGTTACCATTTTCACTTACTACAAAGACTTGAAAGCCAAACAATAATTGATTATCGCTCAGATTGGGGTCACATGATCCTTCAGAAGCAGAACTTTCGTCTCATTTGTTGATCTCTACCCGGGACAGACCTGCAGCCGAAACATTTTCGGCGAGGTTTCAAAAATTCCCGCGTAGCCGGTACATCGTTTCCAGCGGTGCTGTTTTTTCCAGGAATCCTCCCGTTTAAAGCAGTGCTACCAGAGTGTCGTTTCTCAGAAAAGTCTTGTCTAGCAGGGACCGTCGTTAGATGGGATAACCTCTTGAGGTGCTGAAGGCTGTTGCCAACGACAGGCGTATTTTAAGCTCTTTGCCACGAAGAATTATGGGGGCCTTGGGCTGACTGTAGGTCAGACAAATGAGCATTCGTCAACAACAACAACAACAAATATTTTAGTCTGATCAGTATGAAGGCATACATTCTAAAACATCATATTTGGACAAATAACGTGTGCGCGCAACTAAAGAATTTCCTTTTCTAATGAAAAAAATCCAAGCCCCTATCCCTAGTTCTAGGTAGCCCGAGTGAAAATAATAGTAAAGAGTTTCTCGCTTTGCAGGAGCAGAAGAAAACGAGGTTTTTGTCTCAGAAATGTCATTAAAGTAAAATTCGTCTTACGTGTGGGTATTTTTGACTTCCACTTCTATGAAACTGTGTTGTAACGTTGGTTTTGTGCCTTAATTCAGACCATATTGCAACCTGCAATTTCACTTAAATTTTAAAATGAATCTTTCAAAAGACAATTTACTTTTTTTCATCACGGAAGCAAGGCGACGTTAGAATAATGCAGTCAGCTTCACATTAACAGGGTTCTTCGTTGCAGAGAAAGGGAAAGTTTGCTGGAAAATTTATTTAAAGAAGTTTTCATCGATTTTGATTTACTAAGGGAGAAAATTTCGCCGAAAATAACGAACATGGCAAAAATTAACATAGTACGAGGATTTTCATAACGGAGAGATAACTTTTTACACTAAAACTGCATAAAATAAAATGTCTGAAATCAAATTTCGTGGTAAGTAAAAGAAATTAATGAAGAAGTAAATCAAAGAGGCTCTGTCGAATTTTTCATGCTTACTCTCATTGCAGATGAGTCCTCTCCATCTCCCATCGCAAGCACATGATCCATCGACGCGATTGCAATGTCCACCATTAGAGCAAATGCATGTCTCGACGCAGTTCACGCCGTAAGTATTAGGCGGACACACTATAAAAAGAATTTTGATAAAAAATAAAGATGAATGAAAGATAAATTTGAAAGATAAAAAAGACAGATAAAAGAATGATGAAAGATAAAGTTGAAAGATGAAAAGATGAAAGATAAAATTGAAAGATAAATTTTGCAACATCAGATCGTGAATTGACAGATTTTATACAATCGAAAATTATTTCTCGTTTTCTTAGGTAAGTGTTAAAAAGTAAATACATATAAAGAATTTTTCTTTACAGATTTTAAATGGTTTACTGCAATAGAGGACTATATTATACTGATTTTAAATGCCAATTAGAATACTGACTAAAATTTCTTATAAATAATTCATGGCTTTATTTAAATTTCTGTTCCTTCGAGATAAGATATAAAATACTTTTTTCTAATAATATATATAGACCGTAAAAATGCACTCCAAATGGAGAAAATATTCAAATCGTTTCGCGCTTTATCTCAAATGTCTCAGAAGAACGAAACCTACACTCGAAACTCATTGATCAACTAGGTACGAGGCTTCAAATGAATTTTCTCTTGATAAGCTCTGTTTGAATCGTTGAACTCGGGAGATCATTATTTACTTTTGAAATACAGGGTGTTTATAAAGTCCTGGACCTATTTTGGTGTTTAATAACTCTTAAAATAATAAAGATACATTAAAATTCATAGCATAAATGGTTAGATAGACTCAAAAAGTTTCATGACCATTGTCAATGAACTTCCACGTGTGCCCCCTTCGTCGGACGGAGAATATCCAGTCGATATTCAATTTCACGCCAGTTACCGGCAAGCATGTCCCCATCCACAGAGGCTATTGCGGTTGTAATTCTGACTTTTAGGTCATCCCTGTTCGACACTTTTCTCCTGTAAACGTTGTATTTTACAAATCCCCAAAGGAAAACGTCAAAGAGGATCTTTTCTTTGGGGATTACAATCCCCAAAGGAAAAGAGAGAAAAATGCAATTAATAAACAGACGCTATTTAGAAAAGTACAGATATTTAGACTGGAAAATGAAATGATCTGAAATGAACCACACGCGCAGACGATATTTACAAAAGTAAAGATATTCAAATCTGAAAAGGAAAGTACATAAGTTATTCCATCAATAAATGCCATACGTTTGTTTATATCTTCATTACTTTATAAGTTATTAAACATCAAAATGGGTCCGGGACTTTATAAACACCCTGTATTTTACTCCGGATATCATTGTTTACTATCAAAATGTTTTGCATTTGTTTCATTCATGACTTACATTAGTTAAATGTTTACTAGTACTACCTTAGGGCGAGATTTCTTTCGAGATTCTAAATGATTAGGACCTTCACTAGTAATTTCACGTAAACGAGCCATCTTAACTACCTCAACTTCTTTAAAATATCTTTTTCACGATTTACGAACCTGCAACTTATGCGCATTGCGACATTTGTTATTTTGACATTTTTAACTTTGTTCCCATAGTACTTGCAAAACATTTTTCTTTCTTATGAATATATATATATACAGGGTGATCAAAAAGTCAGTATAAAATTGAAAACTTAATAAATCACGGAATAATGTAGATAGAGAGGTAAAAATTGACACACACACTTAGAATGACATGGGGTTTTATTAAAACCAAAAAAATTTTCAAAAAATGTCCGACAGATGGCGCTGGACAGCAAAACGTCAGTTACTGCGCATGAAAATCGTGTATAAAAGGAGCTGTAATAAGAGAGAGAATCAGATGCACCAGCAGTCGCAGCATGTTGACGTTACCTGAAAAGGCGCTTTTAGTGAAGCTGTATTAGTGTATTTAGTGAAGCTGTTGCGTAGTGGGCGTTTCAAAAGATGGCGGAAGATGACGATTGGTTGAGTAACCTGTTGTGGACCGATGAAGCTCATTTCACGCTCCGAGGGTCTGTCAATGCCCACAACTGCAGAATTTGGGCTACCGAAAATCCTAGAACTGTCGTGGAAACTCCATTGCATGACGAGGATAGTCACGGTATGGGTTGGATTTACCACATCTACTGTTGTCGGGCCTTTTTTCTTCGAGGAAATGCGGGATTCTGGTTTTGTAACTGCTAACGTGACGGGTGAGAGGTACGCCGATATGTTACAGAATCGCATCGTCCCCAGCCTGTCTGATAAACACCTGCTGGAACGTACGATTTTTATGCAGGATGGCGCTCCACCCCATATTGCTAGACGCGTGAAAGATCTCTTGCGAGCGTCGTTTGGTGATGATCGTGTGCTCAGCCGCCACTTTCGTCACGCTTGGCCTCCCAGGTCCCCAGATCTCAGTCCGTGCGATTATTGGCTTTGGGGTTACCTGAAGTCGCAAGTGTATCGTGATCGACCGACATCTCAAGGGATGCTGAAAGACAACATCCGACGCCAATGCCTCACCATAACTCCGGACATGCTTTACAGTGCTGTTCGCAACCTTATTCCTCGACTACAGCTATTGTTGAGGAATGATATTGAACATATTGAGCATTTCCTGTAAAGAACATCATCTTTGCTTTGTCTTAATTTGTTATGCTAATTATTGCTTTTCTGATCAGATTATTGCTTTTCTAATTATTGCTTTTCTAATAAAACCCCATGTCATTCTAAGTATGTGTGTCAATTTTTACCTCTCTATCTACATTATTCCGTGATTTATTAAGTTTTCAAATTTATACTGACTTTTTGATCACCCGGTATATTATTAAAAAAGGGAATTTTCACAGTTTATATTATGAAGTGCCTTTTTTTTTCTACACATAGATTTACGGAATTTTAGCTGTTGAATATAAAACTGTAACCTAAAACAGTAGATAGTTTATTTTAATTAATGATTTTCAAATTTCAGAATTCTTTTTAAAAAGGGAGCATTATGGAGGCTAGAAAAAGTGAACTAAAAACAAACATTTTAACAAAACGTATAAATATATAATAAAAACATAATTAAAAAAATCTGAAAGCTTCCAGATATTATATTACCCCCAAAAAGGTTTTTTTTTATTTACTAACACAGAGCATTTGAACTAACACCACACAGGGTTCAAAATATTTAAAAACAGCATATCCTTAGAATTTCCGATAAAAATGCTTTTTACCCTACAGTGTTTTCACTGCTCGCTTTGAAATCGTTGAGTATTTTAATTAAAAATTGTTAAAGTTTTACAAAATATGAAATACACAATACAAAACAAATTCCAAATTCGGGTTTCCAGGTGCTCATGTTCAGGTGGAGAACTATGTTACTCAAAAATTGATGCCTCTAGGTACCATTGTTTATCACAGTACGAGAAATATACTTATTCATGGACATTCTTCATTATTTAGTTTTTTTAAATATAATACAGGGTCATAGATAATATTTGGTGGGAATAATTTGAAAAGGGGCTCGGGCATTTAAAGTGATTCAACGTAAATTGCCGTTTCGAGAGTACTAGCCCTTCTGGGCTAATACCCATTTCGGCTAATAAACTGCCATCTGAAAACTGCAGATAATAATCTCCTCGAAAAGTTTGACGTTAAAGTTTCAAAATGTTAAAAAATTATTTAAGAAATTTAAAAGCCATAAAACAACAAAGAAATCACAACCTTAGTATATAAACTTTAATATCTGAAATAATTTAAGGCAGTTAATGATATATCTACTAGTTTATGATTAGTCATACATAACATGAAATCTTACATATATTTGAAATGGAAAGGTCGATTGGTAGAAAACATTTTGCTGGGATATTATTTCATCTTAAATTAACACCACGTCGGGTCTCGTTCCTTTATTTAACAAAGAAAACACCTTCTCGAGATATAGCCATGCATTTCATTCTCAGGATTACTTATATACGAAACGTTCAGCAAGAATTTCCTGAAGTGGCATCAGTTTTTAATTTATCATGACACCAAATCCGCGAGCTTTTTAAAACAAATGTTAAAAAAATAATAATAAAAATAAAAAAAGATTTTAAACACCACGAATTTTGCAGTTATGAGTTATTTTAACGCATTTGATTTTTACTTCCTTGTACGAAGTAAGGAAAATATTGTTATCGTGAAAAATTCCGCGTATCATATTTCAAGGAAAACATTCATTTTGACCACTATCGAAGGCAATTTAACCATGTTTTTGCGTGATATCTGTATGTAATGACAGAATAAAGAGCTCTTTTTCCCAAAACGAATTACAAAACTGATTTAAAATGGATTCAGAGAAGATTTTGTTCCTGGCAGACCATAGCGCCATTTTAATAACAGCCTGCTCTCTGTGCATTATACCTCCAAGAAACTTTGTAGTTTTGTCGCCAATTTAGGCTAAAATTTCTTCAATGGAAAACTACTTTTACGGCAACCCTTTTGCTTTCATCTCTTAATACGTACTTGCATTCCAGTCATTTGGTTTTAAAATTTCGAAGGCAAGTTGGTTAATTTTTATTACTAGTTTGATTTTAAATTTCTTTTTTACTACAGTTGTTAATTTTATTTTATGGATTATTTCTTTAAATCTTCTTATTACTTTTTAAAATTTGTTCTTGAATCTACTTTTGTTTTTACTTTTGTATTTGAAATGAAAAGAGAGTGTAGGGGATATGTCTTCTAAAGTAAGCGTCTCGTTCAGATTAACTGTGTTCTTAGTGAAAATTTTTTTTTATTTTAAAGATTATTTGCTTCTTAACAGGATTCTTTTGGTTTTATGACTAATATCTTTATTTTGATTGAGTATCAATTAGCGATTTGAATCTAGCAAATAATTTGACGCTTACTTGGAAGTAAGATGAAACACTCTCTCTTATTTTAGTTACTGTTAATTGGTGGTAGATTGGTTTATCCCCTCGATAAGTCGATTAATCTGCTATCAATAGCAATAACTGGTTTTTCAATACTTAAAAAGTTTACTTTTGATTTTGGCATTTTTGCGATTTAGTTTTTCCTTAACCGTGTTTAAAGCAAGGAGGACTGAAAATTCTATAATTTTTTTTTAAATTCTGAAAAATACCTTTTCAATGATGTTTTTAAATTGAATTTCCGTTGCTTGGAGGTGTAATATGGAGAGTTTTCTTTCTATAATTTATAGTGAATTATTGCTTTATTACTTTGCAGATTTAGCGCAAGTCTTGGGCTTATTCATTTACTTTTAATTACTTTCATTATGAATATATATATATATATATTCTGAAATAAATTAAAAAGAATTATATAAAAATTTAATAATAAAATAAATTAAAAATAAATAAATTAAAAATAAATAAATTAAAAATGATTAATAAAAATAAATAAAAAAGATTTATATAAAAAACTGAGAGCTCACTGACTCGACTCTCAGTTTGTTTTTTTTAATATATGTTGGCAAATTTTACATTTATTGCTTTAAAAAGTGATTGTATCTTTCAGTTTAAGGTTTTATGCCTTTAGTTAATCTGCATGGCATAGGTGTAGAATTATCAACAATTTAAAAGGTTTTAAGTCCGCCTAAGCCTAATTTTGTTATCATAACACCCATATTTGTTTACATTTGAAACTTAGCAGAATACTGAATTAAGTCAGCTTCTGCACCTTCAGGGTCTTTTCCGAGTGGGGCCTGAAGCAAACTTTCAGTTTTGTGCACCGAAAACTCTGCCTCCTTGCCTGCTCCCCGAATTGCTGGTTTTTGCGTAGAAATTCTAATTTTAACTGTAAAAATTGTTTTTTTTTTATTGTTTTAACTGTATTTGCTGTTTAATTTTTTTAATTTTTAATGAAGCTATTTTGAGTTTTTATGTATTTTTGCCTTGCCGAAATATGAGAACTGAAGTAATTGAATGAGAAATCTATCTCTTATGAAATTCGAGAAAATAAGTTTCAATGAAATACAGAAAAATATGCATATAATGGCAAACCGTTCCGTACAAGGAAGCTATGTGCTATGTGCAACAGAATTTTTTATTAAAATTTTTAACCATAAAAAGTATCAGAAAACTCGCGAAAAACTAATTTCTTATAAAACTAACATAGCTAAGTTTCGGAACAATCATTTGCTTTGTAAGGTTTATCCTAATTTTATTAACAATTATTTTAAGTTATGCACCTTTTCAGCTTGCAATTTCCTACCAGAATGTAATTTCAGAAGTGCAATGAATACAAATGAGGAAAAGTACTATTTAAGTCGATGTTTCGCCG
Source organism: Stegodyphus mimosarum (assembly GCA_000611955.2). Lineage (NCBI taxonomy): Eukaryota > Metazoa > Arthropoda > Arachnida > Araneae > Eresidae > Stegodyphus > Stegodyphus mimosarum. Next base: position 21,550 of record KK112660.1, read on the forward strand.
ACTTCGAGAGAGAGAGAGTTTCATTTTCCTGACTAGCGCGCGTTTGCCATTTTGCTACATTCTCTCTCAGCTACTACACTGGCCAAACTTTAGGACCTCGCTTGGTTTCGCCGATTTAATTAATATTTAGGGGCCAACTACTTAGAATCCTGATAGCTTCGGCTATATCTTTCAGATAGCTTAAGTTAAGCTTAGTTTAGTTTAAATTCATAATTATTTTTTAAGTTCAAGCCCAAGGGGAGGCTTTGTGTATACTCCGAGTTAGGAGTGTATTTATTCTGAGAAATAAAGGGTAGTTAACCCTTCTCAAGTCTTATGTATTCTGTTCACACACTTCAAGCGATTATTCGCTTGTTAGTGTTTGTGGAGTTCTAAGGTTGAACATTGGAATTAAATAAGTAATATCTCACAGATTTTTCCGTGTCTATATAAGAGACACTTATCTCTTTCCTAAATCGTCTTTGGCAATAAGAAATTCAAGCACATTTACATTTAAAAATTTCATACGGATCGCGTATCTCTATGCAATCCACAAGTTTTCGTAAGACCGAAGTAGTACGTATAACACTTACATGTCTGGCAGTCGGATCCCATGTAGCCGGCTTCGCAGTCAGCTTCACAGATGCCAGTTACCTTGTCGCAAGGCGTAGTCGAATTTTCATGACAGTGACAAGTTGAAGCGCAGTTGGGTCCAAAGCGACCCGGAGTGCACTCTGTAAGGCAGATTTGTAATAATCAGAACATACATAGATCGGGTAGTATGAGAAAACTTGTATGCGGTAAATTGATTACGTAAAGTTTTCAACTACTTCAGATGCAAATACAAAATTAGTAACTGAAGAAAATGAAAACAAAGGCAAAATCATGCTTTTAAATGCAGATGTATTAAAAGAAAGAATGTAAGGCATTATATCATCATAAGATATATATCACAAGTATCACATAAGAGCTATATCACTAGAGCTACTGAACGAGGACCACCTGATAGTCATCATTTGTTGTTTTTTTGTTCTGAAAAAGGATGCCACACAACGAGACATGGACTCCACATGTCTACGGAAGTGTTCCAGGGATATATCCTGCCATAGGTCTTCTAGAAGTCCATGAATTGGTTAAGGACTTTGAAGGTGGATGATATGCTCGCACATCTTTCCCAAAGTACTCCAGTTCAATGCCCCATATTACTCCAAGGTGCTGAATGGGATTTATGTTCGGGCTTCTCAATGGCCATTTTAGCAAGGAAACATCAGTGGAATTATCTTTGAACCAGGTGGCAGACAATTAAGGTCTATGATAGGAGCAATTAATTGCTCTTCCAATACTTTCCATTTCCACCCGGATGGCAGATAAGCATATAAGAATGCAAGTTACCTCTCAGTAGATCTATGTATTTAGATGTGGTGAGGATTCTTGGTACATGCTCTAAAGGTCGCAAACATTGCAAGCGAAAACACACCAGATCATCATTAAGGCAACATCAGGGCTTGTATTTCCAATTTGGTACGAAGATACATTGCCCCACTGGGTTAACTATATATTCTTAGCCTATCACCAGCGTGATGTAATTAAAATCGAGAATCATCAATCCATTAAACGTCAATAACTCATTTACAGTGTTTTGTATCCCAGGAAGACACTCAGTGTGGTGGCCTACAGGGCCATCTTCGGTCTTCGGTGTCTGAAGACCATATTATAAGGCGAGCCTGCGCAATCCATCTACTGATTGTTCAGCTGGACCTCTCACTCAGGTGGTGGTCATCTGGCTGAGGCTGGATTCACTGGCTACATAACGTACGGCTGAACAACTATGACTGCTTAACTTTTGCAATTTACCCAATTATTGGTTTTACGCAATCCATGCACTCTCTTATTCTTAACACTGTGGAACAAGAAAATCCCAATTCTCAAACTACCGATATTTCTTAACGGAATAAGCCATGCGTCAAGCACTTATTATTTATTATCTATCGAAGGTATCAAAATTGCAAGTTTTATTTATTATAGATGAAATGGTACGTTTAGATATTATACAGAAGAACTCCACTTTCTGCTACATATATGTGCTGTGGCAGCATCTTCACGTGAGTGGAAATGAAGCAATAGCGCCAAAATATTTGCGTAACGCTGCCGTCCCTAGTTCATTGGAACTTCGTTGTATAAGTATAGCAAATTTCATCTCATAGGTTTAATATGTATATAACTTGGATGGAGTGAAGTCCTTAGAGTTTCTTTATGCATCATTAAAAATAGATATAAAATGTCGTCAGAGATCTCTTTTTCAAAGGAAAACATGACTTATCTGATGCGATGTTTAAAAATAAACATTGCGTTACAAACTTCCCGCTTGCCTTAATGAACTTCTTTTAGTAACATATTTGATAAAAACAGATTATAATTCATAGTTTTTAAATAAATACATCATTCCAGTAAATGCAACCAGTACTCCTATAAGGTATTCCTCCCGCCTTCTTAGCATGCCTTCGTCGTGTAATGGCCAGCACACTCCGCGCATATTCGAGAGGTCCGATGTTCGAGTCCCGGCGAGGGCATTGCTCATTTTTCATATCTCCTGATTCGAAATAACCTAATGTCTCTATAGTGGCGCCCGAACTAAGAAAAGTGGTAGATGATTATCCACCACCAGGATCTAGCGATTGGCTCCCCTAATCATCCTCAATCGCCCTTCAAAAGGGGAAGTATATAAGGTATTTCTCCCGCCTTCTTAGCATGCCTTCGTAGTGTAATCGTCAGCACACTCGGCGCGTATTCGAGAGGTCCGAGGGTCGAATCCCGACTAGGACACTGCTCAGTTTTCATGGCTCCTGCTTCGAAATAACCTAATGTCTATACACACCAAACGTCACATTCGTTAGTGAAGATAATTAGTTACTAACATTCAAGAACAGTTTCCATTTTTACGAAGAAAGGTTTCTTGATTTACTACACATTAAATCCTTTTATTCTTACCTATGGAAACTGTATACCAATGCTTCACATGCACTCATACATACACATAATACGTCTACAAAATTTTCATAATACATACATAATGCGCACTCGAGCAAAATGTAAAGTAAAAAAACCACGTCCTTATGTCTTAGCCTTTAATATGCAATCCTCGTAAAACTATACAGACCTTGGTGTATTCATACAGCTGCTTGATTCCTTCGAAGAACTCCTCTTATTGAAGTCTCTGCCATGCTTTTTAACTTTGTCCGTGCTATTAAAATAATGCCCTTTGAGGTCAGACTTCCCTTTCGGGAAAGGAACGTAGTCTTCAGATGCCAAATCTGATGAATAAGAAGCATAGTCAGGAATTCATACACATTGAATGTTGGAAACCGAGAACGAGAAAGGAATTATGTGACGGTGCGTCGCCTCGCTACAGAAACCTATTGTTGAATTAGGTTTTTTCAGGCCTAACACCCTAAATTATCTTCAGAAATACGATTTGGCAATTTTTGAGCAAAAATTGTCACATTCTTTAGTGTTCTTAGCCGTCCGAGATTGCTAAGAACCATCTCTTCTGACTTCATCATCAACGTCTTCCATCGAAGTTATAAGGCATTTTCTCTTCCTTTCTGCATGCCTTTGTGATGTAACGGCCAGCACACTCGGCGCGTATTGGAGATACCTAGACTCGAGTCCTGGCGAGGTCATTGCTCATTTTTCACATCTCCCGCATCAAAATATATAATGTCTCTACAAAATTATCTATCTGAACTAGACATTGCATCGTGCTACCGCTGGAGCGCTGTATATTTTATTTAGCATTGCAACTGTCTTAAATAACTGTATAAGGTATTTTCTCCCTCCTTCCAACGTACATCGTGGTGTAACGGTAGCACACTCGGCGCGTATTCCAGAGATGCAAGCTCGGGTCCCGGCGAGGGCATTGCACATTTTTCATGTTTCCTGCTTCAAAGTAACCTAACGATTCTACAACTTGTAAAATTTATTCTAAGTTTATTAACAAGTTTTATTTTAAGTTTTAAGTTTTGTATCTTTCCTATCTTATTATAATTTCAGCTGACAATTTCCTGCCTGAATGTAAATTCAGAAACGCACTTAATGCAAATGAGAAAGAATACTATTTAAGTAGTGACTTCACCGACTTCGGGAGAAAGAGTCTGATTCCCTGACTAGCGCGCGTTTGCCTTTTGGCTACGTCTCTCTTAGCTATTGCTACACTCGGCCATCTTTAGGCCCTCGCTTGGCTTCGCCGATTTAATTAAGATTTAGGTGCCAACTAGTTAGATTCTGATAGCTTCGGCTATACCTTTCAGATAGCTTAGTTAAGCTAGTTTTAGTTTAAATTATTATTATTTTAAGTTCAAGCCCGAGTGGAGGCTTTGTGTAAAGTTCCAAGTAGGAACGGATTGTAAATATACTGACAAATAAAGGGTTGTAAACCCTGTTTAAGTCTTACGTGTTCTGTTCACACACTTAAAAGATTATTCGTTTGTTAGTGTTCATGGGGTTCTAAGTTAGAATTTTAGGATTAAATAGCAAAACCCTACAATGAAACGGTAAAATTATTTTCCTTCACTTTTGTTAATCTGACATTCTTTTCGTGAAAATTAAACTTTGCTTTGCTGCTTATTCCAAATTCCTCCTTTGTTGTTTTCGTTCTTTACAGAAACATTTCACTGCTGTTCTTTGCTCAGCTTTCGAATCTATGACAGAAGATGTTCTCTGGATCGAAGCGAACGATTAAATATATGCATAGCACATTTTCTCCGCGATCAGGTAATATTTGAAGAAAAGGCTGGCGTAAATTTGTTAAAACAGATTAATTACCCTTTAAACTCTGTTAATGTTTCGGGTGTATATGGCCCTGCAAATGTGTCTATTAAGTCATCTACTTAAAAGAACTGATTTCAGAATGCACTTATTGATAAAAGATTTACAAATACAGTCGAGTACCGAAAATCCACCGACCTGAAATCCGCCAACTCCTGAAATCCGCATTGCCTCTCAAAATATAAACATTGAATTTATAGGTTCCAGAAACCGCAGAATGGAGAATGAAATACAGAAGAAAAAATATTTATCCGATAATGACGTCGTAATTACCGAATAATTCTGTGTTAGTGGCAGAAAAAAAATCTTAACCCAGAAGAGGTTTTTAGTATGTATGATGTGTTCAGATGAACCAACACTGGCATATCGGATAACCGATGATGAAATCATTGGCTCTGTTTAGAACTCGCCACAGCAAGAAAACGATTCCGACTCCGACACAGATAATGAATTTGATAGGAGTGAGAAAATATCTTTTAATGAGGTTTGGAACATGATGAAAAATACGTAAAATATTTAGAACAACAGAGCCGTGTCACAAACCATGTGATTATGACCCTGTAAAATTTACAAAAAAAAAGCTTACTCTGGAGCACCTAAAGTTTTAAAACAAACCTCTATCAGAAAAATGTTTGAAACAAGTAAAAAAAATTTTATGCTTTATCCCTTATTTTTACACGTCTCTATTCTACATGTCCTTAATGCTTTAAAATATTGCTGTAATCACTAATATAAATGAATATATATATATATATAATTTAATGCATGTAATAAAATAATGTAATAATGTATATTATTGTACATAATAATTTAAGTAAATGTAAATAATATGCTTTATTTATTTTGCACTTTTAGTCTGAATATTATGATTCGGCTTTTCTGTCCTGAAATCCGCAAAATCCTAAAATCCGCATAACCTCTGGTCCCAAGCATTGCGGATTTCTGGACTTCTTCTGTATTTATCTCAGTAAATTTTAAAATGAGGATTTGGAACTGGAATAAAAATTATCGGAATAGAAGTTGCAGACGCATTAGGTTATTTTGTAGCAGGAGTACATGAAAAATGAGCAGTGTCCTCGCCGGGACTCGAACCCTGAATCTCTTGAATACGCTTCGAGTAGGCTTCCAATTGCACCACGAAGGCAGGAGGAAAGGAGGGAGAAAATACCTTAAGTGTAAAACTTTTCCAAAACATACGTAAGACTTTCAAAATATGCAACTAAAATTGCTCTTTAATTTGGTCTTTCCGGATATAGGTTAGAAGAATTTACATACTTGCAAGAAATTTTAAAAAAATGAACATATTAAGTGATATAGCACATAATTATCATTACCTGCCTGACAAGTGAATCCTGCCCAACCTGCTTCGCAACCGGAGTAACAGAAGCCATCCTTGTCACAGTTCCGATAGCCTCCTTCACAGTGGCAAGTCATTTCACAGTTTTCTCCGAAACGATTTTCTCGGCAGGCTGTATAATAGTCAAGAAAAATAGGATTTAGAAACTCAGGAATATAATAACAGTGCAATGGATTCAGAAATAATAAATATTCCTGAACCCATTGCACTCGAGAGGTGACTCTCGATCACCACTCGGTTTGAAGGGATAATTCGAACGGTAACGATGTTAATTTAGGTTTGGTTTGCGCGATATCCAAAAGTACATACGTGTAAAGCAACTGGAAATCTGTAAACACGTTTTTAAATTTACTGTTAATATATGCACCTTCGATGTTAGTTCGAACTCGGCAGTCGTGGCAACAGGAATATTATTTTCAATGTTACGGAGCATGGAATAAGGTGTGTTCCATATATGTTTTGATGAAGAACGATATTTGTTTGATTTATATTTCGTTGATGAAGATGAGTTCGAAATTTCGTTGAATAAGAACGAAATTTCGTCTATGCATACACTGCTTGGTGATGGAGAGGAGAAAACCAGTGATGAAGATAGAGATGAAGTAAGAGGTGTAACAAGGCGAAACGTTAAGGTGATAGATAGTGAATGTGAAAGCGAAAGGGATTCCGTAGAGGAGACAGAAAATTCAGAATGGATAACGTGCACAAAATCCGAAGAAATACCGCAAAGAATACCATTTGTATCCGGCAAAAGGGGTGCAGGACCTTAATATCTTCAGACATAAAAGAACCACTAGATTTCTGTGATATCATCTTAAATTAGCTGTGCCAAGTTCATCAAATATGCTTATAGAACCAGCTTTCTGGATAATTTTAGCAGAACCAAAATCAAAATTGGGAGTCAATTCACAATTTATTATTAGGAAATTGGATTTTCTTGAATCTTTTCACATTCATAAAAATTTATCATGTTTAGTCAAATGACTTCAATTCCAATACAGTCTTGCCTAATGCCTTCAAAATTCTACTAACTTAATCCTTCATTTTTCGTGACTATTTCTGCCGACAGATGGCGCTATCGGCTCTTCCACTGGTAGCCTTTAGAGTATCAATATGATCGACATTCGCTGTATCGCTTTTGCAGAATTTTTTGCTCCTGATGAAGGGGGACCCGTTTTGCCCTCGAAATCGATTGGGATTTTACAAAATCTACGCCGAATACAAGGTAGTCGATTTGCCTGTTTTATTTTCCACGTCGGCGTGTTTCTCTTACGTCTTCATTCATACTCTTTCGTTGTTAAATATTCAATTGTTTCATTTCATAATTAAAGGAAAATATGCAAATGTAAAATAGTAAATCCAGTAGCTTTTAGATAAAATTACATTAGCAGATACAAAACGTTTGATTACCGGTACATAAACTTTCTGTCAGTAAGCGAATTCATGCTTATGATGCAATCTGCATACATTATTAGTAGCTAATAAAAGTTGCCTTGATCAAATTTTGCAGCATTCCACTACAGAGAAAACGAAAAATATTAATACGACATTTCAGATTCTGCAATTTGACATGCGTTAGTGATGTCGGAATCTGATTAAATTTAACAGGTTGCTACAGTCACTGGAAACTAAGTGGTAATAGCAAACTGTAGAACTGATTCTTGGAGTTCAAGAAAGCTAAGAAGAAGAGTAAGACTACATCGCAAATACAAGCGTAGACAGCTATTGTCTATAATTGCTCCTTTTAATGTTCGCCAAGTTGCTGTGGGTATTCTCAATCGGGTACATCACGTAAATCCATACCTGTCGCCATCTTGACTTCTTGGGCTGTTCGAAAGGAATGGCACGTAAGATGACAATGAATAATAAAACAACGATCAAACAAAAAAAGCTACAGTGCTTAGGGATTTAAATGCTCGCCGACAGCATTCAATTCATATATGACGAGAATTCATAAGCTGGCATCTAGAAAGAGTTATCATATTTTAGGTTACATGATTAAATGATTAAAACAGAGTAACTCAAGGCTATCTGCATACGGACAGGGATACCTTCGTGGAGGACTTTTTAAGGGATGGGGCTTGTATCCACGTTACAGATGGATTACAGTCGTACACACATCACGCGAAAACCAACTATACAGACAATCGCAGCTGTTCAACCGAGTGATGAAAGATGATCCCAAATCTGCTAGGTAATAGCATTCCATCTGTGATACACAGATGGGGTTATGATCGCAACATTTGCAGGATTATATATTTTAGTCAGATGTTTTAATGTTTTAATGGCTTTATTTATTTTTTAAAAAATTCTCGTAAAAAAAGAAGAAAAGAAATCCATAAAGCAAATACACAGAAAATCATTTACAGTATTTAAAGTAAGAGTCAAGAAAGCCATTAAAAACAAGGTAGGCAGAAAAATAATTTTACAACATTTCGGTGACCAATTAATTCTAATTAACTTTAGTCAACATTTCAATGAATTTCGTGCATGATTAAGGAGAAGAAAATCAAGCAATAAGTGGAAGACAGTTTGCTGAGCGCGAGATCCAAAATAGCACAAGTTGGAAAATGTCAATTTAAACCATTCAAGATAAACACTGAATTTTCCAAGCACAGAGATAAATTGAGTAATGTTAAAACTGTTAATAAATCTTTATTTTTCAGTCTTTCGAAGATAGTTGGAAAGAACTTTTTTGTAATATTTCCTTTATTTATAATTTTTGTAATATTATCCCTTAAGTGACATAATCATGATTCCATTGTTGAATCATTTTAGTTTTGAATATTTTCAAAGCACGATTTTAGAATATTTACGTCAACATTGATGTCTTTTCTAGTTGCATTCTTAGCAAACGAATCGACGTTTTCGTTTCTATACATCCTCAAGTGCCCGCGAACAAATGCAAAAAACACTGAAATACTTTTTTTCAGTAAATCTTCTAGAGATTGTTGTATCTTGAGGATAATAAAATTACATGATTATGCACTTTCTAGTCGCTCTAGAAAACAGTGAGTATCAGTGTAGATTAAACTAACTCTGTCATCAATTTTACTACCATCCATACATCACACAATTTGGGAATGAATTTTCATCAATATCCGAGATTTGCTTTCGTTGTCTTATAGACGGATAAGGAAAAACAGACAAGGACAGCAGACGATTAAAATCAGAACTGGAGCCATTGGAGTGGCTATCCTTGTAATTCATGTATTGCAAAATAAATAGATCCAACAGTGGAAATCTGGCAAGAAAGAAGACAGCTTTATAAGTAATGTTTCGATAACCCCTGATAACTCCCAGCATAATACGCTTCTGAACTCGACGTAGACTCTTAGAATTAATCTTCTTTTTCAGGTACATTCCCCAAGCTCTACACCAAGTGAAATGCGAGGAACAATATCCTGTTTATAAATAATCGCACCAACATTCGATTTTACATTAAACCTATTGCATGCAATTCAATTCAATCCAAGCTGAAGTTTCTCGAATTTACTAGAAATATACGAAATATGCTTTTCCCACTTAAACTTGTTGTTCAGTAAAATACCTAAATATTTGATTTCATTCAGCATCCCAAGGAAATTCTTATTAAAAACCAATTGATATTCAGCATAAATATTACTTCTTTATCAATAAGCATCGTCTTAGATTTTGCGTAGTTAAATTTCAACTTAAAATTTATCGACCATTCACCAATGAAATTTAGAATTTGTTGGGCATGAGATAAATATCATGCCTGAACTCCTTTCCTTGAACACAGAGCAAAAACAATAACTTTGCAATGGAAAAGATCAGCAAGTTTCTGCGACAGATCGTCGATAATGATAATTCAAAGCCTGGGACCGGAAACAGAACGTTGCGAACATCCCTTCTGTGGTCGACGAACTCATGAGGTGTCATCCAGGAAAACCTCAGCAATCCTGTCCTTCAACACATCAGCAACAACATTAAACACATCATGGGGCATTTTAATTTTCTTCAATGAATTAAGTATGGCAGGCGACCATGCACTATGGAAGGCTTCTTCAGTATCAAGAAAAATTTGCCTTTCTATAGAATGTTACTTAGATGTTAAAGGTGCCCCTAAATACATTTTTAAGCAGTTAAATCATATTGATCTGCAGTAAGATTTCTTATTATATAGATGCCAACAATTCTGTTAGTAATTAATTTTTCAAAACATTTACCTAAGGAAAAAAGAAGATACATATAACTAAGATAATTCTAGGTTCGCGGCAAAGCACCAAGACTTAAACATATGTTGAATAGTCTATGAAAAACAGCTGCGAATAAACGATGAAAGTATCTCGATCAAAATGATGAAAGTTCATTGGGAATAGAATGGGCCAAGAGCCTTAAAGAGTATTAAATTTTGCATTTCATCGTCACCCAACGATGGCCAATTTGATCACTGTGAGATGTACAGGGTGTTTATAAAGTCCCGGACCCATTTTGATATTTAATAACTCATAAAGATAGATTAAAATTAATAACATAAATGGTTAGATAGACTCAAAAAGTTTCATGACCCTTGTCAATGAACTTCCACGTGTGCCCCCTTCGTCGCACGGAGAATATCCAGTCGATATTCAATTTCACGCCAGGTAAGCATGTCGGCATCCACAGAGGCTATTGCGGTTGTCATTCTAGCTTTTAGGTCATCCATGTTCGACACTCTCCTTCTGTTAACGTTGTCCTTTACAAATCCCCAAAGGAAAAAGTCCAGCGGCGTTATATCGGGTGATCCGGGTGGCCAAGGAATTGGACCTCCTCGCCCAATCCATCTTCCTGTAAAATGGTCATTCAAAGAACTACGAACGATGGTACCCCAATGAGGTGGTGCACAATCTCGTTGCAAAAATACATGTGGCTGAAGGTCTTCTAGTTGCGGAAATACGAAGTTTTCCAACATGTCTAAGTATACGACTGATGAGACCATCTTTTCTGTAAAAGAGAAAGGCCGAATGACTCGGTCATGCATTAGTCCACACCACACATTAACCTTTGGGGAATCATTTTGTGCCTCACGGTATTCATGGGGTTTTCAGATCATAATTATAATTAATAAGCAATTAATAAGCGGACGATATTTAGAAAAGTACAGATATTTAGACTGGAAAATGAAATTATCTGAAATTAACCACACGCGCAGACGATATTTACAAAAGTAAAGATATTCAAACTTGAAAAGGAAAATATATAAGTTATTCCATCCATAAATGCCATAAGTTTGTTTATATCTTCATTATTTTATGAGTTATTAAACGTCAAAATGGGTCCGGGACTTTATAAATACTCTGTGTATTCACTGTGAGCAGATAAGCGCCACATAGTCACTTGTTCATTATCAAACCTCTCACAATCAGGAGGAAAGACTTATCAAAAACAGCGGTGTCGGAAGTCTCCACAGTAGATATAAAGTTACCATTAGAAGTCGGAGGCCTGAGATTTAAATCTTGCTCATAAAAGTTTCTTTAATACCATACGTGCATACTTTTGTTTTTGCTGTTGTTCTCATTATGAATGTCTGAAAGAAACTTCCTTTAAGACTCAAATTTCGCTTCAAGGAGCATTTGATTAAATGTTTGCTTGAAATCAAGATATTTCCGCTTATACAAATCCCTTATATCATTGCCAAAAGTTCTTTGGAATCTGCATCCAGACACATTAACTCCCTTTCTGATATTGGAAATGACTAATCACTACCACAGATGTTACGCATAACAGTTCTTTTAATAGACGTATATTGAATTAAAGCCTGAAAAGCAACTAAACCTATAAAACCAATAACCGAATCAAGCGAGTCAGTACTTGAGCAAGAATCCAGACGATTTAAAATCAAAGGAACATATTATGAGCAAAATTTCTCAAAAGTGTCTCAGTTTACTTCTTTTTTTTCGGTGGGGGGGAGTTATTGAACCAAACTACTAACAGCACTAGAAGAAGCAACAAAAACTGATAAGTCAAATTCAATCATCATAACATGATCTGACAAGAATTCACAATCCGAGAGACATCAACGAGGAATAATATTTCGAAAGCAAATCAATTGCCATAATTGCGACATCTATAAAGCTTGATCCCTGGTTCGAATACAAAAAAGGGAAGCAATCCTGGTTGATCAATATGAATAATAAAGCTGGTAAATTCCTCAAGCTTTTAGGAACAAAACCATAGTTCAAACTCACTATTAGAGTCCATCCCCTCTAGATAAGCTTTGTAAGAATCCTTAGCCTGACAAATCTAATTAATTTTGTGTAAATCAGGATCAATACATCGAGAAGGCTCAAAGCAATACGAAAACAAAAAAAAATATTTCATATGTAATTTTATAAGTATTTTTATAAAAGTGTCAAAAGAATCTTTGATCCAAAAAGGTACGGAGAAAACTAGCTCGAACAACAATAGCAGCCTCTGTAATTTCCGAATTAAAATCATAATATATCCTAAAAAACTTGGAAAAACAGGCAAAAGTCCACGATAACGGTGAGGTTCTTGAACAAAAGCAATGTCATTTGCCTCCATATTAAGGACAAGCTGCTGAATTGCAGCCTTACATCTATGTAGATTAACTTGAATAAATTTTATCCATAGTATATTCTTGACATATTTTGACTTCTTATAAATTCATGAAAAGAGCAAGTTTCAGATAAAGGCAAATGGCTAGCATTTATTTTTTTCCTCTTTTTGTTTTATTTTTTGAGTGCTTTTAACACAGTCAGTGCATAAAAATTTTTCAAATTCTTATGTAGACAAATTTTACTATCATATTTACGTGCACAAAATAACAAGCCAGAAGATTTTTACAATGTTCAGCACGATGATTAAATTCAAAGCATTTGAAACATCGCTTAATTACAATGAAATCATTGACAGCACGCATGCTCCAAGAAATTTTCAATCTGCTCCGTTTAATCGCTTGAACATCATAAACGTATAACTGGTCCCTCTAAAGTTCGCGATTATATATTACTTTAAATAATTGAATAAATTTAAGGCATTTATTAATTTTTACCATAACTTGAATGTCAAAATTACAGGCTCATTATTTTCTCGAGAAAATTTCGAAGGCCAATTTCTTAAATTTGTTAACATAATGTATTGTCACTTGAACTTGCATCTACCAAAGTCGCTGAACACAGGTATTTCGGTCTTCTGTTTGCTGAACACTGAGTTTAGTTCCAGGCAAACGGACTGGCTGCAGGGACGTTTTCGTGTTTTCTTCCATGTGTGACGTGGATATGACCCAGTTTGTCTTAGAAAGTACTCCATGATGGCATACCTCGCCTTAGTATATAACTTTAGTGTGCTTTGTATTGATCAATCATGTCAAAACTCTTGAGCTCTTTGAACCTTGTTTGTATGGTAATCTCTAGCTTTTACAACACCTTTGACTGAATTGCGATAATTACAATATTGTTGAGTGCATACGAGTTCGTAATAGATTGAATACACGAATCCGATAAAAGGTTAATAAAATTTACTCTTATTACAAGAAATATAACAAAACGCTGGATTTTTCCTCAGGGATATTCGTATAATGTCACAGTATCACGCAATATAATCAGTAGCTATACTTTAAACTACTTTAAACATTACAAATACAGGGCAATGCAAAGAGAAAGCGAATCCGATCTGATCGCGAATTCGAAAAAAATAAAATAAAATAAAATAAAATAACAATAACAGCTCGCTAATAACAACTGAACTGAGATGTTTCTCTGCGACTTTGAGTTTTTTAATGGGTCGCTAAGTTCTGGTAATCTAAGTTTTTTAATGGGTCGCGAAAAAGTTCTGGTAATTTCTGTTTTCTCGAGATTTCAGGAAAGCAAAAGAGTAGAATTATGGGTCACAGCCAACAAAGTAGTCAATCACATTGTGAAGTTCTACTGTCTTTCTGCTGTGTAGAACCCGGAGAAATAGTGATTGCACCGACGAAGGGTTAAAATTTCCCTTTATTAAACTCTTTAAATAATTTACAATGCGTTAAGTTGACGTTAACATACTACGCCTCTACTTGGGCGGTAACTGAAACAGTAGAATCAAAATTAAAGTAGTAGATATTCATAAGTAGTATAATTAAACAACAGGGCTCATACAATCCTGTACCCTACAGCGCATACATGAGTCTAGTGGCAGCAAGATGATAGCGATTCAGCCACGTCCAACCAGCAGTAACTGCTAAGCGGAAGCTTGCGTATAAGGACGTACAGAAATTTCCTAGACTCACTCACTCTCTTTCTACTGGAACGTCGATATTTAAACTTTTTCTCCCACTGGTAGAATTTGCATTTCTTACGCGCGCTACCAAAATTTAAATATTCCGGCACTGACAATGAGGGGAATGAAGGATTATAGGAAAGTAACTTAAAATTAAATTTAACTGGTTATTTAAATTAAATATAAATCCCTACAACATTTATTCAATATAGTAAATTACGAGATATCTATTTATTAAATGTTAAATCCGCGTACTCCTGTATTTTTACTTTTCCGGTTTAGCTTTCTCTTAAAATATTTCTCGTGTTGCATTGCACGGGGATATAAAACAATTTTAATTACAATTCCACTAAAAGTAGCTCACTAAATACAAAATCCGTAACAATATTATTTGAGATTCGCCAATGGCAGAAATAATTCAAAAGAATTCTTTTAATGTTATTGTAAGAATACAGTCAGTTATATCGAGTTTTATTACAGTAACTGTTCTAAACTTTCAGCAAGTTGATATTGCCATTTGTCATCCAAAAATGAACAAAATTTTAGGAATATTATTTGAATTATAAAGATTACTTATTAATTTAGCAATTGTTTAAAATGTTTCATTCGAATGTTATTTATTTTCTATTTTTTTGAAAGAAGTACTTTCTCTCGTATTTATTAAAAAAAGTGCAAAATATAAAATAAAACATGATGCAGAAATAATGATTTAATGTTACTTCGTTAATTTAAATTTTTTGAAAGCCTTCTTATTTCTTTATTTATAAAGATTTTCAAGCAATTTTGTCTGTTTATGCAAACCGTAAAATTATTGGCAATTAAAAATTGATTATTATATAACTAATGAGACTGGACTCTTGCAGGCTCAAATCATTATACTTCATTCCGCTTAAATCAAGTACTAAATTGCAGTACACATTAATAAGCGGTACGTTTTTTTGAAGGAAACAGAATCTATTACATTAATTTCTATAGAACACACAAGACATCAGATAAATTGAATTATTAAATCATGTTAATAAATATAAAAAGTTATAAACAGTTCTACGACATTACATAATAAAACAAATTTCATGACACATATTACTTCAAAAAGAGTAATTAATAGCAAAACGTAATTCAAAAACGTATTTAAATTAATAAAAGTAATTCAAATACTTCAAAATAGTAATTAAGGTGTTAATAAAGGAACTATTTCCGAACCAGTATTTTATAATTAATTAATGAAATACATTAAGTTATATGCTGTCCGTAAGCTCATGATAATGACTCTTACGACACTACTGGCCACCCAAATTGCAACATCAAGAAAGGCAAGAGATATCACAACAAAATTTATTTAGTAGATAATATGTTCACCAAGCATCAAATGATTAAATTTATAGACTTCTGTGAAGTGTGGTTCCTTCCAAAATTAGTAGCCAGAGTAGCAGCCATTGTTGGAGAACACCGCTGCCACTCGCCTCGGCATTGATTCAAAAAGACTTTGAATGTGTTCCTGGGGTACAGCAGACCAAGCAACTTCCTCACGTTGCCAAAGTTGATCTAGTGTGACAGCTTGGGATGTAATCTGGATCAATCGTTCAGCAACCATGGACCCCATGTTTTCTATCGGCGAAAGATCCGGAGAGCGAACCAGCCAGGGAAGCAATTCAATCTGGCGATTGACGAAGAACCTTTGGACAATGCGTGCCACGTGTGGTCGAGCAGTTTCCTGTTGAAATAAGGCTGTGGGCAAGCCCTGATGATAAGGAAGGACAACTGGCTCCAATACCTCGGAGATGTAGCGTTGGCAGTTTAATACCGGCAATGCGTACTAGAGGAGTGTGAGAGAGATATCCAATACCGCTCCATACTATAATACCCGGTGCAGGAACAGTGTGGTGGTGCATAACGCAGCTGTTCGGCATCCTCTCTCCACGGTGTCTCCAGACTCGAATCCGACCATCGTGGTGTTGCAGACAGAAGCGTGACTCGCCAGTAAAGTCAATTTCATTCCATTCTGCTGTCCACACCTTTCTTTCATCCTCACCATTGGTGGCGGAGACGTCCGTGGTTCTGCGTCAAGGATAGACGAAGCAATGGACGTCTTGCGGACAGACGACTCGGCTGTCAACTGCGTCGAATGGTACGCGCAGACACCGGATGATGCGTTACAGACTGAATGTGCTGTGCTATGGTTCGTGATGTGACTGAGCGATCCGTCACTGCCACGTGCACAATGTTCCTGTCATCACGTGAAGTGGTGCACTTAGGTGAATGCGGTAGAACACGTCGGTCCGTCGTACCCTCCTGCATCCAACCGTCCCATATCCGCATTACAGTTGTTTGGTTTCGTCCAACACGATCGATTTCCCTGAAAGATAATCCACACTCTCGGTAAGCCACTATCCTTCCTCTGTCGAACTCGGATACTCGATCAAACGATGATCGCTGTTTACAACGAGGCATAATAGATACTTTTTTTGGAAAAACCACAAGAAAAACACAATTCCCGAGCTTGAAATCGTCGAAAACTCCAAGCCTTAAATAGCACTTTGAAGTGGCGCCACAGGCGCGCGGGATCTGCGTCTGCGCTGAAATTCTAATCATTGCATATCTCACCTCCGCTAATGCATGTTGTAAATTTCATGTTGTTTGCATGCTTCCTTCAGGGTGTTGCATTTACGGTGGCCAGCAGTGTATATTTACTCGAAAATGAGATCCCTTCAGATATCAGACCTTCCTTTAGGATAAAGTTTAAAAAATAAAAATGCAGCCAAGTATTTCATAAACATCCTTCCGATTGGACTTTTTTTTCTGATTGGAAAGAAAAACAAGTTACCTAATTAAATGCAATATTTTACAATGCAAAGAAAATTTTAAAAATGGAAATATTAATGATACATTATTAATTCTTTGATTTCGACATTCGAGTAACCAGCGTAGTGGATGCAGACTTAAATTGAGATAACTCAATAAGACGCTGCTATTACAATTATCGATACGGATGCGTTTTGCATATATATAACTATGTGGTTTATTTAGAATTCAATTAAATGAATTATCCTTATATAGTACAATAATTAAACCCCTTCCTCTCCCTCTGCAATTCCATTGATTGAAATTCTCGATGTTAAAATCCTACCAAGTTTTAGAACAAAAATATAGCATAAAACGTGGATGAGTAAACATGGTATCATGCTTGTTTTCTGAAAAACAAATTACATTAAGTATGTTTCAAGTGCTGTCCTATGTCAAATATGTATTGCTGAAAATAGTCTTAATTATCACCACATATTAAAATTTTATTAAATGCTTTTTCAAAACGTGAACTTCAATAAATATAAGCACGTTATTTTGAAGACTTTTTATAGGAAACTTAACATTTTAGTCTTACTTCCACATGATGGACCTCCCCATCCTTCTTCGCAACCGTATGGGCATTGTCCAGTAATAATATGGCAGTGTTCGTTACCAGCGCAATGACATTCTTTCTCACAGCTGGGACCGTAAGTGCCTGGAGAGCAGAACACCATCGTCGTCGTTTCGACACTATTATTTGCGTTTGGATCTATGGGAAAGAAATATTCATATTACTATTATGAGAAAAATTCCATATTCATATTGTTACGAAATGTCCAGGAGCGATAAGATAGCTTTCCCGCAAAGCAGGCTTAGGGTTGCCATAAAATGGCGAGGGAAGGTGCGGTTGCCACATTTGGCGAGAAATCGCCCATTTGGCGACAAAATCGGCGATATGCTATAGACGCATGGAGAACCTTCTAGAACGTTTTCTTTTTCTGGTTTAGCCCAGAACGTTCTCGAACACAAGCCTAAAGCTACATAAACCCTGCTGGTACGCGGAGAGGGAGTCAGTTGGGTCAGTTACGAGTCATTGCGGAGTCAGTGCATAGTCTAGTGCCGAGTTGGTCGGAGAGTACATGAAGCCGAATCTCTTTGTGCATCGCGGGGCAGTGCATCGTCGAGTTTTATCTTAGAGTGTGTTGAGCTTCGGGAACGAGTGAACCGAGTCGGGAATTGTACTCTAGCGTATCGTCGAGTGCATCGCGAGTTGTTGCGTGGAGAGTTTCGAGAGTATGTAAAATTCCGAGAACGACGGAGCAGAGTCGGGAGCGTACTCTAGTGCTTTGCCGTGAAGCTCTCTCCACCGTTACAGCCTGATAGTCTGAAGGCTGTGTCGTTGATTGTCTCAGAGTGTTTACAGTAGTTCTTCGACGACCGTAGGCGTGATTTTGGAGCTGTCTTGTAAAATACTGTCCAAGAAAGTGTGTTTCGATACTTCATCAAGTAGTGTCGTCGTTGTTCGCTCCAAATCCGTGATTCCTTAACATACGAAGAAGAAAAGAAGAGAAAAAAGTAACAATATTATACTCTTTCTTACAGCTTATTCTTTTTTTTTACTTATACACCGTCACTTACATATTTACCGTCAGGTGATTCGCTTAAGCGTTTGTAGACTTCAGGAAGAGATAGGTTATTCAAAGAAGATTCGGAATTACATAGCAATTTAGGAGTAAAAGCGCAGTCCTCGTGTACTAATATGCAGAGAAAAAGACGCAAGAAATGAAAGGGAAAGTGACGTGAATAAAATAATAATATTTTAACCGAGTGACAGGTGAAAGCGGTTAAAGGCGGACAGTAACTGATGGCAAGCTCGCGTGAAGACTCGTAGCAAGAGGGCCCTCTCTCCTTCTACCTCTTGGCAAAAAGCCATTACTTAAGGGTTAGCAAGTACAATTTGCATAAACATACTCACGCGTTCATTCTGGCTGGAAGTGGAAAATAAGAGGTGATAGTAAAGTTTTAAAATAAAATAACCGTTAGTCAACATAAAATCCTTACAACATTATGCAGACGTTACATAGATATAGAGATGCTGCATACTATACAGATATATAGATATACAGATGCTGCATAGACAGCATACAAATACATAATGAATAAACTGGAGCATACTTAACTGAATGACATAGATCCTGTCCTAATACCTCTATCAGCAAATAGTTACATTTGCCATAATCAGAAGTTAAAGTAAGAGTTCGAAGTTACAGGTGACAGGTGAGAGCAGGGTCAGGACAACCGGGCGGGTTTCATTGACAATTCGGGAATCGTCTGTCCAGTAAAACAACATTGCCAACATGGGCTGATATTGGAAGACAGACGTTTTGCTGATTCTTACAATACCATGCTTATTATACAATATATGACAATATAGAGGTACTGTATATCAAAACGTGAGTTCGAAGTTACAGCCACCAGCTACGATACAAACATGACAGCAGAGCATCACAGAATTACGGACTTTTTGGAATATACCAGGAGTTTTAAGGATGATCGCGCTAACTGCGCTAATGTGTGCGACAGTATCGTCCTCACTGGCCACAGGTGTTTCATACACCAAGCCTTTTAGGTAACCCCAGAGAACGAAATCTAAGCAGGACACCCCGGCGAGTGTGCAGGCTAATGAACAGGATCACAAAGACCTATCCGCTTTCGACCAAATGTTGAATTTAAGTGTTGCCGAACGGAAAGAATAAAATGGGCTGCTGGGCAAGACTTTCTCCAAGAAAATCTATAAGACTGTTCGTCCAGATATAAGATGTGGGCTATTTGAAATGGACGCCAACCATGCCCACCCAAACACTCGGAAAACCGTGCTCGGATACTCCTGGTGTTTTCCACTGCTCATACATGTGAGTTAGGTGCGCTGTAGCAGCCTCCTCTTATAAAGGGTGCCTCGTCTATGACTAACACAGCAGCCTGGAAAAGGGTTCATGTCTCATACTTCTGCTAGTATCATTCAGTAAAAGCGTTCTTAAAATGCTAGCAGCAGATGTCGTTCGAATGTCGTCAGTAGCGAGTGTCGATTCAGCAAAATATCATTCTTTCTGCATTCCTTTGACTTGTCCCGAAAGATCTCGTATCACACAATCTTGGATGTAGCCGTGCAAACACCTCAGAATCCGTAGTCCGCCTATTTGAGTACTGCACAGGCTTACGGCAGTTCGCCCTATTATAATTGGCCGCTCCATATGCTAGATTCATATTCGCTAACTTGGAATTGCTAAAATCTTCCATCAACTTCCTCTGTAGTTGATTGACGAATGCCGAATTTCGAGCGTAGAGTTTATCTGTTCCACACCTTCAAGTGCGCTATGAGTTCGCTACCACGCCTGTATTGCTACCTATTTCCGAATCGTCTTTGAGTAACCTACCCGTCCCTGAAGTTCGTACACGCTTAAGCCAATCAATTTATATATTTCTGGTTATAGTTAACTTATCACATTTTTTAAAGTTGCGAGTTTCATCATCAATGCACACTATGCAGTGAATTAGGGACAGAAATTGTTATACTAACATCGTGGCACTGGTGCATTTCAGCGTTCTACGTCCTTTCGGTTCTACGCAGTGACGGTCTGGAGTATTCTACCTTGACAATGCTTGCGACTTTTAGTTCTTGTACCAAGCATCCACGCTGCATCTAAATATCTGCTGGATGATAATTTACTTCCTTGCATACTTTTCTACCATTCGGATGGAAATGCATAATACCAGGCGTACAATTGCTCATGTCATTGATCCCGATGGTTTAACAAGCTTGTTCATGGAGCATTCCAAAAAATTCTTTCTGATAAATTGACCACTGAGAACCCTAGATTTAAACTCCTTTAGTATGATTGGATACTTTTTGGAACAAGTGTGAAAGTACGTCATTAACCACCAGCACATGAAAATAATCTAAAGGAAATTCTACAAGCTTCTGAAACATTTCTGTTGAACTCATGCCTTATCAAATGGCAGCCACTGGTAAAGCGAAAAAAGTAGCCGCCGTTACTACTCAGATATCTCTAATTTGTGACATTCGTGTAGGTAATGTGGTACCAGACCAACGAATTACATAGAACTACGCTACATGTAACCTATCGTCTCATCGATCTGGTACAGAGAGAAAAACAGTATCATCAAGGCAGCTCAAAAACTACTTTCGTTTATATGCCGGTGTTGGTCTGATGTCGATGTGAATTCTTTCATATACCCTAAAGAAACAGTAATTCAATCCGATAACTTTCCTTCTTGATTATGCGCTGCTCTAGTTATAGATCTTGGCTACATTATACAATACCCATTCATGCCCGCTTCTTTCCTACGCCATATCAATAATGTGCCGGTGTCGACCTTACGCAGTGTCGATTGCAAACTTGTGAAAATTGTATGATGATAATGCACTCATTATTACATCATTCTGTTTTATTATTATCCATCGTGTACCAGTAACTAGCGTCGGACGTATACCGATGTCGATCCGTTGGCACCGGTTCTACGTCATTTCCGTTATACTCAATGTTAGTCCTAATAATGTAACCCACCATGCACATTTTATTTTAAAAGAAAAAGATTTATCAAGTTAAAATTGTTACTACCAGTATTATGATTCAGAATCATTAATTTCAGATTATTAGTTTTGATAAAAACTGTAGTTTTCTCCCTTTTCGAGATATTTCTCGTTTACTGTATAAATGTATTGTATATACCTGCATTGTTTTAGGTTTATGAATTCATTATCTTATTATTTTTGTTCTTACTGTGGAGGTCCGAGGTTCGAGACCCGGCGAGGGCATCGCTCTTTTTTCGTGTCTTCTGCTTCAAAATAGCTAATGTCGTTAGATTCTAGTGGTGTTTTATTCGCGTTAACAGAAGTCTTAAACCAAAGCTTACAATAGGATATTGCGGTATGAATAGGATACTTTAACTATCAAAATTTGCATCAACTTTTGTGTTCTGTTAAATCTTTCAGTTAGCGGTAATTTGCTCTATAAAATACGAGCTACGCAGATGGTTAAATTTGAAATTATAATAAATATTTGTTTAAAAACCTTCATCTTAATTCGTCATTATTTTCACTGAAGACTACGACGGGAGGAATAAGTCGCTTGGTTTTTAACATAGAAATAGAATTTAACTCCGAAGTACAACATACCTTCTATCTGACAGGAATTTCCTCTCCATCCTCTTGCACAGCCACCCTCACAAGCGCCTGTTATCCGGTTGCAAGAACTAACTCCAAAAGCACAGTGACAAGGTTGCTTGCAATCAGCTCCATACCATCCTGGTTCACAATCTGATTGATAAAGTAAGTGAAATTAGAAAACTATTATTATTACATAAAGATGTGGAATATATTATATTACACCAACGTAAATTGGTAAAAGAAATAGGCTGCAAACTTAAAGACTTCGTAGAGAAATTCTTGAAATTTTGTACTGTTTTATCGATAAAACGGTACTTTCTTTCTTTCTTTCTTTTCGCCATCGACAGAACAGCTGGCCCACTGGGTTAGGTGCTTTTTAGCCTGTTGGATCCCGTCGATGGAATTTAAAATATATACATATATATAAAGAGTTTAGTAGCGTGTCCTCCTGCAATTGACCACTCTAAACGAGGAGCATTGAAATAAGGACCAGAACATGGAAAGAAGGTGCATGATGGGGAATGCTGAGACTAAGCGGAACACTTATTATGGTGCATGTTAGGCAGACAGTTATACAGTTACGGTACATGTTGGGCATACACTATTATGGTACATGTTAGGCATACAGTTATATTAAAGACATGCTATATAATCAGGTACGGATGCAAAGATGAACAAATACATTGTACATGTTAGGCATACACTATTATGGTACTTGGTAGGCATGCAGTTATATTAAGGAAATGCTATAAACGCTTCCTCTCAAACACAGTTTTGTTACTTATTTAATCTGTCTATTTTTTTTGTGGCTAACATTTTATATTGCATGGAAAGCGCTAAATATGGAATGTATTAGATGCTTGTGTTTTACTTCTTAGGTGGAATCCAAAACGTTCTAACCACCATTTTGTTTTGTGTGCTAGAATCGAATGGAATATGAATTGCTTATCTATATTTAATGCCCTTAATGGTATTTTATGTATTAATGGTATTTAATGTCTTTAATGGTCCTTAATGGTAGAATACAAAATGCTTTTTACAGTCCTTAATAATACTTCTTCTTTAATCCACACTGTTAAAGGAGACTACTGCAGTACCGAAGGGCCTGGATTCGAATCCCGGAGAAGACCCTTCATAGGAGGCAACAGACAGACAGAAAGAAGTACAGGGGACACCAAAACATCGCCATGGGCAAATCTGGTATCGCCACACTGCACCACCTATCTATAAAAGTGTACCCTCACGGGGCACGCTAGCGCCATGCTCGGACATTTGTTTATGTTGCAGCATTTATAATAGTTATATATTAAAAGTGTATAATTTGCATTACAGACAATATGGACATAAGATATACTTTACAATACACGGGTACTTTGCAATTACATTGATAAATACAATAAATACAATGGATAAATAACATAAGCATACAATGGATAAATACAATAAGTATACAATAGATAAATACAATTAGTCATTTAGAGATGTATATACATATTTCTTTTGTGTTTCGGTTTGGAGCTTTGTTGGTGGGGGGAGGGGAATGATTATGCTATGTGGTTCGTTGCTTGTTTGGTATTTTGTTACACGGTTAGCAGTTTATAAGTTTATTCTTAGCACGGTTTATATTTCAGCACACAGTTAATGAATTCATATCATGGTACATAGTGTTGAGTGCGTAGAACTGGTGTATCCGTCACACATTGCACAGTATGAAGTAACTCATAGTTCGTAGTTTGAGTAGATATAAGAAAAGTTACGATTATCTCAATAAATGGAGGTATTTAAGTGTGTTTTCTAATGTCACTCCTGCATAGTAAGAGGGTGAAGAGTGGATATTCTTATTATTGCACTTTCTGAACTTGAAGAATTATTTCGCTTTGTATGCTATGGATGGCAGAGGTCGGCCGCCCGTTAGGTGCCTCCACAATAAGATGGCCACCACTTCTGGCATTAGGAGAGGCCAATGCTGAATAAGCAAGTACCCGCCATTAGATTAAAAAACTAATAATACTCCGTCCGTAATCAACGCACTTGTACTACGATTTCTTCACGTAAAACCACCCAAAATTATTCGATTCGAAACCGCCGTTGTGTTCCTTTTAACATCCACAGCTTTATCAAATCAAGTTCAAAGTTCAAATTTGAAAGAGGAAAAAACAGTCGCTAGAAATGCGAGATCTAGACTGTAGGGCGAATATGTATAGAAAGGTTTTGACCAAATATTTAGTTACCAAAATTGCTCAACGAACTGGTGCATTATCATTTCGTAAATTCTGAACTATCACTGCCAAATCTAGCCTTATACGAGCGACTTGGCGCTTTAAATGCTCCAAAACTTCACGACTAGTGGTTACTTTAACAATCGGATTCGATAGCACGACTTCTTCACGAGCCAGATTTACGAATATAAAAAAATTCTTAATCATCAAGGAGACAGTGAGTTCGTTCCCGCACCCTTGCCTATGATAAGCAATGTTTACTGCTTCAACCACGCGATTTGTTACAAATGCAAGGTCCTTTTTCGCCCGATGTAACGAGTACCATTTCTCTGCACTTTCTTGTGCCTCTCATTTCCAAGACAGGCGTTCTGGAGGCACTAATATTTATGAATCTTTAATTCTGGACCTCTAAAATGCCAATGCGGTGAAATTTGATAGAAATATACTACGACATACTTGTTTAAATTGAAATACACTGCGATGTGCTTGCTATGCCCGTTTTGTGTATGGGTTTGTACTAATGTTGCTCATTCTGGAGCACAAATCGATTCTCATTATTTCATTTTCTTAGTTCTTACGTAATTGAATTTCCCTCACATTGCTTAAATATGTGCATAAAGTTTAGAATATATAAATATATCAATTCTGGAGCTATTGAGTTTAAAAATGTAATGAACATTTGAAATGTACTTTAGGAGAGGTAATTTTGCTTCTAAAAATGCAAGCATTCTGGAAGATGAAAAGAGAAGATATATAGAAATAAGATGAAAGTTTTAATAACTTTTAATATCAATGATCACAATCGTGGCACCGGAAAATAAATTAGACTGAAATTTGAATTGATTAACACTTATATGTTTACTTGGGATAGCAGTTAGTGACCTCGACCACAGTACCGAAGGACCCGAACTCGAATTCCGGAGAAGGCATGGATGTTGTAAATGTATAGTGTCTTTGCGGCATGGGGGCCACTCTAAAATATGGCCAACCGGAAGTCCTCTCATATGGTTTGTGGCTGGGAAAGAGACATGAGGGACCCTCGAACTGCCCCTAGGAGTGTTGTCTCTGAAAACTGGGGTGAACTGGACAAAATCATCTACCGTGGCGCCGAAGATTTTTGCCAGACAAACACAATCTTGTGCTCCTTGCCACAATGATTCGTGGGCTTGTTCTGTTTAGGTCAGACAACTGAGATTAGTCATAACAGCAACAGTTTACACTTACCAACGGAATATACAGCACTTTGCTTCTCCTTCAACATACAGTATGCGCTTGTAGAGTACGGGTTTGAATAATTCGCGGTTTTGCATATTTGCGAGATCTAATTGTGATCATTCAGCTTGTTTAAAATTAGAATTTTATGCATACGCTGTTCAAGGCTTATTTCTCAGCATGAATATTTGCTAGCGTCTGCTCTGGCCAGAAGTTATCAACACGTTTATAATATTTTTATAGTTTTAAAATGGAGGCAAATAAATAGTACAAACTACAATAGCGACGAAGCATTTTCAGAGATGTAAGAAGAAATCAAAAAATAAATCGAGAAAATGGCCTATGATGAATTAAATTATTTTGTATTTTCAAGTCTCAACAACTGTGTCTCCACCGTACACTTTTGGTCCACGTTTCAGTCCTTCTTTCAGTATTCCTTACTAGAACGTAGTATTAGGCGCTTTTTTTAATTATTTATTATTATTTATTTATTAATTGATTTTGTCCCTGAAGAACTATTGTTTTCGTTTTGCGATTTTACGTCGGAAACATTAAATGTCGGTTCACTTTTCAAACTGTTGCCGCCCAATATTGCAGCCCTGTATTATATTTAAAAAATTAAATAATGAAGAATGTGAATAAATGTATCCATGTTTCTCGCATTGTGATAAAACGACGATACTTAGAGCCATCGAATTTTGAATGACGTAATCCTGCTACGAATACGAGCATCTGGGAGCCCAAATTTGAAGTTTGTTTTATTTTCGATTTCATATTTTGTAAAATTTTAAAGAATTTTTGATTAACAAACTCTAGAATTTCAAAGCGAGCAATGGCAACACTCTATGGAAAAAGAAAACATTTTTATCTCCAGCGCGCAAGACTGTGCATCGCAAATTCTAAAGATATGCTCATTTAAAAATTATTTTGTGATATTGTTCTTTAACTGAATTTTACGGTTTAAGTGTGAAGAACGTGATATTTAATAAATAAAAGAAACACACAAAATGTTAAAAAA
Source organism: Stegodyphus mimosarum (assembly GCA_000611955.2). Lineage (NCBI taxonomy): Eukaryota > Metazoa > Arthropoda > Arachnida > Araneae > Eresidae > Stegodyphus > Stegodyphus mimosarum. The sequence continues at coordinate 48,354 of KK112660.1, forward strand.
ACGCCCCTTTGGACGTAATTTATCTGAAACCTTTCAGATTTTTTATTATTTTTATTTTATTTTATTTTTAATTTCATCTGCTGGATACAACAGGTTGAAAAGGCAGGGGCCAACTGTGGGTCAGCTGTTCTGTCGATGGCGAAAAGAAAAGAAAGCCGACGCTGAAACCAGGAATAAAAAAGAAAAAGATAAACCGTTGAAAAATGAAGAAAATATTAAATGCGTTTAGTTTACAAGAACTTAAAACGAACTGTTAAAAAAATTACATGAACTGTCTGATTTTGTAAGAGAGATAACCCAAATGAAGAGAGGTTAGGTTAGGTTAGGTTAGGTTATTCAATTATGGCAAAGCACACGAGGGCTATCTGCCTAAAGGGAGGGATGCCTTCGTGGAGGACTTTCTAAGGGAAACTGGCTCGTATACACGTTACACATGGGGAAAACCACGAAAACGCCCATGCAGCCAGCCCGTTCGCAGGATTCGAGCCTCGGACCGAACTACCAGTGTTCAGCGTCTTTACCGCTCGGCCGCTAGTGGACCAAATGAAGAGAGAAGATGACACTTTGCAGCTTGAAGCATTGACCATCTCTGAACTCCTTACCGCGAAAACTTTAAAGAGTTGTTTCAGCCGTTACCTCAAGCAAACGTCGTCAACGTTCTTAAAAATTAATTGTATCACATGCTTAAAAAGCATTCGTATAAACCTTTCAAACAACATTTCTTACTTTTTAATTGGAACACTATTTAGGTTTGTTTACATAGTTTCTCAATCTGAATTATACCAAACACATTTATAGAAAGTTAACTTATAAGGTATTTTTACCTTCCCCTTCAGCATGCCTTCGTGGTGTTAATGGAAGCCTACTCGACGGGTATTCGAGTTCTGGGTAGGGTATTGCATATTTTTCGCGTTTCTTGCTTCAAAAGAACCTAATCACCATATAAATTTTCAAGAAAGTTGTTTTGGCATACCGGCAGTGTATTAATGATGTACCCTAGCATTCAACAAGGGTTTGCTGTAATAGCCGCAGTTCTAGGCTCCTCGGATTTGTCTTTGTATTTGTATAACAAGACTGGAGTCATGAAACTGAATGAAAAGAATAACTTAGAAATATTATAACTGAAGGAATTCTTTGGAACATTCAAACTTACCTTACCAACAAAATCTAAAGGACATTTGAAAGAGTTTTGTTGACATACTCACGTTCCATGCATTTTGAGCCTTTGAATCCAGGAGCGCAAGAGCATCCGTATGGATCTGGTTTGCAAAAAAGATGCAAAGCGCATAGTTCATCCGTATTGCTGGTATTCTGGGGAGGGGAACAGGATTTGCTGCAGTCAACGCCGAAATGATTGCCTCCACAAGCTGCAATAATTTTATCATTCAAATCAAATTTGAGATTTCTGATTTTCTCCATAATTTCAGTTTATAACTTCATCTTAATATATTTAAATAAAATATATAATAAATAAAATGTGTAATATCTTAAGATATTTTCGCAATCGCATGAGATTTTCTAGTGGTGTTTTGTCCCTGTTTAATCAGTAGGTTTCAGTTCAATGGCAAACTCACCAATCTCACAATTGGTTCCTGAAAACCCAGAAGGGCAGACGCACACTCCATATCTGTCGTGGCATATTCCTCCATTATAACACGGTGGACATTCTTTATCGCAGTCCACGCCATACAGCTCGGCTGGGCAACCTAAAACAAATCGCGTTGTACATAAACGATTCAAGAAATACAGCCTATTGTTACATAAATGATTTAACATTCTAAAAACATTACTTACACTATTTGAAATACATTATTTTGCTGTAATACATCCTTTGTTAGAAAAATTCCAGGACAAAGACCGTAAAAAATGGAAAATTTCGTTAATTAAGTAATGACCATCCCTAGCAGAAACGTTGGCAGTTGTATATACACAGCCAAGTGTCCCCTTGGCTATCTATATACAACTGCCAACGTTTCTGGAGATCTTGGAAGCAAGCTGGGAAATCTTCAACTGCGATGCTTATAAGCTTATTTGACACATCTGGATTACTGTCACATTTGGATTTCTGCGATAATCTTGATGAAGCTTTCCTTTCAGTCACCTTTTCACTCGCGGAAACAAGAAAAAATCGCAATAACCTTTGACACAAATGTGGTATTACGTCTGGCTCCGTCCAATACTTAAGCAGAAATTCTTCGTCTTTCCTCTTTCTGTTCATCTGTTAGCGAGTGAGGGACGATTCTTGCATTAAGTTTCCGTTTCCCTAAATCTTCGCGTAAAATCTTATGACACACGTCACGATTCAAAGTCAGTTCTTCTGATTTATAATACACTCATGTCCAAAATTATGTTTACAGGCATAAATTCACGGATTTCTCAGAGACTATGACTTATAATTTAATGAATTTTCGTGGAATCATATATAACATGATGACACATAAATGCAAAAGAAAAAATTGAAGAACACCTCATATGATATAAAACTGTAGCATGAAACAATAAAAATGGTAATAAAGTGTGACAAAGAGAGTTAAGAAAAAAAGGAATGATTCAGAAAAAGAATTAAGTCTTACGAATTTAATATAGAATATGATCTCCCCTGACTTGTACACACATATCACAACGTGTTTTAAGGCTGGAAATAACGTTGTTAACCACAGTTTGGGGAATTAATCTCCAGTCTTCCAGCAATGCCGTCTTCAGAGCATTTACATCTCTAGGAGGAGGATGTATACGCGCAATTGCTCTTCCAAGGTAGTCCCATAAGTTCTCTATCGAGTTAAGGTCAGGAGAGTTTGGTGGCCAAGGTATTCGCTTAATGTCTTCACTTTCAAGGAATTCATCAACGAGGTTTGCTCGATGTGGACGGGCATTATCATCCATAAATAAAACGTCAGGTCCATATGCACCCCTGAAAAGTCTTACATAAGGATCTAAGACCTCATCCCGATATATCTGGCCTGTCACAGATCCGCTGCTGAACACGTGTAGGGGCGTACGTCCATCGATCATTATTCCACCCCATACCATCACACCTCCACTACCGAAACGGTCACGTTCCACAATGTTCGAGGGATCATTTCGTGTTCCTGACTCCCTCCAGATGTAAACACGTTTAGAATCACCAGTTAAACTAAACCGCGACTCATCAGTAAAGAGAACATGGGACCATTGATGTTCAGTCCAGTTTTGATGTTCTTTACACCAATTAAAGCGATCCCTCTTTTTCTGTGAAGACAGTAAAACACATACCCTTGGCTTTCTGGCATAAAGGCCTTTTTCATTAAGCCTTCTGTATATTGTTTGCCGTGATGCAACAGTTCCAGTGGCGGCTGCAAGCTCTGAACTTAACTGGCGAGCAGTAGCCTTTCTGTTACGACGGGCAGTTAATGCCAGATACCGATCTTCAGAAGCAGTTGTCATTCGTTTCCGACCTTGTCCAGGCCTCCTTACAACACTTCCATCATTTTGAAACTGTTTCCATAGCTTAGAGACTGTCTGTCTTGAAATATTCAGACATGTGGCTGTTTCCATGATTGACTGCCCTGCTTCTAAACGGCCGATAATTCGCCACTTTACAGATTCTTCCAAATGATACTTCGAAGCCATAACAAACCGCTTTGAGTCCCTACACACTGAAATCAAACGCTATGTTGCAGAAATTCACTCAAATATTCAGTTTGCGCAAAGAGCTTGATTCACTCTTGGATGACGTAACGCCTAGATTTGCATATCACAAACCGTTTGATTACTTTTGATTGGATAATGCTAATTAGGCTTGCTTTTCACACATTCCCTGCAAATACGGATCACATTAATTCGATATTTCATTGAATATCATCATTTTTGGGTACGTAAAGATAATTTTGGACATGAGTGTACGTGCATTTACACGACGGCTTGCAATAACTGTCTTACACGCTCCACGTTCGCATCGGTAGGGGCTATCTGACCAGCTCTAGTAGCGTCTTGCACTTAGTCTCTGTCTTCACGAAACCTTTTGTGCCACTCGAAACCACGACGTCTTGAAAGTGCCTCGCCTGCATAAGCTTTTTTAACCATGTTCTACGTTTCACTAGGGGTTTTCCTGAGCTTAATGTTCACTCTTTGTTCACAATCAGCATCCACTGCATCATGTTTACGAATGCGACAATAATCCGAACAGTGTGTTGCTAAGCAAGGCTCTATACCTAATAAGTTTGCCTGGAAACGTGGCCAAGGTCATGTCACGTAAAAATACATACCAGGTAACATAAAAACAACATGTGTTCCTCCTTAGTATTGCAAAGACAGAAATAAAAATATTGTCCTGGAACTTTTCTGACAAAGGATGTTCGTAATTTTTTGTAAGTAAGAAAGCATTAAATATTAAAAGTGACCGCCATTTTGTTTTCCAGTCTTATTTCACTGGTGGTTAGACAGACGAATAAATTGTTATTTTCTGTGTCGTCAAACTAGTTCGTCTTCAATTAGCATATTGCGAGATAAGCACAGCGTGATGACCGTCTAGTCTCACAAACCTCAGAGCCCCAAAATTTTAAGGGCCCCGGAATCACCGTGCAATTTCTCAAAATCCTGTTCGTCTCGAATAAAAATCATAAAAATGGAAGTTGGGCCACTGAAAGCCATGTTGTACTAGGATCTCAGACTTATTTAATCGGATTCTGACAGAACTCATCAAATTAATGGGGCCTTGAATTTAGTTAGAATACAACAAAGCCCTGGCTCAGGTAATTCTCCGTTTTCGAGTTAAACAGTAATTTCAGTTGGATTACAAAATAGCATGAGTTTCGGTATTTATTTTAACAGAAAATTCTCTTAGTATACAAATATTTTATTTAGCACCTCTAAAGTTAATAAGTGGATATTTAAAATAAATATAAATCCCTACAAATGTGTTAATAAAATAGAAAATGACTAAATATTTTTTAATGTATATAGTTCATAAATAAAGATAATAACTCTATTTGTCATTAATTTTTTTTTTGGAGTCGACAGTTTTTTGCGACTCCTTTTACCCAAAAATCTTCCTAACTCAGATTCCGACTCCATGACTCTGACTCCACAGCTCTGTTAAACAAGTCGAACAAAAAGAAAATTTAAAAACTGCTGGACAACATTCTTCTTATTAAAATCAGCGCTAGAGTCACAGAAGTTACTGACCTCCAGTTTGTCTGCAGTAGACGACGCGAGATAGGAAACCACAAAAATTATTCATTCTTTCCTCAGCCAATAGATAGGCAGTAGGTGGGGCGAATGTAAATTTGAGAGAAATTATGATAGCCAAAACTGACCTTGCTGTTTGTCTCTTTACTGATAACACCAAAGCGTAAAGGGCTACTAACTTATTGCGCATGTTCCTTTCTTGTCTTTCCTAATCATTTACAATGTCACAGCACTTGTCATTGTCGACTAGCTGTTGGAAATAGTACTACAGTGTACAAATTAATTGGGATACAGCGATTTTATGGTAAACTGATATACGCTGCGCATAAAAAAGGGGGGGAACAGTTCTTATCTGCAGTTCTACCGGGCCGACTGATAAAATTCAAATTGCGTTTTTCATGTCTGGAAAGTGCGACTTAGGATATGTATTAGATTTACGTATAGCATTGTTCTAATATGGGTATTTTGACACAACACCGGACTTTTTCTGAAATGGCATGCCAATCTTTTTCCATATTTCGATTGTACAACTCAAATTATGCCAAACTACCAAATTTTGTAAAAACTTCACGAGTAGTTTTTAAAAAATTAGCTCTCAAAACTTTAGCTCCTCCATGTCAATTGAGTTTGATATATATTTATTAATATCTCTTTTTTTATTAAACTTACTCGATTCCTTCTTTCACATTTCGAAATTTCGGTACATTCGAAGTAAAATCCGCCCATTTTTTATGATTTATTTTTTAAATTTATATTTTTAAGTAATTTTTATAAATTTTTCGAAAAATTGTAATCTACAAAATTGTAATCTACGAAAAATTGTAATTTTGAATTGTAATCTACAAAATTTTTACCATCAAGTGAATTTATATACTGGCGCGGTTTGAAATTTGGTATATCTCTTGAAAGCGATAATAACACAAATGTGGTTTAGGCACTTTGTTAAAAGTATTTAAAAGTATGAGCGAAAACGTTTTTTTCTCTGGTTTGCTATGGAAAAAAAGGGGGGGGAATAGGTCGCTATAAATTAAGAAGTTCGCCATTTAAATCATTCTTCTCGAAAACTAAAAAAAAAAAAAAAAAAAAACCCC
>KK112660.1:59511-77750 GCA_000611955.2 Stegodyphus mimosarum
TACTCCCTCAACATACTTTATACTTTACAGCAACCCATAAATTTTTAACATGCATTAACCATAATTTCATATTACTTATCTGTACTAATTTCACTTATTTTTGTATCCACTTCATTTTTAGAATAATTATAAAATTCTTATTCAAAATTTTCAACACAAATTTCAAAATATATTAATGTTAACAACCTTCCAGAAAAATAATTAAATCTTCTTTACTAACCTCACTAAAGTATTAGATTTCGAATTTTTAATATCATTTTCATAAAACAATACTATACTTTTAAGAAGCAGCAATATGTATTCAGCTTTTCAATATAATAATAATGATTAGTAATTTCAATATGATATTTTTAGTTGCACTAAATAAAACCTTTAAAAATATTCATATCACAGACTTAGAAATCAAACGATGAATAAACCTTGCAAGAAAAATCCTTCCCATTTTTACTGAACTTCTTCCGCATTTGAAAAAACACCATATTTGAAAAGTGAGACACTTGAAAAGCAAGCGTTAGAAGCATAGAGATGTCGTCACGCTATGGCCTTGAAACAGAAGAAACGCAGATCACAGCACTCGAACATCAGCGATCGTTGAAAACTTTCAACACAAGACATTAAATCAAATTCCTAATTTTTATTTTGCAGTTCCGTCACTGGAAACGGTTGAGAGTTCATTGGAGTAAACTTTCGCACATCACTTGAAAAGAGCCTGTACACATCCATTGGGGTTAGCAGCGGAGATCTATCCTACAGGCTCATTAATAACTGTAATATTTCAGTTATTTTAACACATCGTGGGTGAATGGTGAGGCTATTCCATTACGCGTTTTGGCAGATGTTTGACGAAGCTGGGATGATTGAACCTTGGAGAAAAATACAACTCAGGACTTTCACTTTTAACAACACATCTTTATTTTAATTTAGAGCAGATTATTCAGTAATTGAACTACTAGATATGACTGACTTTAATACGTTATAACGTTCTAGCAAGAAGGAGGAGCATTGCGAAAGTGTTAACAGAATGAAGGCGAGAAGGCATCTGGTACGAAAACTTATGACGCAGCATTTATATGAGGAGGTTATGTAATAGGCGCGAATGTTCCAGAAGGTACTGGTCTAGGGGAAGATCCTGAATTGCATAGAATTAATTAAAGGTTGCTAGTTCGCAAAGAGGAAAGCCATCGTATTTTTCTTTTCTTACATATATATATATATACTTTTGGTGCGGCCGATTGCAACCAAAATAGGAGGTACACACCTACATGTTATAGCAGTCCTATATATTGTTGTTGTTGTTTCAAATCCCCTTGGGGCAGGAAAGCCTACACCAAGTCCAAGAGATCTTGCCGCACAAGCATATCACAGATGTCGTCCTGCTCAGCCGACAGCTGTCTCAAGGTGACGCCAATACAATCCAGTAGATGAGCAGGAGAGGCAGCGAGTGAACAGGCGTACCAGGGGAAGGTCTTTTCTCCCTCTTTGAATTTCATACATCAAAGATGCCCACTTCTGAATCTGGCCATGGTCGTTTGGATAGGCCTAGATCTTTTACTCAGAAGTGACAAGCCTGGTTGTTCAGCGAAATACCACTGGTGAACAGGAGAAATTTTCCATGCCGTGTTAATTTTATGTTTGTTATAGGCATGAATTTCGGTTGGGTATAAATCAGTGGAAGTTGGTGTAGGGCGATCACAACCTTTTCTTGCCAGATCGTCAGCTGTTTCGTTACCATACATCCCAACATAGGAGGGTATTCACTGGAAATATATTGATTTACGCTGTCCAGACTCTAAACGCTTAGATACAATATCCTGACCGGTCTTATTCATGATCTTAGGCCAGTTTTTAAGGTACTGAAGTTAGTTTCTGCTGTCTGTCAGAATCCATATAATTTCACTACTTGTACAGAGAGTCCTATATACAAACTTTCAACGTTCTGAGGCTACTCATTTTGAGTTATGCCAGATAGATACATTCATACATACGTACGTACGCACAGATGCCACGAAAAAAATCTCTTCAGAATCCATTTTATATCAGTTTTATAACTATTTGTGGGGAAAAGAGTCTTTTATTCTGTCCTTACATACAGATGTCACGCAAAAACATTGTTAACTTGCATTGGATAGCTGTCAAAATGGATATTTTGTTGAAATATGATTACAAGTATGTAATAACATTAGCGCGTCTTTGCATGCCCTTTTTTGCGTTCTTTAAAAATGGCATGCACGACATATTCTCCCCCTCCCTGTTTTTAAGTGATGAAATTAATAGTAAAAGAGGGGTAAATGCGTAAGAAAATATTATCATATATAGTTGTGTAGCAAAATAAAAGTATTCCAACACATTTCCCTTACCCAAATTTTGAGATTTACTGCATTAAAGGCAAGCTAAAAGCATTCTTGATTTTGTTGTGATACTGATAGTAATATTTATGTATTACACTATTTATACCTGCTTGAATTTGGAAATATATACGGAGTAAGAAAGTTGTGGATAAATTTTTTTTTAGAGTAGTAATGTTTTTCGCATATTTAATTCTGTATTTCTAATTCAGGTGATTTATTAGTTTATTCATTTTTCGACGCATGTTGAATTGGGATAGAATTTACAAAATTAAGTAGGGAGTATGTTTCCAAAGGTCTAGGAATTTCAGTATAATTTTTACATCCTCGCACGAAGTACAGGAAGTATTATAAAGAAGATAAATTTCGGGTATCGTATTTCAATGAAAATATCCACTTTCACAGACCCCGAATCCATTTGGACGATTTTTTGTATGACATTTGTCCGTAAGAAGATAATTCAAACGAACTGTTAAATGGATTGATTCAAATTCTTTTTTCGCCTAAGTTTATATCTCGCGAAACTTAAAAACGATTAGCGTAGAGCGTTGAAATTTTGTATATGGGACTACTATAACATCTAGTTGTGCACCTCCCTTTCTTATTGCAATTGTCGGTACCAAAAGCGTATATCTATATATATATAAACACACACACCCTTGTCCTTATCTAAAAACTCACTCAGCCTTTATTTTCGGTCGTAGTAATTCTTTATTTTATGTAGGTCATTTTTATGTAGGTCATTCTTTATTTTATGGTCGTGGTAATAAACTCCCAATTACAGAAGTGTTTTAAATGACGAAAATAATCATGCTTTTTAATGCGATATTTAAAAAAACATTATTTTGGACAAGTAGAGTTATCTAACTTTGAATGTGGTCTGTTGGCTCTTATACTTACATTTACTGGTTATGAAAAACTGAAACTCAAGACGTTTGCCGTACGACAAAAAATAAGCTTAGTATTTAATTTGAAAATCTGCAGGTTTTTATGATATTTTCGACCTACCTGGAGAGATCGGTTATTTAAATTAGAATAATTCGAAGAAAAACTTAAACGAACAACAGCAAAAAAAATGTGTATTATTTAATAGGCCGTACCAGGGGTCACGTGGTGTCTACATGAGTTCACAATTTTTTTCCATTATCATAGGTATGCATCTACGTATCTTTTATATATATTATGGTGAAACACTAAAATCTGGAGAATGTCGACTTTCACCAGTGAATGTCAACATTCACATAGTCGCTTGGTGTATGTCCGAAATATTTTCCAAATACTCTTATTTCTGACTTACACCGGTAAATGTCGACATTCACCATGTACTAATGGTGAATGTTCAACATATAATAATATTATATTTTCCTCTCCGTCATTCAGTCGCGAAGAAACACACAAGTACTTAAAACACGCAATATATTCAAAATGAGAAAGGAAAATAATAGAAGTTAAAAAACTTACTTAATTATACAGTACGTAGTAAATGAGAAAATAAAATAATAGTCATAAAAAACTTACTAAATTATGTGATTCAAATCTGATTCATTGCAACAACTTAAACTATTATGAGGCTTTGAATTGCACGAGAGGCCCTCGCTTTTACGACTGCATTTATGGGAAACGGCCAGTCGTCTCTCTTTTCGACCTACACCGGAGCATATCTGTGATTGTCGACATACACCGGTGAGGGTCCGAATGTACAAGAATGCAATGTTATATTCGATCTTTCACCGACGTATTTGGTGAATGTTGACATTCTCCGGTGAAAGTCGACATTTTCCAATTTCGGTCTTTCACAGTAACATATACACTGATTATCATAAATTAAGGAAAAATCACAAAAATCACGATTACTGAAAAAGTTTCATGTAGAATTTTATGAAACTTTTACCCACAGTAAACAACACATAGTATGGTATCCAATAACATAAAAAGAAATTACCATACTATTATGGTACTATAGAAATTAACACATGTATAAAATGAACAAATCGAAACTGTCAGTTTGCTATAGGAAAAGTACCTTCAATATGGAATAGGATGGCCTCTAGAAGCAATACAGCACATACATCCATGTGTGATGCTTTCCATTATGAGGTCTATCAGTTCCATACGAAGCGAGAGCCATTGCTCTTGCAAAGCAGTTCCAAGCGAAGCAAGGGTGGAAGGGGGGAATGAGAGCAGCAAGACGTCTCCCTAAAACATCCCAAATATGCTCGATAGGATTCCAGTCCGGGGATCCAGCTGGCCATTCCATGCACATAATTGTTTCCTGTTGAAGATAATACATCTACGATGTGTGGTCTTGCGTTGTCGTCCTGTAACAGGAAAGTATCACCTTTTTCCCCAGCATATGGCCATACATAAGTATCAAGGGTGTCGTGTATAAACCTAAGCATCCACGGTTCCTCTTGGAAAGACATGGATTTCTGTGTGTCCACCCAAAGAGATGCCACCCCAAACACAGACACTGCCTCTTCCGTATGCATCTCTTTCACGGATGTTTGACGCATGATAACGGGTTCCAAGTTCTCTACATATCAAATAACACCTACTATCGCTTTCTAGACTAAATATGGAGTCATCCGTTAAGAGAACAGCCCTTCATTGATCAGGCGTCCAGTGGTTAATGTTGCCGTGCCCACTGCAAACGGTCTCTCCTATGGCGCGACGTCAGTGGCACGCAAATGGTTGGTCGCCTCGCATACAGACCACCTTCGTGAAGCCTTCTACGCACAGTTCACGTCGACACCAACCTTCCGGTGGCTGCTGCGAGGGAGGATCTAAGAAGAGTCGGAGTAGCGGTTCTATTTCTGCGCGCACATAATGTCAATTATCGGTCATCGGCGCTCGTCGTAGCAGTTGGCCGTCCTCGGCCGAACCTCCTAGATGCCGAATCTGTGGTTTGAAATTGCCTCCAAAGTCTATGAACCACAGGAGGACTCACATTTAGCCATCTGACCACTTCTGTTTGACTTTGCCCTGCCTCTAGTCTCCCAAATGGCCTCCATCGTAGTTCTGTAGGCAAATGATGCCTGGAGGCCGTTGTTACGAATTGGCTATCTGAGATTTCTGATGTCGCTATCACAATGAAATATGTGGGCTGGCTCTCAAACATGGACTTTTATGCTCCTCGCAGATGACGTATTCCGAGTGCAGCGCCACTAATGTGCGTAGTTTTACTCAGCTACTCTTACTTGGCCACATATTCAAATTTTACACGGTTATGACTTATTTTTGACAGATTTATCACTATTTTTGTGATTTTTCCTTACTTTATGATAACCAGTGTATTAAAGGGTGTGGAAGAAAGATGATAATTCTTGGTCGAGTCCGACGGATATAAAAGTCTTGGAACTTCTGCTTCATAAAAGAGGTATGGAATACTTAAGGGAAGGAATCCGTATAAAATGTCGACGTACTTACCTAAATTTGCCGGTGGAAGCTTGAGGGCTATAATTTTCGTTTCAACTTGATTTTTAACTACCTTGCACTTGAATGCGCCAAAGCGGTTTAGTTGATCTTCCTTAGGCATGAATAGTATTCGAGCAAATACCGGATTTCCTTGCATGAATTGCTGAGACGACTTTGGTAACTTAGAACCCTACAACAAAAGGATAAATCCATGATTATACTTTAATAATAAATAGAAGTCTGAATAATTTATATACTATTTCAGTGAGTCAAAGTAACGTTTCTCAGTCTGTTGTCCTAGTAGCTTTCCAGACAGAGAACTATGAAATTGAAATTAACTGCGTTTATCACGCTATAGGTTAAAATCTCAGAGTTTGAAAGTTGCATGTGGTATATCACCTATCACTTCTCCACTCAAATGCGATATGTTTATCAATTACCCTACCTATGGACTCTCCACTCGAGTCTCAGCATCCAAAAAGGGATTTGGCATGACTGCCATTGATCGGTCATGAGAACCTTTTTTGTCTCTAGGTATATTAGTTTATGATTTAAAATATTTTGCTTTCTTGCTTTCTTTAATGGTGTAAATATCATCTTAATGAATGGAAGTTTCAAGACGCAAGAGAATCACGCTGATGTCAAAAATAGAACAGGTAAATCGACAATCTTGTATTGGACGTAAATTTTGTAAAATTCCAATCGATTTCGAGGGCAAAACGGGTCCTCCTTCATCAGGAGCAAAAAAATTCTGCAAATCGAGAAAGCTAATGTCGATTATATTTATACCCTACAGGCAACCAAAGTTAAGAAACGACAGCGCCATCTGTCGGCAAAAAGTAACAAAAAATTAAGGTTAAAGGCATTAGGGAAGCCTGGATTGGGATTACAGTCATTGACTAAACAGGATAAATTTTTGTGAATGTGAAAAGCTTCAAGAAAATCCAATTCCCTAACAGAACCAGCTTTCTGGATAATTTTAGCAGAACCCAAAATCTGCAATGGATATCTTATAATCCGCAATGGATCTAATTTCAGCAAAACTGTTTACCGTTAACCCTTTTCTGTTTGTTTACCTCCCAATGCTATGTCACGTCACCCGGCTAAGCAAAAAATGGCTTCTTTTTACTATTATGTATTTCGAGTTTTCAGAGTTTGTTCCTCAGAATCTCTTCTTGCTAAGGAACTCAATAATTTAAGATCTGTTGCCCTTAACCGAGGATTTTCTCCCGTAGTCATTGATAAAGCTGTTCGCAAGTTCGTATCGTACCATCTAAGAACACATTCTGATGCTAGAAATAACATTAATAACCTTGTTGTGCTTCCATTTCATCTTTCTATCAGTTACAAAATTGCACGGATTTTAAACAAGTTTAATTTTTATGTTGTTTTCTCGCCTATAAATAAAATCCGAGGCTCGGTTTTTAAAGATTCTATTTCTGACTTTAATTTTTGGGGAATTTATAGCATATCCTGCCAGTGTGGCTTACGTTACATTGGCCAAACGAAAAGAGCATTAAAGTTTCGCATGAAGGAACACGAATCTTACGTCCGAAAAGGAGAAGTTACCAAATCTTCAACAGCTAATCATAGTTGGAAATTCAACCACAAGTTTGATTTTGGTTCTGCTAAATTTTTCCAGAAAGCTGGTTCTAATAGGGGATTGGATTTTGTTGAAGCTTTTCACATTCACAAAAATTTATCCTCTTAATCAATGACTTTAATTCCAATCCAGTCTTGGCTAATGCCTTTAAAATTCTACTAACTTAACCCTGCATTTTTGTTACTATTTCTGCGGACAGATGGCGCTATCGTCGCCTTACTTGGGTTTCCTGTAAGGTACAAATATGATCGACACTCGCTTTCTCGATTAGCGGAATTTTTTGCTCCTGATAAAGGGGGACCCGTTTAGCCCTCGAAATCGATTGAGAGTTTACAATATTTACGCCAATGTTGCTATTGCTCACTTGTCAGACCTACAATCAGTCCAAGCTCACGAAATTCCCAGTGGCCTTCAGCACCATTGATTATTAACCAGCAAACTTCAGCAAATGACAGTACGATTTAGCTCAGTTCCGTCCCCCCCCCCCAATTTTGATGAAGAGCACCCCGGGGAAATGCTTACGAGGATCTCTGGCCCCTCTTCCCCTACCACTAACCTCTCGAAAGGACTTTCGGGTCGCCGCATATTTAGTATGCCCTCACGCCGCATGAATATTATATATATTTACAAACATCCATGCCTTCTCCGAGATTCGAGCCCGGTTCCTTCGGCACGGCAGTCAGCGTCTCTAACCACTACATCGATTGGGCGGCCTGGATGTTTATGAAAACAAGGCCTAAATTAAGTAATTATACAATTTTACCTATTAAATGAGGTATCAATATAGATTTTCATGTTGCAGATGCAAAAACCCGTGCCACTCAAAGGGTTAAAACACTATGTTTGTGATTACCGCGGTCATCGTTTCATTACACTTCTGGCACTGCCGGGTTCGTTACAACTGAAAATGGAATGCAGCTAACTGGACAATTCGGCTTTAAAAACTATAATTCCGTTTGTTACTATGCATCTGTGTGAGAAAGGGTTTGTATCCTCATCTCATGTAATAAGAACGTACTTAAATCCACTTGGTGTAGTTGACAATCTATGACTTAAGATCAGCAGCGTACAACTAAACAGCTGCGAAAAAATCGGCGAACTCTTTCATCTCCCTAATGTAATTTTCAAATTTAATTTTTAACTTTTAATTATTAAGATAATGATTATCAAATTTTAACATCTTTGTAAAGCGAATACGAATTTTCTTCTATTAACGAAATTACCTAACACCAATATAATTTTGAATATGAATTTTAAGTGGTTGTATTTTAAAAATATAAAAATTTGTATCAATTGCTCTACCATTTCCGGCCCTTCTAGTGGCTCAAAGCTATTAAATAAAGCGCCTGGCCATTAAAGAAACAAATAGGTATCTGGCAGCCATTTTCTTTGAAAAAATCAGGACTAATTCCCCTCTACAACAACACCCTATAGTTATTCTTTGATCCGCTTTCGAATCCGTCACAGCAGATATCGTCAGAGCAGCGATATTTTGGTAAAAGCAAGGTTAGATGTCATAGTAATAAATGCTGTCAATTATCGTCTGGTAAGTTTGGTGAAATTAAAATAGTCATAAAATTCTCTAAACTCAACTGCATATCATTAAAACAAAATTGCAATTTTACAGTAGATGCCGCTTAATGTGATCTCGATTAAGGTTATTATACGGATATCGTTCTGGAAATGTCCAAGTCTTGTCCGTTTTATACGGAAACATGGAAAATACATCGCTTATTGTGATCAACAATTCGGTTAATTGAAACAAAATATTACAGTTTAAATTTTTCAAACTGAAGTAAAGTCGCCAAATATTTTTAAAATGCATTACAATTTGCCATATTACAAACAAATATCGCCAAATAAGGGAATAAGTGACCAAACAGGTTTTCATTTTCAAAAACGATTTTCATTTTAAACTATTTAAAACTAGGCCAAAGAAAGGAAAGATTGTAGACTTCCCCCTCCTAAAAAAAAATCTTAGGAACATCTACGACAAATTAAGGATGATTTTTAGCCCAAAGGAGCGTTAGCCAGAGAAGGGCTTTTAATTTGATTTTGGCATTTTGCGTCGATTCACTTTTCTGCGTGGATTAACTTTTCAAACTGTTGCCACCAAATATTACAGCCCTACATTATATTTAAATAAATTAAATAACGAAGAATATGCATAAATGTATATATATTTCTCGCACTGTGATAAAACAACGGTACCTAGAGCCATCCAATTTTGAGTAATGTAATCCCCCTCAGAATATGGGCATCTGGAAACCCAAATTTGGAATTTGTTTTATTATCGTTTTCATATTTTGTAACACTTTAACGAATTTTTGATTAAGCAACTCAACGATTTCAAAGCGAGCAATGGCAGTATTGTACGGAAGAAAAAACCTTTTTATCTTGTAGAGACATTAGGTTTATTTCGAAGCAGGAGTCATGAAAAATATGCAAGGCCTTCGCCAGGAATCGAACCACGGACCTCTGAATATCAGCTCAGTGTGCTGACCACTACACTTTACTTTACGGAAGACGGGGACGCCCGATGTACACCTTAGGTTGACAGGCATATGTCCACCGCCCCCCCCCATTGTTTGTTTTTATCAGCTCCACCCCAGCCGAGGGAGCGGACAAGACAGTACCAGTACGGTCCCTGCCTAGCCTGATCCCAACCTAGGTACAATACCCGGGTTCTAGTCCTGTGAAGAATAAGGTACAATAGTACCTGATATTTTGCCCCCGTGGTTGAGACTGTCTAAGTACAGATCCTAGCCAGTACTTCCCAGGAATTCTCCTGAGTCAACCCCCGGGGGGAGCTGACCAATACACCACGAAGGCACGCTAAGAATGTGGGAGATATACCTTATATACTCCCCTTTTTAAAGGGCGACTAGGGTTTTAGGGGACCTAGTCGCCAAATCCTGGGTGTGGAGAGTCATCATCCACAACCCTTTTAGTTCGGGCGCCACTGTAGAGACATTAGGTTTATTTCGAAGCAGGAGTCATGAAAAATATGCAAGGCCTTCGCCGGGAATCGAACCACGGACTTCTGAATACCGGCTCAGTGTGCTGACCACTACACCACGAAGGCACGCTAAGAATGTGGGAGATATACCTTATGATCTAACGCGTGCGGAACTGTTTGTGACCACTATCGTATGCTTAGGCGCTGGGCATACACATAACATACATGCAACGTAGTCAAGAACACAGAGCAATCCTTGTGCTCTTGACTACGATGAATTCGTAGGCTTGTACTGTCAAGTGAGATAAGTCATAAGAATAACAGGAACTAGATAAAAAAATACGCGAAGTTAAAATAAAAGCTGCTTTTCAAGTATACAACACCCGATAAAAAATTTCTAGATGTTTATTAAACGCTAAATAAAAGTAGCCAGATAAAAATCAAGGTGGCACGATATTTCAAAGGAATTCAGAATAAATTGGACTTACCTGCCCAGTATCCAATAATCTAGAAAACTTGATTTTTTTATGATTGTCATCACTTAAACACTGTATTATGGATCTCATATTAGGCTGCAGCCTGCCCCACACATTTTGCAATGTGAAATTTTCATCAAACTGACCTGTTGGGAAATTTCAAGATTTTTTAAACAAGAATACATTTTTAAGCAAGATTCTCTATAATATTAGTAATTTTTTAATTTTAAGTCTGTATCTCTGTGATGATATTAAGGAATAATATTAAGGATGTAATTCGTTTATAATCGAATAACATGTCAGGACTGAGTGTTCGGTGCATATTCTTGGCAAACATCTTCGTGAACTCCTTAAATCCTGATCTTGAACAGGGAGCTGAATGCAGCTATGTTCTGTGGTAGACTATCGTGATTAAGTGGTAGAAGAACTGCACTTGAAAGTGATTTAAAATCCTCTTTTATTAAATCACTTTTATGTACAACCACTTCGAAACTCGGGAAGGATACAGAAAGTAGAGACCACACTTGGGTCTAAAATGAACAATCAAATTGAAACTAAAACTAAATAGAAATTAAATTAGTCGTTGTTCACAGAGCTATATCGCTAGGTTGGCCTCTAAACTAAATGGTGCGTAGCAAGTTTTACTAATACTGACGCACTTGGAGTTATTTCAATACGCAATCACGTAAAAGCACTATGGCTTAGAATTTAAATGCTATCTGGTCAGGAGAACGTCGAATAGAATGATCGTGGTCTCAGACTCAGAGGTTTCTACCTCTCGCTTAAATATAACTTGGCTACACTTCAAATTAGCATAAAGCTGAAAACGCGGGCTTCTTCTAAAGGGAAGTTGAAAAAAAGAATAAATAGAAAAGGAATAAATTAAAATAAAACTTTGTTAGTTTAACTAAAACCTTACAAACACTAATAATAGACAATATTCTTTTTATATAGCATATTTGCGCCTTAGCCTATTTGTCCCTCTAGCTTTATACCGCAAAATTCTGAAAATTTTTTAAGTATTGACACAATTTCGCATTTCTCGAGGCGTTCATTAAAGCGAGCCTCCCTAAATTTTAAAATGGATTCATTTACATAGGGATCGTTTTCATTTTGCTAATGGGTTAGGTGTACATAGGCTCTGATCGATGAAGCAGCATATGAAGCCACCAGCGGCTAAGTAGTTAAGTTGCTGATGACTGGTAGTTTGGTCCGGGGCTCGAATCCCGGCGAGCAGGCTGGCTGCGGCGTTTACATAGTTTTCCCCATGTGTATAAAAGCTAGTTTTCCTTCGAAAGTCCTTAACTCCTTAGTAAAACTGAATATAAATCCCTACAAAGTATAGAATCTGGTCACCAATTAATGCTGCCTGACTAAAATTTTTAAAATTATGGTTACAGAGTCTAAATAAGTATTACATTAAAGCAGTGATATTTTGTGATATACATGATACATAATAACACAATACTCTTAACATAATAACACAATACTCTTAACATAATAACACAATACACTTAACATAATAACACAATACACTTAACATAATAACACAATGACAAATAATACATAATAACACAATGTCTCTTGTGCAATGTTAATTAAATTAAAAAGTTCAGTTTGAAAAACCATATCAAAGTCACGTTTAAAGTATTGTTCGAAAGTCATAAAACCGTTTCCCGCATCGTACAGAAATATAGCAGAAATGTTTCAATTATTCACTATCCATTTACATTTATGATAATATGTAACAAAAGAAAATAGGAGAGCGTAAACATGAAACTTTGCTTCCACAATGCTCCGCATGGGACACACATAAGATCATATTTATGAGCTAAATGCATAATAAAGGATGTACTGAGAAACGGCAGTGCCAGTTTCTATAATTTTTGTTTTGGTCGTAGTAAAGATTATCTTCTTTTGAAGAACTTTAGTTTTAGCAGAAGTTTCGTGTCGCATCCTGTTTGAATGTTTCAGAAGAAATTCATCAGTGAATAAGAATCACTTGTAATAGAAGATAATGGAAAATATCTCCCCTGTATTTACGGACACATTCACCAGAGAAAGAATCGGCGTCAGTTATAGCAGGCTAACAACAGGCAATGATTTTGAGAGGGAAGAGAAACGCGTTAAAGTAAAACGTAAAACTGCGCAATTATTAATGAAATTAGGCACGGCAGTAACCTTGTGTTTGGCATAGAGATTAGTCCACACTTATCAATTTTGAAGGCAATCAGGTGCAGGTCCCTCTCAAATTAATTCGGCAATCTTACATACTTCCCATTTCCGGTTATTTAAACGGCAATATTAAATTTATTCATGGTGTAATTTATTAGTACATGGATATTTCACAACGCAATTTGAAATTATCAGAGGAAAACTGAAATTAAAAATTAAATCCAAATGCCATAAGCATACTGAAATGGATATAACACAAGTTGCTGTTTAATTATCATTAAACATTCAAAACGCCATCTAAACGTCCACACTGTTTTAATTTATTGCTGAATTATTAAATAAATTAGTAAATGTGTAAGGATTTTCACTAATTTTATTTAAATTTAAAACTTTACTATCATCTCTTACCTTCCACTTCCGGCCAGAATGAACGCTTGAATATGTTTATGCAAATTGTACTTTAACGCTTAAGTATTTAAAATTTGTGGCTTTTTGCCAAGCGTAGAAAGTAAAAGGAAGGAGAGAGAGCCCTCTTGCTACGAGGCTTCACGCAAGCTTGCCATCAGTTACTGTCCGCCTTTAACGCAAGAGGTTTTTAATCCTCTCGAAAGTTAAAGACGTATTGTAGTTTTCCGCAGTTTGCGTACTACAGACGTAGTCATTTAAAAGGCCAGTCTTAGTGCTAGTTTTCTGAATAAAATATTAAAAGTTAACTCTTATTTAAATTTTAGTTAGTTAGTAGTCTTATATTCTTTTACATTCGGATCACAAGTGGTTGTCTTTGTATCCCGAAGTTCGGGAACGTCGGTAAAATCGATAAGCAAATAAAGAGGAATTTGAACCCTTCTCATCTTTGTTGTATCTTCTACACACGCAAGCTTTTAGTAAGCTCCCTGTTCCTACTTAGGACTCCAGTCATGTTTGCAAAATCAACTAAAAGAAACAGCAGTCCTGATAAATGTATATGAAAAGGAGTCATGTATATAATTAGGAATTATTCGTTTTATTATATATCATTGTTCTTGTGTGATACTTGAGCTGTTTTATATGTTTAGATTGATCCTTCCAATAAAGCCGTATGTAACAATATAATTAGAAAATATTTAAAAAAAAAAGCAATTGAAATTAGTGATACCAGACGAGAACAAAAAAATTAGGCTTGGATTAACTTAGTTTATATGATCACAGCAAAGCCTCGAGGGCTATCTGCTTAAGGGAAGAGATGCTTTCGTGGAGGACTTTCTGAGGGAAACTGGTTCGTATACACATTACACCACGAAGTTTACCGCTCGGCCGCTGGTGGGCAAGGCTTGGATTAACAAAATATCCAAGTGAATCTACGCTGAAAATGTTACATGATATTTTGGAAACGAACAGCAATCGAATAAAATATTAAAAAACATTCAAGAAACAAGTTTTTTGTTTTTTATTTGACAAAACAATTAAGCATCTAATTGCTTTAACGGCATGCCTTTCCCTCTCAAAGAAAAAAAAATTAAACTTTTAGCTCAATAAAAGATTTTCTGAAATATATCTTACATATGAAAGGAAAACTAATCTAAACTGCACTTCAAAGAAAACTGCATTTTGGACTTAATAGGTTTCAAATCATTTTAAATTGCTTTTGGAAACAAAATGTATCCGCTCATTTTAACTATCTTAAACATATGCCTTTGAGACACGACATACTTTAATAATTATACAAAGCATTCAATACGATTAATTACACAAAAATAAGTAACAGAATATTCATAAACCTTCAACATTAGATTTTAGAAATAATGTTGTGAGATTTTACTTATTTAATTCAGTATTCAAAACCCTGAACCCCACAAAACACTAGTAAGCGAGTAATCGCTTAAATGTGTGAACAAACATGTAAGACTTAAGAAGGATGAATTACCTTTTATTTCTCAGAATAATTACAATCAACTCCTAACTCGGAGTATACTGCAAAGCCTCCACTTGGGCTTGAACTTAAATGAATAGAAAATTAAACTTAATTAAGGTTAACTAAGACTAACTGAAGATATAGCCGAAGCTATTAGGATTCTAACTAGTTGGCTCCTAAATATTAATTAAATCGGCGAAGCCAAGCAAGGGCCTAAAGTATGGCCGAGCGTAGTAATATCTAAAAGAGAGGTAGCCAAAAGGCAAACGCGAGCTAGTCATGAAATCAGACTCTCTCTCTCGAAGTCGGCGAAACATCGACTTAAGTAGAACTCATTTGAATTCACTGCGTTTCTGAAATTACAATCTGGTAAGAAATTGTAAGCTGAAACTAGAAAGATAGGATAGGTGCATAACTTAAAATAACAGTTAATAAAATTAGTATAAACCTTACAATGTAGCACAGCGAATATCATGATTAAATTTACCTCGTCAGAATGAGGATATAGACTTATTTTTTAGGGGAGGATATATTAAGAAAACTTTACGAAAAATAAGACTTTAATTTCTAAACTAAAAGCTCAGAGATACTCCCCGTGTCTCCGGGGGTCAAAGCAAAAATTCACCATAAGACATATATCACACAGATTGACGTGCAATGCTATGCAAAATTAAGAAGTTTCCTAATAGAAAATGACGACAGTGTTAAAATTTATATGATGGAGCATCCTTTGTAGTTGAAGAAATCTATAAGCTAATTTTTCTCCGAAGAAGAAACTAAATATGACTCTACAAAACTCCGTTCGAGTACTAAGATCAGTGCCAATGAAACAAATCTGATGCGTACACCACATGACTTCCTTGTACGGAATATTAAATTATACGCATCTTGCATTTCATTTCAGCGTATTATTGAATGCAATTAAATCTACTTCGTCGTCAGCGCATAAACCACAATAGAATAAATTCACTCTTTAAAATTCACTATATTTGTTTACCATAGCGACACTCGGGCGCTAGGTTCAGTTAACAGCGTTACATCTCATTCATTTTATAACTCAGAATGCACAAAAATTACATCATCTGAAGAAGTATCTAATCGTTACTACGTGTTCTATTCAAATACTCTAATAAATCTTAAACTATGTGTAAAGGAAATTAAACAAACAAAAAAAAGAAAAGAATGACGATAACTATGATCTAAATAGTGCTTTACTGACTATGAAATAGAACATAAGAATGTAACTTCAGAGTATGGCTTTAGGTAAGTTCAAAACCACATTTTTTTATATTAACTATACTATTAGTCGACCCTTTAACTACTAATGGGACATACACTCAAGAGCCAAAACATTATGACCACCTGTCAATAAAGAGTTGGGCCACCTTTGGCGGGCAACACAGATTCAACCCGCCTTGGCATGGATGCCACAAGTCCTTGATAGACGGCCGGAGACATATTGTATCAGATGTTGTAGCAACGGTCACGCAAATCCGAGATATTGCGAATTGGTGGTCTTTGACCTCTGAGCTGCCGTCCCATGACATCCCAAATGTGTTCTATCGGATTTAGATCCGGTGAGTTAGGCGGCCAGGACATTAATTGTAAATCAGCATCATGTACCTGGAACCACTCCAACACAATTGTAGCCTTGTGACACGGGACGTTGTTCTGTTGGAACATTCCATTTCCAGCTGGAAAAACAGAGGCCATGTAAGGGTGCAACTGGTCCGCAATGATGTTCAGATACCTTGTAGCATTCATGGTCTGCTCTACCACAACCACGGGTCCCAGAGACGCCCAAGAGAACGCCTCCAGAGCATAATACCGCCGCCACCGGCCTGTGTATGATCTACTGTGCATTGAGGGAGCAACTGTTCGCCTGGAAGACGGCGTGTCCTGACACGGCCATCGGCGTGATGAATGACAAACCGTGATTCATCTGACCAGACAACTCTCTTCCACTGATCCATGGACCAGTCGCGATGTTCGCGGGCCCAGCGCAGGCGCAGTTGGCGATGACACTTGGTCAGCAAAGGCACATGAGTGGGACGTTTGCTGCGTAGCCCCATATCCAACAGTATCCGCTGAACAATGTGCTCCGTGGCTTTTCTACTTGGCCCTGCATTGTATTCGGCTGTCAGCCGAGCCACTGTCTGGCTCCGGTTTTGCTTCATCATGCGAGACAGTCTCCGACGACCTTTTTCTTTGATAGCGTGTGGACGTCCAACACCATGTCGTCTACTGCTGGTTTCACCGTCATTCATCCACTTTTCATACGTACTAACAACTGTAGATCGCGAATAACCCACGAGTCGTGCAGTTTCGGAAATACTTGTTCCGAGCCTTCGAGCCATTACAATCTGCCCTCTATCAAAGTCGCTTAGATCCGCAGCCTTTTCCATCACACACAGAAGTAAGTCAAAGAATGATTCTTCAGACTCTCCAGCAGCAGTTAAGTACGACTTCCACCTGATCACGTGCCTTCCACGTCATCCAGGCGCGTTCATAGCAAAATTTAGGGCTGGTCATAATGTTTTGGCTCTTGAGTGTATATATATACCATTAAAAGTTTTAAAATGACTGCTGGGTTGAAAAGTGCTTAGAATCTCCTGAATGTTGAAGATCATCTTCCAATAGTCGGAAAATCAAGACGCCGCTGTGCTCGTTGTACACAAACGAACATAGAGAAAAGAACAAATATGAAAGAACAATGTGTACTGTTCGGTTATGCAAAGAATACTTTAACCCTGTGTCTACGATGCAAAATTCTATTTGATATAAGAAAGTTTTCCAGACTAATAAGTGACAAGCGAAAGACTAGGACATACGTATTCCAGACTTTGGCTTGAAAACCGTTTGTGGGAAAAATCCCAAATGCTAAATTTACCTTATTTATAACATATTTACTTCACTTGGCCAGAAAACGGGGTAATTTCTTTTTTTTAAATTCGTAGTCAAAGGGTTAAGCATCGTTGTTTAATTGCCATTGGCTCCCAATAATTTCATATTTTAGAGTATTGCTTAAATTTCTTGACGATATGTGTTTGTTGGGGGCCTTAGTAAGCAGACAGAAGGTAATTTTACAGGTAAAAGCTAATTTCGAATTTTAAAACAACAACACGATTCCTAAGTAAAACAATATTTATAAATAGTTAAAACAAACAAACTGGCAGGAAATGTAAGTTTGAGATTTAAACATGTTTACTTTTATTTCTTATAATAAACAATTATTATGATAGTATGAAAATTATCCTATGCGCGTGACCAGTTAAATAAGATAAATAAAATTCTTAAAATACCATATAAAAACAAAATACAAAAAATATATAAAATATTAAGTTATCCTTTATTTATTAATAAAAATATTATTATT
>KK112660.1:78576-134080 GCA_000611955.2 Stegodyphus mimosarum
GAATTATGTAAAATGTAAATAATATATATAATTATATAAAATGCAATATAAAAATAAAAAGTAGAAAATAGTCATATTTCAAAACAAGTGTGTGACACGATAATAAAATTTTCCCAAGAAAAGTTCTTGACATTTTAAGAAATTAAGATTACACGTTAAATTGGAATAAAACTAACGGTTTCGAAAACGATCAGACACAAATCGCTCTCCTTCAGAGCAAGAATTTTGCATATGCGTGTTCATCTTCCATTTGATTTCAAGTATTAGTAACAAATACAAATTGCAAATATCATACAAACCGTTTCTTGACAATTACAAACGGAAAAAGTTAAAGTTAGAATGGGCAAAAATAGTGGTAAGAAGAGATATTTGGAAGTATTTACCAAATGTTCCGCTAAGAAATGTTATCCAATAAAAGATGATAATTAACGAATTCCAAAGGACTCTAGAAAACTCCATGCCAGTATGCAAAACAATATGGGAATAAATCGAATCTAGTAAAATGCTTCAGAGCATCCAGTTAAAAGTGTTAGATTGCAAAACAGGAAATACAACATATAGCTTCCTGCTGCATATATCGGAGCCTCCTCTTCTGGGCAGGAAGTTTGGTAAGGGCTTCTCTCTGCGTACGAGAAGATAACTTTTTTCGTAAAAAAAGAATATTCTTGTTCTTTAAAAAAATGACCGTTGTTTTATTTGAAATATAAGAAATGTATCTTAAAACTGTGACTATTTTCAGTTAAGCTTGGTTTAGAATTTTAAAAATTATACTTAATGAATTAACTAACTATTAACAATATCATTCTTAAAACCGGAAGTGCATTTTTGTTCTTATGTCATCATAAAGTACTTCTATAGAAACAGAGCGACCGGATATCATTAAGTGGTTGCTGTTCTTACGAAGTTGAGAATTATTTTTGAGTAAAGTGACTCACTTGCAGTAATCTGTAGTTTAAAACGCAGGAATAAAAGCATCAACATCAGGTTTACAAGCTTCGAGCCTAAAGCCTCAGATTTTAGGCGGCTGAAGTCCTTTTCCCGTTATTCTTCACAATCCTGCCTCTCTTTCTTAAAAATAGGCAGATAAGCCTGGAGGTGCTTTGCTTTAATCAACAGATCCAGTGATCTTAAACTGGTACATGCGGGCCGAATGCACGATCTGAAAGCATCAGGCGGGCCGATTTTTTATACCAAAATGAATTTAAACAAACAAATTTTTTAAACTAAGTTTTAATTTTATTTATGATGTAGTATCCTGCTATGTCAAGTCCCACCAGCGGCGGAGCGGTAAAGACGCTGAACACTGGTAGTTCGGTCCGAGGTTCGAATCCCGCGAACGGGCTGGCTGCATGGGCGTTTTCGTGGTTTTCCCCATGTGTAAGGTGTATACGAGCCAGTTTCCCTTAGAAAGTCCTCCCCGAAGGCATTCCTCCCCTTAGGCAGATAGACCTCGTGTGCTTTGCCATAATTGAATAACCTAACCTAACCTAACGTGCTATGTCAAGAAGCTTGTCTCAATGTCCTGCAGACCCTGGGAGACTATCGAGCGAGATACCGCTTTAGCCTATAACAAATGCCCATATCATAAAAAGTTTAAAATAAACTTTTCATTTAAATCTTAAATGATCAGAAAGGGCCTTACTTGTGCGACTGACGAACCTCCGTCACTTGCGGGCGTTTAAATTAACATAACGTTAAATTCTGGTCTGGGAAATGAACTCTGAGACTAGAACGCAAAGTTTAATGCTGAAGTTGACTAAATATAATTAACGGCGCGTATTCAAACGTCGGCTAGGGAGATGCTAAAGCCGGAATAACTTTAGCAGAGCTGATGTTAGTAAATGACAGCAATCCTAGGGTACCAGAGACTCTTAACTCTTAAAGCATTCAAATCCTCGGCTTGAATAACCGAAAATTAATTTGCATTCCGGTGAGGACTACGGAAAAAAATAAGTCAAATCTAAGAATTGGTTAATCAATCTAAAAGTTAACATTAACATTAATAAAATAATTGGTTAATTAACATAAAGTTAATAAATAATTGATAAATTAACAAGAAATTCAAATCGTAATAACTGGTTAATTAACGTGAAATCCTACTATAAGGTTTCATTTTAATTTTCTAACCAGTTATTTTAGGTTAAGTTACTTTTCTATTAAGCCTCGTTTCATTTCCCTGCCAGAATATAAATTTCCAGCTTGCACGATATTCAAATTAAGGGGAAAGAAAAAAGTATTTAAAGAAAGGTTTTGGAGGATGAAAGAGAGCCTGTTCTGCCTGCTTGAAGGCCACGGTTGCTAACTTTGATTCTCTACGACGACTTCGATCAGAGCCAGCTTTCGCACTAGTTATACTGTCAATCCGTTAGTCGTTTCTTATTATTAGTTATTAGTTATTATTAGTTATTAAAGTTATTAATGAATCTGAAATCTAGCGGTCTGCAAGAAATTTCTCTCGCTTACACTTATTTTACACTTAACACTTTGCAAGGGATTTCTGTTCCTTAGTTATGCAAGTATGTTTAGAAACATACCTACTTTAAGATTATGGTAAAAATATTATAGATTATAATTCAAATTTTTTTCCAAAACTTTATCAAAATTATTTAAAAATATAAATTTTTAAAATAAATCGTAAAAAATGGGCGAATTTATTATGATTAATGAACTTAAATTAATGAATGATTAAAAATTAATGAACTTAAATTTCGAAATCTGAAAGGAAGATAAAATAATAAAAAAGAGGTATTAATAATATACCAAATTTAATTAACATGGAGGAGCTAAGATTCTGTGCGCTAATTTTTTAAAAACTATTATTTTTACAAAACGGGGCACTTAAGCGTAATTTGAGTCGTAGAATTGAAATATGGAAAGAAATCGGTATGTTATTTCAGAAAAAGTCCGATTTGGGGTCACAATACCTATGTTAGAATAATTACTATATATAAATCTAATATATATCCTTAATCGTGCTTTCGAGACATGGAAAACGCAAGTTAAATTTCGACAATCAGTCCAGTAAAACAGGAGATATAGAGCTGTCTTTTTAGTCCAAAGGGATTTGGTCCCGAAGGACTATTACTTTCGTTTTGCGATTTTGCGTCGGAAACACAAAAACGGCGTATCACTTTTCAAATTGTTGCCACTAAATGTTATCGCTCTGCATTAAATTTTAAAAAATGAAAAATCTGCATAAATGTATGCATTTTTTTTTTTTTTTTTTTTTTTTTTGACGTAGCTTTCTCTTCAAAAATCGTCTGCGTGCATTGCACGGGAAAATAAAAAGGAATTTTAATTACAGTTCTAAATAAATAGCCAAATAAATGTGAAATTCGTAACAATATTCTCCAAAACTTTAACGAATTTTTCATTAACAAACTCAAAGATTTCAAAGCCAGCGATACCAACGTTGTACAGAAAAACATTTTTATCTCCAGCGCGTGAGAGCGTGCACCGAAATTTCTAAAGATATGCAGAATTTAAAATTATTTTGCGATATTGCTGTTGAACTGAATTTTATGGTTTAAGTGCGAAGAACATGGTATTTAACAAATAAAGTAACACACAAAATGTTAAATAAACGCCCCTTTGGACGTAATCTAAAATCTGAAACCTTTCAGATTTTTTGTTGTTGTTGTTGTTGTTGTGCAAGAGGTGTAGAGTTTTTTTCATAACAAATTTATTTTACGTTTGATACCTTTTCTGAGCCTCTCAACTTCCCCTAGTATTTTCTGGCCAGGATGTAAATTTAAAGTTAAGTGAAGTGAATATTTGAACGAATAAATCTCTGAGTTTATTCCGAGCGTGTTTTCACTAGCCAGCGCAAGTTACGAGTCTGTCCTTGCTTTTACGCTAGTAAGCCTGTCAGGACTGAGTGTTCGGTGCATATTCTTGGAAAACATCTTCGTGAACTCCTTAAGTCCTGATCTGGAACAGGGAGCTGAATGCAGCTATGTTCTCTTGGTAGATACTGTGATTAAGTGGTAGAAGAACTGCACTTGAAAGGGATTTAAAATCCTCTTTTATTAGATCACAATCATTTACAACCACTTCCCAACTCGGGAGGGATACAGAAAGTAAAGACCGCACTTGGGTCAAAAATCAACAATTAAATAATATTTAAAACTAAAGCTAAATAGAACTTAAATAGTTTTTGCTCACAGAACTATACGCGAGGTTGGCCTCTAACTAAATGATGCGTAGCAAGATTTACTAATACTGACGCACTTCGATTTATTTCAAGAAGCAATCACGTGAAAGCACTATGGCTTATAATTTAAATGCTAGCTGGTCAGGTGAACGTCGAATAAAATGACCGTGGTCTGAGACTAAAAGCTCTCTCACACTGAGAGGTTTCTACCTCTGGTTTAAATAGAACTTGGCTCAACTTCAAATTAGCATAAGCTGAAAACGCGCGCTTCTTCTAACGGGAAGTTGAAAATGAGAAGAGACAGAAAGATCTAAATTAAAATAAAACGTTGTTAGTTTAACTAAAACCTTACAAGCCTCTTGGCCATTTTCGGATTATCATCCCGCCTGTTATGTTTTTGTAAATCAACCTTTTAGGTGTAATTTAACGTACTAATTCAGCATTATTCTATTTTAGATTTGACTTGAAATATATTCTAAATTTAAGTTTCCACCGCAAGTTGACGGTGTTTTGTAACGCACGAAGATCGTGCCTTTCTGCTAAACTTTGCAGTCAATAAAGGGTTACTTTTCACCCTTCTTCTGTGCTGGTAATTCATTTACGCCTTTGCGAGAATTCTCTAGGTTCACTGTAGGATCTAGAATTAATTTATGTGGAGTAGCAGTGACAGGTCTTACATAACTACAGAAAAACGATGTGGCAGACAGAAAAAAATTAGTGAACGCAGCCGTGAAATTGTGCAAAGGGTAGTGAAACAAAATCGCAAGTTGTCGTTGGTTGAAATCATTCAGGAGTTCCAAAGTTCTTCAGGCGTTAGTGCTAGTAACAAAACTGTTCGTCGAGAGTTAAAAAAGCTGGGATTCCATAGTCGTGCAGGACATACTGCCTGTCTACGAGAAGAACAGCTTCGGCCACAGTGTCTGGCGGGTGGCGGTCGCTATAGCAACAGAGCTAGTATACTTCAAATAGGGCGCTAACCAAGGGTTGCCGATTCATCTTTAAATGCGCGAAGATGGCAAACTGAATAGTAAATCATAAAGACACCCACACAGAATAGGTCAAGGCTCGTTTTAAAGGCAACAGACAGCTGCAGACTAACTGGAAAGAGCTTTTCTTATGATAGACAAACTGTGGTCGTGCATTCTGGGGAGTGATGTTCGCTCACCAGCCGAGCATCACTTCCCTGAATGCTAAGCATCGATCGTGGTGCAAAGATTACCGTCACTGGACTGTGGATATGTGGAAATATGCTCTTGGAAGTGATGAATCTCGCTTTACAGATCGCCCTTTAAAGTATTTCATTTCTTCTTAAATAAGCGATGTCCCATTTGAATGGTGATTTTATTCATGAAATCGACCGCGTGCCTTTTATAATAGTTTCTTCCAACCCCCCCCCCTCTTTTTTGGTAATAAAAAAAGCCAATTGGTTCAGATCCTAAATACAGGCAACTCGAGCCCGGATTGCCACAGAAAGCTCTCCGTCAAAGCATTCCTTCTGCTAGGTATGTAGCCCTTTTGGCTTACCATATTCAAATAATAATATAAGGAAGCGATTCCCTCATTTGGCTGCAGACTCTATGTTTAGAAATCGTAAGTGTAAAAACTTTGTAGCTTTTAATTTTCTCCTAAATAAACAATTGCTCCATTTAACTTGGTATTCTACTTATGAAACAGATTCTGTGGTCTTTTAATACCTCAATTTCTTCTAAATAAAACGTTTCCCCATTTGACTTCGGACTTCCAAATAAGAAATTTCTCCATTTGACTTCGGACTTCTAAATAAAAAGTTTCCCCATTTGACTTCGGACTTCTAAATAAAAAGTTTCCCCATTTGACTTCGGACTTCTAAATAAAAAGTTTCCCCATTTGACTTCGGACTTCTAAATAAAAAGTTTCCCCATTTGACTTCGGACTTCTAAATAAAAATTTCCCCATTTGACTTCGGACCTCTAAATAAAAAGATTTCCCATTTGACTTCGACTGAAATTGACTGTGTAAACTTCAAAGTTTTTAATTTTCGCCTAAATGTGCTCTTGCCCCATACAATTGGAGATTGCACGTAATCGAATGTGTGCTTTGTACCACTGATTTTGTTGAACTTCTCCGAAATAAAAGATAGTATTATTGACTGGGAACTCTTTTGAGGGAATCGACCATGTTGACTTTGTAATATTTTGTAGTTTTCCCATAAATAAACGATTGAATCATGGGGTGTTAGGTTTGATTCATGTATTTGAATGTTTTGCTGCTATCCATGTAAAAAGCAATTTTTCAACCCTGTCTAATGTCGAAGATCTTTCTTTGGTAATTAATTTCACCCCTTCTGGATGTTAGCTGATATAATAGCGTCACTGTTTTTCACACTCGCAGATACTATTGCATTCGGCCTACGATATGTAATAGCAAAGTCCCAGATAGGCATGTCATCTTAATACTTTTCAAATATCTCTTTTTTTTTTCACCTCCATGATGGTTGGTTTGGTTTGGTTTCATTTATGTGATTACCGGAAAGCCTCGAAGGCTATCTGCCTAAGGTGAGGGATACCTTCGTGGAAGACTTTCCGAGAGAAACTGGCTCGTATACATGTTACACATCATCCTTTGGCTTCCCCGTTCCGCCATAGGCACTACAGGTCCTTCCCCCCGCAGAACCGAAGACGAGGTTCAACCTCTTTCCCGGAACCTTGAGGGATCGACGCAACGCACCCAATTTGGGGCGTAACTTGTCATCAATTTGCTACCCACCAGTCGCTCGGGCGAGCCCGTCGCAGGGGGACATTACCCAGCAATCCCGGGGAGTTACCCCCGGGCTACCTCTCTCTCCCTGCTCTAAGACATGCCGAACTCCGGGCCGGCCAATAAATGACCATTCCGGAGCTCCCAGAACCACTAGGTTCATAATTTGTATACCCCCGTGGCCGAGACTGCCTAGGTACAGATCCTAGCCAGTAGCTTCGCAGAGTTCTCTACGTCGACCCCCGGGGGGATACATGTTACACATGGGGAAAACCACGAAAGCGCTCATGCAGCCAGCTTGTTTACGGGATTCGAACCTCGGACCAAACTACCAGTGTTCAGCCACGGCCGCTGTTGGGCCCCACCTCTATGCTGAGCCTAACCACTTTCTTCTCTACTTGACTATGCTCATTACCTTAAAACTCATTTTTAATGAATTTACAAAATATTTACCCAAAAAACACCAAATCATTTGAAAATTCAGAATTATAGAGCGGATTGAAAAGTAGCAAGGACCGTACTGACACTTAATGGCAGTCAGAGCATTCTCTCGAAAAAGGTAAACAAATGTAGAACGCGTAGTCGTGACTCATAATTCGAATCGCATTGCAAGCAAAAATTCTTATTGGAAAGAAAAATTTTCGAGTCCAAAGTTATCAGGACTGAGTGTTCTGTGCATACTTTTGGCGAACATTGTAGTAACAGTGTCAAAGTCCTGATCTCGAACAGGGAGCTAGATGCAGCTATGTTCTGTGTAAGTGGTAGAATAACTGCACGTAAGAAGGGTTTAAACTACCCTTTTAATAAACCACTATTTACAGCCACTTCCCAACTCGGGAGGGATAACAGAAAATAATGACCGCGCTTGGGTCGAAACTGAACAATCAAATAATTTAAAATAAAGTGAGTAGAAAATTAAGTAGTCGTTGTTCTCAGAGCTTTAAACGCGAGGTTGGCCTCTATTCTAAACTATCCATGGTGCGTAACAAGATTGGCTAATACTACGCACTTAGATTACTTCAATAGGTATTAGAGTAACAGCGCTAAGGCTTAGAATTTAAATACTAGTTAGTCAGGCGAACGTCGAACACAGCCGCAGTGATCTGAGACTAAAAGCTCTCTTACTCTGAGAAGTTCCTCGCTAACCTTAAAATACAAAACTTGGCTCCACCTCAAATTAGCATAAAGCTGAATCGCGCGCTTATTCTAATGGGAAGTTGAAATAAGAGTTCACAGGAAAGAGAAATTAACATAAAACTTTGTTAGTTTAAACTAAAACCTTACAAAGTTGGTGAACGTATTTTTAACTGAACATATACCTTGTTCCACGGTATATGTTCAATTAAAAATATTGTATTTTATTCAATATTTATTACACTGTATTTTATTCAATAAAATTTCAATTCTTTTAACATAACCTACAATTTCCACTTTTACGCGAATGTTTTCAAATGAGTATTTCCTTTAAAACATTAAATTACCGTAACAATATTGCAGGATTTGATTACTATATTATTGATTAACAACGGAATTTCCTTTTAGTTAACCTTGAAGTCTTTAACCGCGTTACGTTTGGAATTTTCTGACAGAACTTTCCTAAGCACATTTCAGAGAATTTGGCAACATTTCGTAAAAAAATATTATTATTAAAGTACCTGTTTGTATTTCTTACTTTGTATCCGCAGCATTATACATCCTGCAAAAATCCATGTCATTTTAAATTTACATATTATTGTAGTATAATAAAAAAAATGCATAAGGCCTTAGGAATTTTAAAAGTTTATTCTTATTATGAAGATTTAGAAACCAATTTCTTTACTAATACTGATTTTTAAGTAAAATGCATCTCGTACGCGTTGGGAATGTAACAAGCGATGAAGTTTCTTCAGTGAAAAAATTTATTTTTCAGGTCACAATTTTAGTTTGTAAACACGCTGATAGATGGCGCCATGAGTGAAGAGTGCTGTTATTTAGATTTCTGTAAAATGTAGAACGCGTTTTGTTCATATGCAAGAAAAAAATTCATATAATACACTCATGTCCATAAATTAAGAATAATGTAAAATAAGGCAAAGGGATAGTTAGAAGCAAAACCAATTTGACATCTTTGTAAAGCTTATTTATTAAACAAAAGGTAAAGAGCAAAAAAAGATGCTATATGTTGGATATTATTAAAAAAATTAGCGATTTTTTCTCCCTGGAGCAAATTACAAAAAAAAACTATTTACAAAAAACCAATATTACATGGTTGGTATGATTGTTAATACAAATTACATTCTATGTTTTCCAGATGATGCAATACAGTCCGTACAAAGCCTAGGCATGCTGAGTATAAAATTATCCATCTGATCTTGGGGGATATTACACCACTCAAAAAGCAATGCTCTCCGAAGTTCCGGTAGACATGTAGGAGGAGATTGACGGGCTGCAAATCGTCGGCCGAGCATGTCCCACACCTGCTCTGCTGGATTCCAGTCCGGTGAGAATGCTGGCTCGTCCATACGGGTGATATCCTCCGACTGAAGGCATTCGCTTACGATGTTTGCACGGGCATTGTCATCCATAAACACAAATTGTGCGCCCATGGCGCCCCGAAATAAAAGTACATGTTGTTCCAGAATGACGTCTCGATAGATTTGGCTCGTCATGGTTCCAATTTGAACATGCAAGGTAGTTCCGGAATCCAGAATAATTCCACCCCAAACGAGCACTCCTGCACCACCGTAACGCTGTCTTTCAATGATGTTTTCTTGGTGGTAACGGGTAAATGGAGCTCTCCATATGAAAGTCCGGCGAGAATCAGACTGCAAGCTAAACCTGGACTCGTCGGAAAACATCGCACGAGCCCACTGTTGAGGTGTCCACAATGCATGCTCTCTACTCCAGGCTAACCGCTGGCGATAGTGAGTTGCAGTAAGTGGAACGCATCTGACAGGTCTACGAGCATACAGACAAATCTGTCCTAAGCGTCTGTACACGGTCTGCCTGAAAATTGTCGTACCAGTGGCTGAAGAGAGCCGACGAGACAGGTCTGAGGCTGTGCTCCGCCTGTTTCGTTTGGCAGTAACTGCCAAATACCGGTCCTCATTCGGCGTTGTAACTCTGGAGCGACCTGTGCAGTAACGTCTCCTCACATTACCATCATCTCGGAATCGTTGCCAAAGCCTGGAGATGACACTCTGGGAAATTCCTAGTTCGTCCGATACTTCCAGTTGGGTACGCCCACATTCCAGACGGCCGATCATTCTACCACGTAAAAAATCATCCAAATGCGTCCTTTGTGTCATAACTATTCGGTTATTGCACTGATTATTGGTTACTATTGGTTATTTTACTTCTTTGCCTGTATTCCTTATATATCACTCTCTTACACTCTCGTCATTATGACGTACCACGGTCATCTGGTTACTTCCTGAAATTTGCATATGATTTTTGAAAATTTGTGTAGCGATTTTACAGGTGATATATTTATTTTAGAGTTCGATTTCCACCTGACTCCAAATTATCCTTAATTTATGGACATGAGTGCATTTTAATAATTCAAAATTTCTGTAATCATTTTTGCATTACACGTTAGTATAGCACATAAATCATTAAGTATTTTCGAAGAAAATGGCTTTGTATCAGTTACGTAACATATAACATTAAAAATATTTTATATCAGTTGCAAGAAGAACGTAACGCTATGAAACACTTAAAACATATTTTTAGTTAGCAGTTTAGCTAGGTGATAGAAATTTACAAGCGTAACAGCAAGACGTTCGAAGAACACATAACAACATTTTAACAGTTATCAGCGTAACAGCACGACAATCGAAGAACACATAAACACTGATTTTTGACCAACTTTGACGTGATCTTTTCGACCTTGCTTTTGTTATTGTTGTCGCCAATATCAGAACAAGTCCACAAAAATCATCGTGGCAAGTCGGCAAGACTGCGCCTTCTTTTCGGCCTTTTGAAATTTATCTGTAATTTTCGTTTGCAAGAAGAACTCGCAAGGAGAAAACATCTCTTCGGCCACCTGAAGTTGTGTTGTTTCCAAACAAAATTCTTCTTTTTTAGAACAACTCGAGAAGCTACGTACCGCAACCCCAAACGATCTTTAAAAATTCCCAGTATGATATAGAAACTTTCAAAAACGATAATCCTCAATTAAAGATCACTTAACACCAAACACCTGATTGGATCGACTTGTTGCTCATTAGTAGAAAAGAATGATTCATCTGAGTAGCATCTAAATGTCTTATAATATCAAAATTCTTTGATAAAATGTTGCTCTCAAAGATTTTCGGTAACATCTGATTAAGATTTTCAATCCGTAGACAAAGATGTAAAATTAGGAAAAAACATTTGGACTAACCTTTGAGCAAAACTTAATCGATATCGATGACTATCAGGTCTCTCTTCTTCAGAAGAAAGAAGAAATTAATTTTGCGTTGGCGTGCATCTGTTCCATTTGATTGTAGGCGTTTTTATTTAGCAGTTTTTGCCTGGCAGACATTAACGGAATCTAAGAGCTTCCATATTACAGAAGTGTGTTTCTGTCAACGTAAAGAATTCTTAGAAATGCCATTTTATCTGCATTTCTTAATAATGTGTTGGAGCCAGAGTTCTTTATGTTATACGATCAGTATGAAGTAAGAAATAGATTTCTGGCATCATATTATACGCCAGCTAAACATTTTCTAATTTATATACCATAAACACGGTAGGGTAGAATGACGGTTATCAGCAGTGTTGCCATAAGGTGTGGCATAATATCTCTAATTTATCCTTCAAATTAAAATTATGCATTACTGAGCAATCTAAAAGGAATATATATACCTTTTTCATAGTTTCTTTTATTTTTAGTGTCTCCAATTGATGCAATTCATACAGGAAGTCATTTTTCGTAAGTTATTATGCACCTAATTGATGATTTTTATAAATATTTCTACCGTTTCTCAAGTCCAAAGGGGCAATTTGCCCTGAAGGGCTATTAACTTCGTTTTGGCATTTTGCGTTGAAAACTATAAACGGCGAATCACTTTTCAGCTTGTTGCCACCAAGTATAATCGCTCTGTATTATATTTAAAGAAATTAAATAATGAAGAAGCTGTGTTCAAAATTCTCACCAAATTTTTTTACCTCAAGGAAATATTTATTACTCGAAAATAACTATATCTGTTTTACTCATACTCTAAATGAAAAAAATTCTAATTCATCTGTAACAAATGCTATTTTTTATTGTAATATTCCAGCAAAATAAAGTTACACTAACTCTCAAAACAGAACATAGCATGTTGCCATTCTTTGAAACATAAACTATACAGAACATAGATAATAATATGAAAAACCTATAGCGTAAAGAAAACGATTACATCTGCTTGAAGCTCGTGCAATATTACTCAGAAGCTGCAGTTAGAAAAAATGTAAACAAGAAATATTAGAGTCAAAATATTGTTCAATCTGCATGAATGTATGTATGTTCCTTGCACTGTGACAAAACAACGGTACCTAAAGCCATCCAATTCTGAATAACGTAATCTTCAACCGAATATGGTTATAAATATGGGCTAAATATATATGGGGCTAAAGACCCTAATTCCGAATTTGTTTTATTATCTATTTCATATTTTCTCAGACATTAAAGATTTTTTTATTATTAACAAACTCAACGATTTCAAAGCGAGGAATGGCAACACTGTTCGGGAAAAAAAATTATCTTCAGCGCGTGCGACTGTGTACCGGAAATTCTAAAGTTATACTCATTTTAAAATTAGTTTGCGATATTGCTGTTGAATTGAATTTTATGGCTTAGGTGCGAAGAACGTGATATTTAATTGTAGGGATTTATATTTATTTTAAATAAACAATTTAATTTAATTTTAAATTACTTTCCTATAAGCCTTCCTTTTCCTTAATTGTCAATGCCAGAATATTTAAATGTGATAGCGCGCGTGAAGTAATGCAAATTCTACTTTGAGGAGGAAAGGTTTAAATACTAGGTTCTAGAAGAGAAAATTTACAGAGTGCGGGCGAATTTCGTGCTTTTTGTAGCGGGAGCTTCTGCTTGGCATTTATTGCTGGTTAAACGTGACGTAATACTTTCCTGTCAGTAGATTTTTCAACGCTCTGTTAGAAAACTGGATAGTCTGAGTCCTGTAGCGTAATTCTGCTATTTGTTAATATCTTCAGATTTTTAGCTTAGTTCTTGCTATTTGAATTACCGCTCGAGTGAGGCGTTGTTTGTTAGCGTCAAGTTGTGGCATTGTGAATTTTAAAAAAAGATTTAATAAAAGGTTCGTTTCCCCCTTCTTCTGTGTGCTTTTTAACGCATCTCAGTTGTTACACGAGAAGATAGGCCAGAGGGTCCTACATAATAAATAAAGGTAATGCATTAAATGTTAAATAAACGCCCCTTTTGGCGCTATGTAAAATCTGAAAGCTTTCGAGTTTTCAGTCCAAAGGGGCTTTGTCCCGGAAGGACATTTCTGTTTTCGTTTTGCGATTTGCGTCGGAAATATTAAAAGTCTGAATCAGTTTTCCAACTGTTGCCACGAAATATTGCAGCCCTGTATTATATTTAAAGAAATTAAATAATAAAGAATCTGCATAAATGTATGTATAATTCTCCAAATGGGATAAAACAACGGTACCTAGAGCCATCCAATTTTGAATAACGTACGTTTCCACCCGAAAAGGCGCATCTGGAAGCCCGAATTTGGAATTTGTTTTTTTATCTATTTCATATTTCGTAGAACTTTAACGAATTTTTTAGGAACAAACTCAAACGATTTAAAAGCGAGCCCTGGCAACACTCTACGAAGGAAAAAAAAACCTTTTTATCTAAAGCAGCGAAACTGTGTATCAGAAATTCTAAAGATATTACTCATTTTAAAATTATTCTGCGACATTTGCTGTTGAACTGAATTTTATGGTTAAAATCCGAAGAACATGATAGTTAATTAATAAAGGTAACACACAAAATGTTAACAAAAAAACGCCCCTGAAACCTTTCAGTTTTTTTTTTTTTTTTTTTTTTTTTTTTTTTTTTTTTTTAGGTTAGATATTTTTACGAGTTGACTTAAGATGAAAATGCATGGACTACTTAATATCTTTTGGAAACCGTTTAATTGCAATTTTCTTATACTATCATCATTCACTTATCATTTCTCGTGTTAAACATTACTAACAAAATGAGCTTCTAAATAACATTATAATGTGTCTTAACCAAGCTTATTTTTTGTGTCTTTTCTGTCAGACTCGACCAGAAATGAGACTCCAAACGACTAAATATCAGTTTACTAAATTTTAATAATTCCAGAACTCATGTTTTGAACTAAACTACCATTAAATGCAAAAGTGCTACGTAATACGTTTCCAGTAAATTAACAGTTTGTTCTATGCACAGAACCAAGTATCATATTGGCACAATAAGACATCTGGTCTAGTTTACACTACTAACACTACTAAGTTGTTAAGGCCACCAATAACTCAAGAACTACTTCAGCAAACTCACTTAAGATTCTAAGCAGTATGGGTGCAGTCACTGACAGGCAATATTTAATTCCACTGGATAGTCATTTAAATTTTAGAAACTTCTGATATAGGAGGCGAAAGCCAAAAAATGTTAGAGCAAATTTAAGCTCAGCTGGTAGGGTTTCCCTTATTTTGCATAATAAATTTATTTTAAATTTAGTACCTTTCCCGACCCTCTCAGCTTCCTCTTGTATTTTCCCGCCAGGATGTCAATTTAAAGTTAAGTGAAGTGAATATCTAAATGGTTAAAACTCTGAGTTTATTCAGAGCGCGTTTTCGCTAGCCAGCGCACGTTTCGTTGCTATCTCACTGTTACGCCAGTAAGCCTTTTGAGCAGTTCCAATTATCGTTACGCCTGTTAGGTTTTTGAGAGTCAACCTGTTAGGTGTAATTTAACGTGCTGGTCCAGCACTATTTTATTTCAGATTCGAATTGAATTATATTCTACATTTAAGTTTTCACCCCAAGTTGGCGGTGTTTTGTAACGCACGAAGATCGTGCCTTTCTGTTAAGCTTTGAATTACACTCATGTCCATAAATTAAGGATAATTCGAAGTCACGCGGAAATCGAACTCTAAAATAAATATATCACCTGTAAAATCACTACACACATCTTCAAGAATCATATGCAAATTTCAGGAAATA
The DNA here is from genome assembly GCA_000611955.2 of Stegodyphus mimosarum. NCBI lineage: Eukaryota > Metazoa > Arthropoda > Arachnida > Araneae > Eresidae > Stegodyphus > Stegodyphus mimosarum. The sequence continues at coordinate 93,635 of KK112660.1, forward strand.
ACCAGATGACACCGATGGTACGTCACAACGACGAGAGTGTAAGAGAGTGATATATAAGGAATACAGGCAAAGAAGTCAAAACGTTCGCAGGCGATTTATAAGCATTTCGGTGCAATAGCCGAATGGTTACGACACAAAGGACGCATTTGGATGATTTTTTACGTGGTAGAATGATCGGCCGTCTGGAATGTGGGCGTACCCAACTGGAAGTATCAGACGAACTTTGAACTGCCCACAATGTCATCTCCAGGCTTTGGCAACAATTCCAAGATGATGGTAATGTGAGTAGACGTTACGGCAGAGGTCGACCAGAGTTACAACGCTGAATGTGGACCGGTATTTGGCAGTTACTGCCGAAAGAAACCGGCGGAGCACAGCCTCAGACCTGTCTCGTCGGCTCTCTTCGGCCACTGGTACGACAGTTTCGAGACAGACCGTGTACAGACGCTTAGGACAGATTGGACTATATACTTGTAGACCTGTCAGATGCGTTCCACTTGCTGCAACTCACTGTCGCCTGCGGTTAGGCTGGAGTAGAGAGCATGCATTGTGGACACCGCAACAGTGGGCTTGTGTGATGTTTTCTCACGAGTCCACGATTAGCTTGCAGTCTGATTCTCGTCGGACTTTCATACGGAGAGCTCCAGATACACGTTATCACCGAGAAAACATCATTGAACGACACCGTTACGGTGGTGCAGGAGTGCTCTTTTGGGGTGAAATTATTCTGGGTTTCAGAACTGACCTGCATGTTCAAATTGGAACCATGACAAGCCAAATCTATCGGGACGTCATTCTGGAACAACATGTACGTTTGTTTCGGGGCACCATGGACGCACAATTTGTGTTTATGAATGACAACGCCCGTCCTCACCGTGCAAACATCGTAAGCGAATGCCTTCCATCGGAGGATATCACCCGTACAGACTGGTCAGCATTCTCACCGGACTTGAATCCAGTAGAGCACGTGTGTTGCAGCCCGTCAACCTCCTCCTACATGTCTACCGGAACTTCGGAGAGCATTGCTTTTTGAGTGGTGTAATATCCCCCAAGATCAGATCGATAATTTGATACTCGGTATGCCTCGTCTGGGAGACATACAATGTATTAATAATCATACCAACCATGTAATATTGGTGTTTTGTAAATAGTTTTTTTTTGTAATTTGCTCCAGGTAGAAAAAATCGCTAATTTTTTTAATAGTATCCAACATATAGCATCTTTTTTTGCTCTTTACCTTTTGCTTAATAAATAAGCTTTACAAATAAGTCAAATTTGTTTTGCTTCTAACTCTTCCTTTGCCTGATTTTGCATTATCCTTAATGTACGGACATGAGTGTATAACATCAGTAAATAACTGTTGAAATACATTTTTTTTACACTTTCTGCAACATTTAAAGGGCAAAATTTACGTTGTTGATACATTTTAAATGCTTGTAACTTCTTTAAAAATTAGAATATTTGAACTCGGTTTTTTGCATAACGTATAGTTACGTATATGGAATATTACGAGAGTAAAAAAAAAAATTCAAAATTTGGTTCGATTTTCAGCTATTTTAAAGTACACCGTCCCCTTAAAACTTCGAAAACAACAACATTTTAGAAAGCATTCCAACATGTTAACGAGAATACTTGTGTTTATAGCACAATTCATAGAACAACTTCGCCACTTCTGCATACTTTCTGGCATAATGTGCGACAAACGTGGTTGCATAATTCGGTACTGCGAATGAATTTTGGCATACTTGCCTTCCTTACCAACACAACATCGGCAACCCGGTTTTGACTTTTAACGCCAAAAAGCTAGAAAAAGAAACTACTGGAAAAAAAAAAGAAAAAAGAATAATTCTTGGAGAAGTTTTCACCATGCCGAGCATGCGCGGTGGATGCCGCAATGAGATATTTTGCTCCCATTTTCTCTCCTCTTTTTGAGCGAGACGGAAATAATGCCCCTTCTCCCCCACCTTACTCCTCGCGCAAGTAAAGAAGTCAAATGTAATAGCCCACCTGGCAAAAGGAAGCGAAGATTCAATAAATGCATAAAATAAAAATTATCTATGTGGTGAAACTCGTGGTTGCTAGCGGGGCGGTGTTCGCGGCTGCTGAAGGTCAAATGTAAAGAAAAGCACATTTGTGCTTCTATTTTTAATCGCACCTAAGCTTCAGGTAATGCGTTGGTTTCACACAAACTCGGCAGTTACGGAAAAACATCAACTGAAAGAAAGGATTGTGTGACAAAATTCTAAAATCATTCCTGTTACAAAAGCGAAGGGAGACGTTAACTGAAACCAGAGTCTGATTGTCGCCCAGACCAGTGCTCCGCAACCTTTTCTCACCTGCGACGCACAAAAAATCTTTCTGGAATTTCGTGGCACACCAAAAGCTAATGTATATATGTATTGATTTATACACAAAATTTACAATAAATTTTTGTTTTTAATTTGAAAAATATACAATTATAAAACCATAACATATTTATTTATATGCAATCATAATAATTATCATAATAATCGAAATTTTTTTTAAAAAATTAAAAAACAAAAATTCTTCAATTTGATTGGTTTATTTCAAATTTTTAAAAAAACAGTTTTAGAGCTATTATTTTTAATTAAAATGGTCTGAAACCAATATATTTCGTTTAAATTTATGTTTAAAAAAAGGTTATATATTTTTGAGTTCCGAGTTATCAAGGAAGTGCCGAAAAAATTCAAATGCTGACACACTTACAATCACACACACAACCACACAACAGTGAAATATATAAAAACATTTAAAATAGACATTATTAAGGAAAAAAAATTGTCATTGTGTATTAAATACATGATAAAAAATTGCAAAATGTCAAATACATGTATTTGATTGCGGCACACCTATATCCTACTCATGACACACCAGTGTGCCGCGGCACACCGGTTGCGGAGCACTGGTCTAGACCACCGATTCTCAACCGGTGGTAGGTAAGAGAAAAATAGGTGGTAAGCAAAGAGACAAAGTATTTTTAACTATTAAATTCAAAAATCTCGTGAAAACAAAGAACAATTGATGGAAATTTCCTGTTATCGAACTCTAACTGAACATTTCAAAATTAACACACTTGTTAACTTTTGGAATAACCCTCCCCCCCCCCAAAAAAAAGTGTTGGAAGGCAAATATCTTCAAAAAATATTGATTTGGGATTTTTGCATTTTCAAATTCTCTACACGTTTAGCTTTCTAAAAATACTATACTTTAATCTCTATGAAAATTAGAACTTTAAAAAATCTAGTTTTGTTTTATCATCTAATGCTTTGATGAATGAGAAATTTTTCGTAAAAACGCGTTTTTCTCCAAACGTGATGTTTTAATACTCGTTGTACCTTTTCTCAGGAACTACTTCTCCCAGGTACCTAAAATTTTTATGGCTTATTTATTATATTTTCTAATATTTACTGAAATAAGCTTTTTGTGATAAATTAAGATAAAACAATTTCACAAATATTTTTGCGTGAGAAAAGTGCTAAATTTTACTATGCCTAGTAAAATAGTCTATAAATTAGTCTAAAATTCAAAATGTTTCAAAAGCTCATTTCAGTATAATCAGATAGGTGTACGTTAATTACACAAAAAAATTCAAGAGTATATCTACAGTAGATTTTGAGAAAAGGTACATCGAAAATGGCCAATTTAACATTGTCGGTATAGGGGGTTCCGATACCTCTTAAAGGCGTTTCAAATAAAGTCATTAAATTTTTATTGCCTTTTTCCACAACATATTTGTGTGAAAAAGGATTTTCTTTCGCGTTTTATTTCAAAAATAAATACAGAACAATATCAAAATTAGTGTGGAAAAAAGTGGATCCTAATTTACGTTAGACTTAATTGAAATAAGGCCGCATATAAAGAAATTAATCCCTCTTAAATCGGCACAAATTTCGAACCAAATTTTAGAATTAAAGTATTATAACTTAAATTTTGCTAACTAAAATTTAATATTTTTTATATCTGCATATTTAATAGGTTGTGCAAATGATAATATATATATATATTTAATATTTCTATTGAGAAAATGAAAAATAATCATTGTAATATGTAGTGGTGGTATTAAAGTTTTTCGAATTTTGTTTAGATAGCCAGCATTAGTCAAAAGGTTGAGAACTGCCGGTCTAGACCAGTGGTCTTCAAAATATGTTCCGAGGAACCCCGTGTTTCCGGGGGTCAAAACAAAAATTCGCCGTAAGACATATATTCACACAGATTGACGTGCAATGGTATGCAAAATTAAGAAGTTTTGTAATAGAAAATGACAGTGTTAAAATTTATATAATGGAACATCATTTGCAGATGAAGAAATCTATAAGCTAATTTTTTTCCGAAGAGAAACCTAAATATGACTCTACAAAAACTCCGTTCGAGTACTAGGATCCAAGCCAATGAAAAAATCTGATCTGTACACCACATGACTTCCTCCTCCGGAATATTAAATTATATGCATTTTGCATTTCATTTATACTTATTCAATCTACTTCGTCGATAGCGCATAAACCACAACAAAGCAAATCCACTCTTTAAAATTCACTATATTTGTTTACCATAGCGACACTCGGACGCTAGGTTCAATTGACGGTGTTACATCTGAAGACTTATCTAATCGTTGCCACGTGTTCTGTTCAAATACTATGATAAATCTAAAACGATATATAAAGGAAATTATACAACCAAAAAAGAAACAGTTTTTCACAAATGATTCAGTATTTCTTATTCAATTAATTCAGTTCTCCCTTCGCGATAACGCAAAAATACATAAAAACTCAAAATAGCTGTATTAAAAATTACGAAGTAAATCTTAAACGCATATTTCTTCGAATAAATTCCAGAATGGGTTAAGCATGATTTAATTCGCTGTAATAGAAGAAGGCGTTATCTTTGCTGTTGCGAAGCTTAGTTTCTCTAGATTTGAAAACAAATCCACTGTTCTGGTAAGTCTGAAATGTAAACAAAGATGGCTGCTGTGCTTAAAATAACTACGCTTAGCCACACTTAAACAACTTTTAAATTGGTGATAATTCTACGAATATTGCATGCAGATTCACTAAAGGCGTAAAAAACTTAACCAGATGATAAGAACAACATAATTCAGTCATTTTTAAAGCAAACATTGCGCAATTTACCAACACACAAGAATAAAAAAAACTGAGCTCACTGAGCCGAGTAACAAAGTGGATATATACAGAGTTGGATACGTATATTTATGTACTTTTGGCGCTATCGATTGCAACCCAAATAGGAGGTGCACATCTACATGTTATAGCAGTCCTACACTGTAAAAAATTTTAGTCCAACGTTACACCATTTAATGGTTCAAAATCAAAGATAGTACCAAAACATGGTTCACTTGATTTTACGTTTCACTGATATTTGGTGAAACGATCCAACTAGGTAAACGTTTCACTATTTTTAAGGAATACTTCGTAGCCAATCAAACCGAAGCATTCAGCGCATGCCTGGTCTTCCCGTGATTCCATCTTTAGAAAGTTTAAAGGCGGCTGTTTGAATCTGTTAACGGATAGCCGGTTGTGTATTCGATAATTACAAGGTACGTATATTTTTGGTTTGTTTCCTTTTTGATTTATGTATTAATGAAATGTAAGATACAAAATAGTGTTAAAATGCATTCGCAGTAACTTTTTAATGATTTTGTTGGAATGAGTGGCGTTAGTGCTGAAGCCTACTTTCACCATTTGGTTATTACTACTGTATAGAACGTAGCTGAATAGAAGTCTAAAAAGAGATTCCCGAACATTCTTAGTAAAAACATTGTTATAACATAATGTGTAGTTCTGCATATATTACGTAATATGTATTGCTATAAAATACGTTATAGTCATTCTGTAGAAAATAGAATACTACAATACAAACATAGAATGTTCTGTCAGCATCAGTATTGGAATATAATAGTTCTTACGCTGTTTGTGAACTTGAGAAATAAGAAGCACATAATTCATCTAAAACGTTAAAAAAACTTTTTTGACATGAAAATTTAAGTCTTGTTGTTTAAAACTAAATTTATGGTTTAATTTTTCTCTAGATGAAAATCTTGGTACAGTGTCAATCATCATTGAAAGTGCTAGAAATTTCAGATTATGGTCAGCTTACTGTTATTAACTACGCTTAATATCCAAGTTTTTTTATCTCTGTAAAAATGTGCTGATGATTTCAAAGAGTATGTTGATTATGAAAACTTTCCCTAGGGATCCCAGCAAAATTGAAAGTTATTGATTGACATGATAAAACTGTATTTGGAATATTTTGTTGAAGTAGCAAGTTTTTTTATTGCTTTGTGAAAATTTTTGTTTATTAAATCTTATTGTTTGATTAAAACCATTTTGAAATATTATCTAAACTTTCCTTTTTACGAGAAGAATTTTTTGATAAAGATGCATTGAATTATTGTTATTTAGCCATGTTTTTAAATATTCTGTTCGAAAGCATGCTTATTTGGCCAAACTTGGTATTTAAAAATTTTGTTTTTCAATATTTCATATAATAATATATATTGAACTTGAACAGTTGTGTTTATTATGCATACTGTTATGATTGCTCACCAAGCTACTACAAAAATGCCAACAATTTATAGATTTTGTTCTAGGTACTCATTCAGCTTAGCATCAAACTGCCACAAATGTTGGAATTTAAGAAATTCTGTACATTTTCTCTGCCAAACTGGGAGTAAATTTCTGTTTTACTTATCATTCAAAATGTATCTTAATTTGTGCTTTTACAGATACATTGTTAATTTGTTGAATTTCTCAAGATCAAGAAAGATTTTGCCAAACTGGTAGTATTTTTAATAGCCGAAATGACAAAAATAATTATCTCTTAACCCCTCTTATAATCCTGCAAAATCATGTTTTGTAGTTTGAGGTGGAACGTAAATGAATTTTGACTATGGTTTCTGATTTTAAGAAATAACTTTGCATTAAGAATTTAATTAATATCAGGCATTTAAAATAATAGCAAATAAGAGACTTTTTTTTTTTGAAGTAGTTAAGATGTGCTATTGAAATTGTATTTATTTGTGTTTAAATCTGCAAAACGAAGTTTGATTGTTTAAAAATATAATTGATTATTTCTAACCAGTTAGAATATGAGCTAAGTGTTATTTCTTCATATGTCATTTCGTTAGTGGTAAATATGGCAGAATATTAGAGTAATTGACATTGTTTATTTTTTATTTGATATCAATAATTCATAGATGCATTAACTTCTTTTATAATTGGAGAGCATAACACAAAGATTTAATTTAAGTACTATTTTTTTAACTGTGCAGTATAATTTATTGTTAAGGGTAACAAATATTGCCAAATACGGTTAACGTCATTTAGAAAGCATTACATTAGTGTATGTGAGAAAAGAGCCTGTTATATAGGAAATAAATGAAGATAATTGTGCAAAACTGATGCTGTGGAATTTCCTTGAATATTTTTGCAAGTTGATTTTTGGTTTATATAATCTAAACCTTATTTTTTATTTGAATAATTTAAACTTTTTGCTTAATTTTACTTGTGAAGTCATCCAAAATAACATTTTGTTTCGAAGACATCCATTTTTTTTAATTCAAATAATATGCAGAGGACTATTTGTACTTTACCTTTTTTGTAATTATTTTAGGTAACTTTTAAGTGCTTATACATGAATACAATAAAAACGTTTGATAAATTTAAATTAAATGTATATTTTATAGTTATTTTGATGTAAATATTAATATTCTTTCAAGATGACAGTAATAAAGGTAAAGTAAATTTTCAGTTTAAATTCTCAGAGTATAAGTCTCTGATTTGTATCAGTAACTGTACATGTAATTGCTCCAGTTTTCTTTTTAATTATTTCAAATTGCTGAAATATTCAAAATATTCAGTTTTTAAGCTGTTATATTTTCAAAATATATTACTACAAAAAGTTGTGTTTCTGAAAATTTCCACTTTCTTAGCTAACAGTGCTTTTTGCAATCATATCATTGTATCAAGGGATCCCAATCGCCTCCAGGCGGGCAAGTGGCCCCAAGGTGGGCATGGAAATTTTATAGGGAGTCGATGAAGATCTGGACATTGACAGCCGAATTTGCAGTGGCAATTAATCAGCATAGTCAAGATTCCTATTGATTCCAGAAGTGCAGGTACGTATATGCTTTATTTCAGATTTTAAATGTCATACAAGAATAATATCCCAAAATAAAAGTTGTTACCAAACCAACATTGCCTTTTCCCTCTTCTAACCTAGTATAAGTAGATTTGAGTCAAGTCAGCAATTTACTATGGGAAGAAAGAAACAGGTTGAATATTTGTAATGGAAGTGATTTGAGAATTGAGCAATTTTATGCCAAATGCTAAAAGAATTACATGAATGCACAGATCACATTAATTATTCATACTTCTGTGTAATTAAAATTGAAGTTTTGTGCAGTTAAAATCCGTTATTTTGTTTCTGGCAACTTGTTTATATTTGTAAAATTAAAAATAAAGATTAAAAAAAAAAAAATCCAATAAACCATTTTTTTAAATTTTTGTTCAAAATTTTAGTTTGCTGTTATTTATTTGCAATTATTTGTATTTTGATTATGCTGCATTACAGAGAAAAATGTAAGGGGTTCGATGAAGAAAACGTTTTTCTAAAGTTCTTTTAAAAGGGGTTTATGTAAGAAAAAACTTGAGAACCCGTGCTTTACATAAGAAAAATTTTCCAAAATCTAGCTTCTCTATTTTTACCTTTACTAACTTGTATTATTCTTATTTTTAAATGTAATGTCATATATTACATATAATTTTCAAAAACCTTTTGGTATTTTCTGATTATTCATCCCCATTAAAAAGTCACAAATTGATTGCTGACTGGAGAGAGATATTTGTTTGGATATCCTTATTTCTAGTTCAAAAATGCTGCTTTCATAATTTCTTTTCTTTTTCCATATAAGACATGCAGTCTTTTTGGGTTTTTTCCACTCTTCTTTTCACGTACACAGCGATCTGCTTTCACTGAAGGAAGCAGCAGAGAATTCCAGAAACTTAGCATTTTGAACAACCATGGCATCAAAATCATAAAATGACACACATGAAAAAAAAAGGCACATGATGCCTTTAAACAAGTCTTATTGCACTGTATGTGTGTAGGAAGTTAAGTCTGAGATTTCGCCGATGAAAACTGCAATATGCTATTCACCGCTATACTGAAACACAGAAATTCCCATAGAAGGGATCATAATCTGCCGTCGTACTGGTGAAATGTCTGGAAAGCCATTTGGGGTTGCTATGGGCACAACTAAATTGCCACATAAATATATTTGGGTAATATTGGTAGGTTTATAATAGTAAAATAAACACTTTGGTGCTGGTATAATAATGTAATCCAGCTAATTTTCTTAATGTTTTGTATTTTTTTAATGCTTAATGTTTTATAATTCTTATAATTGTGTATTTTTTACTAAATATACCTTTAGATGTGTAGGCATATTAATATACATTATATATTAGATTTTTTTAAATACCGGTGGAATGTATGCTCTACCAGCAGCAACACATTTCAACATAAATATTTTTTGGCGGCATGATGCAATGCCTCATCAGTACATTTTTGTGCTTCTTTGCTGGGTTCGGGGATAGTCTTAATACCTCCTTTTTTAAAAAATAAAATCCTCAATATCTCAAAGTATTGATGTTCGGCCAGCCATATATTTGATATTTAGCCCTGGTATTTGACAAAAATTGTTTTTAATGCATCTTCCTTTTTTATTGTGTTTTTGTTTCTTCTATACTTTTTATTAGAAACTAAAAGTAAAACTAACATTTTACTACCAGTAATGATATGGTTGATACTGTTTAACACTGGCATTTCGACCCAGGTTTGAATCCATGCAAACGCACTGCCTGCATGTTTGGCTTCCTCCATGTGTAACATGAATGCAACCCAATGTACATACCCTAGTCAGATAGCAATCGAGTGGCTTGCTGCATCCAAATAAACCAATCAAAATGAATATTTAAGTTTTTATTAATTAAATTTAATATATTATGGATGCTTTATGTTATTTTTAGTATATATTGCAATGATAGTATATATTTGTTGTAACTTATATACTAAAACACAGAAACATCAGTCAGTATAACCTAGTAATACTAATAGTAACATCAGTCATGATACGAGGGTGAGAATTATGAAAGAAAAAATAAATATAAAATTAATAGTTTAGATAATGCATGATGTTATGTAGCTGTGTATTAACGCTTCTTTTTTTAGGTTCCCAATGATGTTGAAATAGAGCTACAAACAGTATCTAAAAGATGTTGTCTTCTTTCAATCACTGGTTGTGAAGGCCTGACCCTGTACTCCCCAAGACTACCTCGACATCCATGCAAGATCAGAATGTGTTGTGACTTATCTCAATTGGAACATTAGAACAAGCTTATGAAATTCATCCTGGCAAAAGAGTGCAGTCACCAAATGGTGCGTTATGAGGTACACCGTCGCTGAGCTTGATATAATGTGCTTGTCAGACCACTGTGCCCACAAATTACCACCCGTTGCATTTCCGATACAACCAACAGTGTGAAAAATCACTGATCTAATGTTGAGTACCATGCATTCTTTGCGTCTCTCTTCTAATGATTATGAACTGCAAGAACTGTTTAAGTATATGAGACAACCATTAAATTGTTAAATAAAAAATTCTAAATTTGGGTTTCATGATATTGTTAAATATCCTATTGAAATTTTCACAAATGTATTAAAATGACTACTACATACACTTGTGTTTTCTGAGATTTATTGGTTTAAATACTCCAGGATATGAAACTGCAAAATGCTTTTTGTCAATATTATAAGTAATGGTAAATATCCCCCCATGCATGCTTTACAAGTACATTTATCTTATTCATTTCATACAATTAAAGTTTTCAAGTTAGAAGAATGTTATTGATTTATGTCCTGTTTCTATATAAGCATAATAATGTATGCTAATTATTCAGAAGTACTTGTTATTAAATTCTGAAAAATAATGATTAAAATATTTATAAAATATACGTAATCATTCGACAGGTTTTATGAGTAGTTTCATTTTAAATTTCTTAAACAGAATATAAGTGATATAATTTATTAAATTATGCTTACATGTATGTCTGTGCAAAATTCAGCATAAAATATTTCTTAATGAATTACTTTTCTTACGTAGCAGTTGCAGAAAATTTGTCTATGTGGATTTAAATGTGTTCTTCATTAAAGCTTTGCCATCTTAAGTTATGTTTTTCCTCTGACTTATTTTACATGAAATGTTGACGTTTCTATATAACATGCTACCAAGAGATATGTTTAATCTGCAGAAAAATGGAATTTACTTTTGAATTTATTGAACAATATTAATAGCTTTGGAAAATTTTCTTTATTGTATAGGTACATAAGTATTATAATTTATCATGCTTCATAATATATTTTAACATATTGTAAATAAAAAATTACCATAAAGTAAAACTTGTTTTTGTGTGAGGAGGGGACATGGGAAACCTTACAGATTCTAGCAAACACTTCTGGTCTCCAAATTTTAAAGGTAAGTGTCATGGCATGTGAATGAAAATAAGAATTATGCATGGAATAATTTTTCTTTATATAGTATAATAGTAATTAGTTGAATAGCTGTTAATTACACATTACACACAATGTATAATATCAATTTTGTTATGAGAAAGCAATTTCTGTTGTAAATTTAAATACTAGAGACCTTGAATCTCAAAGCTAATGCAATTTAATTTACAAGTGAAGGCATATCAAACATGAATTTTTAAAATTCAGCTCTTGCAATGAGCAGTTACATTTTAACTTATTCCTATTGGTGTGTAAGGCATTTAATTTTGTAAAAATATATTTTTATATACATGCTAATATATTGCAAATGTGTATTTTAATGATATATATTTTATACTTTCATTCTCTCAAAACTGAATCAATCTTATGCAAGTAAATCTGCTGTTCTAGCCAAATTTTCAATAATTATTGCTATAGATATGCTGATTTGCATAAGAAATTTCTAAATATCTTAGCCACAGCAGTAATGAATTAAAAAAAGTACCAGGAGAAGGGTGCCATAGCAGTAATTGAATAAAAAAATACCAGAAAAATGGATAATAGAAAATTTTATGACTGAACTCTCAAATAACTTCCTATAATTTACAGTTAACGGTAAACATAATTATAATTAAGGGTTTAAGGTATTCTCAATCCATATTGTAATATAGCCCATTTAACGCATTTCTAATTTATGGTTCAACATTCCCCATTCTTGCTTTAACATACTGCCAATTCTTGGTTAAACCTATTAACAAATAATGGTTCAACCTATTACCAAATAATGGTTCAACCTATTACCAAATAAAGGTTCAGCCAAAGCACCAAATAATGGTTCAGTGTTTTACCATCTTTTGGTTGCAACTTTTTCAGCACCATAGTTTGGTGAAACTTTGAACCAAATTTTTAACAGTGTACATACGAAATTTCAACGTTCCGAGGATACTCGTTTTTGAGTTATGCGAGATAAATACATACGTACGTACAGACGCCACAAAAATAATCTCTTCAGAATCCATTTCAAATCAGTTTTGTAATTTTTTGCGGGGGAAAAAAAGTCCTTTATTCTGGCTTTGCGTACGGATGCCACTGAAAAACATCGTTAAATTGCATTCCATAGCGGTCAAAATAAATATTTTCGTTGAAATATGATACCCGAAATTTTTTGTCATTACAATACTTCCTTTTTACTTCGTGCAAGGAAGTAAAAAGGGAACAATTTATCAACAAATAAACAGATTCGAAGGTTAAAATCTAAATTTATGCAACGGCAGTTCCTAAGTTTTAGTTGCTGACTCATGCATAATACCCAGAAGTTTCTCACACAGCTATAAACATTTTAATGTCCTTCGGAACAATGTATTTAAGTGAAAAATCTTTCTCAACATACGTGGCAGCAAAAAGAAATTCGGCATCGGCGGATTTTCTCTTTTTACCGTCGATTTAACTTTAGAATCATTAGAAACATTACATACCTTTTTCGAATATTCCTTTAGAATCTCATAAATAGAAACAAGAAACAGTGATTGTAGAAATAATTATTGATGGTTTTTTCGTTTCCGATTAATAACATTGCTTATTTTATGCTTAGAAATTTTAACGCCACGCATTTCACAACATTTTGAAAGGATGGAATAGAAATGTTTCTCTTCCGAAAGCGCAAAAATATATCCTTCAATCCACAACTTGTTTACATGCGACAATTTGTAAGAAGAATCTATTCAAAAGGAGCAGAAGCTATTTTTCATCTCAAATATGATAAGCTGTTGCCAGGAATTTATATTTCAAAACATATGCTTTTTTTTTAATCTTTATCGACATCGCTCTAAAAATACATAAACATGTATGTAATTAAGTTATATAACTCTTATTCAAGGACTGGAAAATACAAAATTTGATTAAGCATTTATTCGCTTTCGCAGGAAAGTAAACAAACTTAGCTACAAATTTTTGCATGAAAAATAGGCGCTTTGTTTGAAAATACAGTTTTTGATGATTTATGTTTCAGAGTTTAAAGACTGATAGGAAAAGAACTCGAAACCCCTTGAAAGATGAGTATCTGTCTATAACAGTGAGGAAGATTTTTCTCCAAATTTTACCAGAATCAGAACTCCATCAAGCGTTAAGTTGTAGTGACAAATAAAGAAGTTTATAATTATTTACCTATTACCATATGTATTTAAAATTATGTGTTGAAGGAAAATTTAATAAATAAGAGAAAAAGATTAAATTTTCATTATTTATTCTCAAGTTTCATCTCACTTGAAAAGTTTTTCTGAAACTTCATAAACTTTCCTTATTTGTTTATTCTACACTCATGTCCATAAATTAAGGATAATTCGGAGTCACGCGGAAATCGAACTCTAAAATAAATATATCACCTGTAAAATCACTACACACATCTTCAAGAATCATATGCAAATTTCAGGAAGTAACCAGATGACACCGATGGTACGTCACAATGCCGATAGTGTAAGAGAGTGATATATAAGGAATACAGGCAAAGAAGTCAAATTGTTCGCAGGCGCTTTATAAGCATTTCAGTGCAATAACCGAATAGTTATGACACAAAGGACGCATTTGGATGACTTTTTACGTGGTAGAAGATCGGCCGTCTGGAATGTGGGCGTACCCTACTGGAAGTATCAGACGAACTCGGAATTGCCCAGAGTGTCATCTCCAGGCTTTGGCAACGATTCCGAGATGATGGTAATGTGAGTAGATGTTACAGCACAGGTCATCCCAGAGTTATAACGCCGAATGAGGACCGGTATTTGGCACTTACTGCCAAAAGAAACAGGCGGAGCACTGCCTCAAACCTGTCTCGTCAACTCTCTTCGGCCACTGGTACGACAATTTCAAGGCAGACCGTGTACAAACGCTTACGGCAGATTGGTCTATAGGCTCGTAGACCTGTCAGATGCGTTCCACTTACTGCAACTCACTGTCGCCTGCGGTTAGCCTGGAGTAGAGAGCATGCATTGTGGACATCGCAACAGTGGGCTTGTGTGATGTTTTTCGACGAGTCCGGATTTAGCTTGCAGTCCGATTCTCGCCGGACTTTCATATGGAGAGCTTCGGATACCCGTTACCACCAAGAAAACATCATTGAACGACACCGTTACGGTGGTGCAGGAGCGCTCGTTTTGGATGAAATTATTCTGGCTTCCAGAACTGACCTGCATGTTCAAATTGGAGCAATGACGAGCCAAATCTATCAAGACGTCATTCTGGAACAACATGTACGTTTGTTTCGGGGCGCCATGGGCGCACAATTTGTGTTTATGGATGACAACGCAAGTCCTCACCGTGCAAACATCGTAAGCGAATGCCTTCAATCGAAGGATATCACTCGTATGGACTGGAATCCAGTAGAGCACGTGTGGGACATACTTGGCCGACGAGTTGCAGCCCGTCAACCTCCTCCTGCATGTCTACCGGAACTTCGGAGAGCATTGCTTTTTGTGTAATATCCCCCAAGATCAGATCTATAATTTGATACTCAGCATGCCTAGGCGTTGTACGGACTGTATTGCATCGTCTGGGAGACATACAGACATACAATGTATTAACAATCATATCAACCATATAATATTGTTTTTTTGTAAATAGGTGTTTGTTTTTGTAATTTGCTCCGGGGAGACAAAATCGCTAATTTTTTTAATAATATCAAACATATAACATCTTTTTTTGCTCTTTACTTTTTGTTTAATAAATAAGCTTTAGAAATAAGTCAAATTTGTTTTGCTTCTAACTCTTCCTTTGCCTGATTTTGCATTATCCTTAATTTATGGACGTGAGTGTATATATATATGTACAAAGTATAAATTATGACAGCAAACTATTACCTTTAATTCTGCAATAGCTCGTTTGTCAGTTACTTTAGTTTAGGTACTTTCTGTTCCAAAAATAACAACTCGTATAACAGATTAACCTAAACTGCGTCATTCGCAGAATTAATCTGCATCTTACGATCATTCTTATGCTGCAATGCAGAGATTTCTTATCTAATCGGATTAAGGATTTCAATAGAAACCAAAACGTTCTGTCATCAATCAGATTATGTATCTTATGTTTAGTCTAATAATAAAAGTTACTAATACTAGTTTTATTCAGTAATAAAACTATGGTAAATTTACGACTAATAAAATTAGTAATAAAATATAATAATAAAACTATATTTTATTACTAATTGAATAATAAAAAACTATGTTAAAATTACGTTTGTCTGCAAGTGTCCATCTAAGCAGAATTCTAGAAAAAAATGCTATCGGACTGAATGTTTAAAAAAGTACTCTTTATAATTTAAACATTGCTTAATCGGCTCCGGAATTGTTCAAAAAATGTACAAATACCCTTGGTATATTAAGTGCATAACGTATATATAGCTAATACATAGATGCATGAGTCAATTAACAAAAGCGTTTCTTTATTATTACGCGAAGTGTTAACGATGAATATGTCTTTTATGCTAGAAACGTTCTAAGACACAATAAATAACTTGTTCATTTTCTATCTGCAGATGTTTCATTTGGAAGCAGGCAGCTGCTGTAACGCTATAGGTTACATACATAATGCTACTAGGATTCTCTATATAAAAATCTGACGTGTACATCACATGACTTCCTTGTATGCAATATTAAATTATACGCAATTTTCCTGTATTTCATTTAAACATATTGAATTAACACTTAACGAATTTTGAATTAAATATACTCCGTCGATAGCGCATAAACCACAATAGAATAAATGCCCTCTTTAAAGCTCACTATATTTATTTATCATAGCCACACTTCGGCGTTAGGTTCACACAGCGTTACACCTCAGTCATTTTATAATTCAGAGCGCGCAAAAATTATATCATCTAAAGAATTACCACAAGTTCTATTCAAATACTATAATAAACCTAAAACCATGTATAAAAGAAGTTAAACAAATAAAAAAGAAACAGTTTTTCACAGACGATTCAGCGCCGCTTTCCTAATGCGCATGCGCTACTAATTAATTCAATTCTCACTTCGCGGTAAGGAAAATATATAAAAATTTTAAATATTTTCATTGAAAATTGAAAGATAAAAAAAAAATATAAAACACCATGCATAGTTAAAACAATTAAAAAATCAATTTTTACAATTAAAATTACAATATGTACGCAAAAAACAGCTAATAACTTAAATGTAAATGAATCAAGCATAATTTAATTCGTAATAATAAAGAAGACATTACTCTGTTGTTGCGAAGCTTAGTTTCTAGATTGGCAACAAATCCACTATTCTGCTAAGTTTCTAATGTAAACAAATATGGCGGCTATCATAACCAAAAATTAGGCTTAGCCGCACTTAAGAAAAATTTAAATTGTAGATAATTCCACAATTATTGCATGCGGGTTAACTAAAGGTATAAAAATATTAATAGAAAGATAAGAACAACATAATTCAATTATTTGTAAAATAAAAAATGCAGAATTTAAAAACTTATAAGAATAAAGAAACTGAGATCACTGAATCGAGTAGTAGAGTGGATATATATATACTATATATATACATATATTTATATACTTTTGGTGAGGTCGATTAAAATCAAAATGCGAGGTTCACGTCTGCATGTTATAGCAGCCTTATATACAAAATTTCAACGCTCTGAGGCTACTCGTTTTTGAGTTATGCAAGATACATACATACATACGTGTGTACGTACGCACAGACGCTACGAAAAATTCTCTTCAGAATTCATATTAAATCAGTTTCACAATTTTTTTGGAGGAAAAGAGTATTTTATTCTGTCGTTACGTACGGATATCACTCAAAATTGCTAAATTGCATTCAATAGCAGTCAAAATAAATTTTTCGTTGAAATATGGTACCCGAAATTTTTGGCGATTACAATACTTCCTTTTTACTTCGTACAAGGAAGTAATAAATTTTCTTATGTGGACATCACATGATTTCCTTCTACTGCTTATGAACTCATACACATTTTTTGCTGCACTTCATTTATATTTATCACCTCGAATTTGATTAGAAATATATTTCTCATTCAATCAATTCAGTTCTCATTTAGCGGAAAGGCAAAAATACATGAAAACTCAAAACATCTCCATTAAAAATTGTAAAATACAGAAAAACCTAAAACACAAAAACCGAAGAAAACGATACTTAATAATAAAGCTAAAAAGACAAAAAAAAAATGGATTAGCAGAAGTGAGTGAAACAGCAAACTGGGGATTTGAGAGCTCAGAGAGAGCGTAAAAACCTTAACAGACACTTTTGGGCGACCATTTAAGTCTGAAAAACCTTACACATTTTTTTTTATTTACCTTATACCCTTTGCTGCAAAGAATTACTTATAAAGAAATTAAATCTACGACACAAATCTTCTGCCAATTTATAAATACCATTCTACACCCAGTTTTACAGATAGAGGGTTTATAATTAATTTCACTCTATTTATCGCTAAAACAACATAGTCCAAGGACTGAATAATGTTTAAAATTATTTGTAATGTAATCTGTCTTGTTATTTTTATTTTTTTTTTTAATTTTATAAGTTTGTGTACATTTTTTTCGATATTTCTTAAATTTTATTGGGAATAGTAATATTATATTATTTCACGGGACTTTAAAATTTTAACATAAAAAATGCATCTGTTCTAAAGATTTGAAATTCTAAAAAGTTATAAACCAAACTCTTTTTTTAGTATTAATTAGGCGACTTCCTAGATTTTTTTTAACTAGCAGCGTTTTTAAAAGCTTTTATTTAACTCGCTCTTAGTATTTGTCAGAATCGTCGAAACTTTGCCTTCGATTTTTTAACTATTTCTTGAGAAGGTATGGAGCTCAAAATCCTTGCACACATATTCATTGAGATGATAATGCAGTATGGCTAAGTGACTTTTTCCAAAATTTGCTTTACACTTTTTAATTTAATGTTCAAACGATCATTTTCGCATATATCCTTGTTTAAAGAATAATGCAAAACGCTGAGAATTTTATTGTTCGCACCATCGAATAGAACAAAAAAAAATATTTTATATAAAGTTTATAAGAGATTTTTCTCGAATTTCTTGACAATTTGACTTAATACACTCTTACACAAAAAAAAAACGACGCACCAAGGAGTTATCCGAATGAGACGAAAATCGGTAGAAGTGATGTACATGTACAGAAAAACAAATGATCATAGTTTGAGAAAAATTGGATGATTTATTGAAGTGATAGAACTTCACAAAATGAAAAAGCCAGTAACGCGTTTGTCCTCCTCTGAGCCTTATGCAATCAGTTATTCGGCTTGGCATCGATTGATAGAGGTTGCGGATGCCCTCCTGAGGGACATAGTGCCAAATTCTGTCCAACTGGCGCGTTAGGTCGTCAACATCCCGAGCTGGTTGGAGGGCCCTGCCCATAATGTTCCAAACGTGTTCAATAGGACAGAGATCCGGCGACCTTGCTGGCTGAGGTAATATTCGGCAAGCAGTAGAAACATGTGCAGTGTGGGGCCGGGTATTATCTTGCTGAAATGTAAGCCCAGGGTGGCGTGACATGAAGGGCAACACAACGGGCCTTAGAACTTCGTCGACGTACGGCTGTGCTGTAAGGTTGCGACGGATGACAACCAAAGGGTTCCTACTATGGAATGAAATGGCTTCCCAGACCATCACTCCTGGTTGTCGACCTGTCTGCCGGAAGACAGTCAGGTTGGTATCACACCGCTGTCCGGGGCGTCTCCAGACTCGCCTTCGCTGGTCATCGGGGCTCAATTCAAAGCGAGACTCATCACTGAAAACTATTCTACTCCAGTCAGTGACATTCCAGTGCGAATGAGCCCGACATCACTGCAAACGGGCTTGATGTTGTACCGAGGTCAATGGTAGTCGGCGCAAGGGGCGCCGTGACCTCAACGCCCTTTCCGTGAGCAGTCTATGAATGGTCCTTGCGGTCAGCGAAGCACTTTTTGCACGTACAATTGATGATAATGATTCATCTAGGGCTGTGAGTGCCGCTCTGAAGATTGCACGGTCTTCACGTTCTGTCGTTTCTCTAGGCCCAACGCTTCCTTCTTGACGCTGCGTGCGGCCATGGTTCACCCATTCCTGCCAACATCGTCTAATAGTGGCATCGCTCCTGCTCAAATGTCGAGCCATTCGCCGATAAGATCAACCGGTTTTTTGAGCACACGACATCTCTCAAATTCTAACATCTGCGCATATCGTTCGCGCATCTTATGCGAGGCATAGTTACTGTCTACCAGAGAACGCGGGATGAAATTCGTGAAGAATTTATGATCTGGAATCGTAATTTCTCCACTTAAATATCCTGCCAGTTGCGCAGATCAGATGCGCTGTAGCGAGAACCGTTCATTCATTGGCAGCCAAAATGTAAAATTTTGCATTTTCCGTCGAAACCAGTATGCATATCAATTTGTGTCCAATTTGCTTTGTATCTTCCCGGTGTGTCTGTTCTTTTTTTTTTCGTCTAAGAGTGTATATAATTTTTTTGGAAGTTCAATAATGATTGTTTATAACTGAAAAACGTTTCAAACAATTGAATAACTTAATCGATAACGTACCTTTGAGACTTCAAAGAAAGAAAATTAATTTAAAAAAGTATTGATAAAATGAGTTTTTATGTAAAACTTATAAAATGATAGATGAACTAAAAGAAGAAAAATAATTGCCGTACAGTTTAATGGGAACAAGAGATTAAAAAATTCTGTTTGCAAAATTCATCAGCAATTTTATATCACGAATTATAAAGATCTTTTTATAGTTTATTTGATATTTTAAAAGTAATTTGAAATGTTTAAACAAAATCACTGGATTTTTTTCCGACCATTTAACCTAATAATAATTTTTAGAAGTTAAAGAATGATTCTTAATTTCTGGAAAACTATTTTTCAGTTGAATAATTTCGTTCATAACTGTATCATATATTCTTTATTTTGAAGCAACGATTTGTGAAGCAGATTAAAATGGAATGTTAAATTTTGTAACCTTTACTTTCGAAAGTAACTAAATAATTATTTTTATAAATTTAAAATTGCGAATTTTAAGACTCCAATAATGTAAAATAAGCTGCCTTATTATTTTGGATCTACATTTATGATTTGGATTCTGCGAATTATTTCGATGTTAGTGTTAAAGCAGTATGAGATCAATAAGCTCGCCTACTTTAGCTATTGTTTACTTAAGTTATTATTTCCAGCGGGAGCCAGTGACATCAGCATTGTGGTAAGTATTCAGAAAGGTGAAGGGAAAAAAGTGGAGAAGAAAAAAGAAAGACGAAGAGTGGAAAGGGGAAAAAATGTGCTCAGCTTGAACACACTTAGCTGATTAATGTTTACTTTTACAAGTAATGCTTTCAAAAATCAAAATAATCAAACGCAGTTTGAGAGAAAGCATTGAACAGTTAAAAAGCTTTAATTCTTTCGTGCGTTAGACGAGTTAGCATCGATATTAATTAACACGTCAGGAAAAATTATAGGAGACAGATCACTGGGAATTGAAAACAAGGGTTAAACATTAGGACACAGGTACAGTCGCTCAAACAATTGAGGATACACCTTACTTTCACTTGATAAATTCAACTTTCAGTAGAAATAACACATTAACTAGAAGAGAAAACGTGTTTTTATTTTCACACGTAATAAAAGGGTTAATTTACACTAAAAAGAACGAAAATCAACAAAAAAATATCTAAAATTAAAAATTTCACTAGTATTTGAAATAAACATAGGCTGATCTTTACCTCAAAAACTTAAGGATACACCGATGAAATTTTTGTGATATATCACATACAAAGACAGTGTCAATATTTGGTTGCATGTCCTTTGGCTTTTATAATGTCCTCCAAACGTATTGGTACCGATTCGACCAATGTTTTGGTGGTATCTGGAGATATTTATTCCTATTCTTCTTGTAACACTTGCTTTAAATGGGCTTTGTTCCTAATTTGATGTTTTTGGACCACTGTTTCGAGTGTGGCTCACAAATTTTCTATGACATTGATGTCAGGGGACTGTGGTGGTGTTTTCAATTGCTGTTTACAATGAAAAAGACACCGCATTTTGACATTATGTGCCGTGTGTTTTGGTTCGTTGTCGTGCTGGAATATAAAATTTCCATCTAAACCCAATTTTTTGCACTTTTTTTAAGATTGTTGTGGAGTATATCTACATAAAGCTTATGATCCATTATGCCATCTATAAAAACTAAATTTCCTGCCCCATTTGAAGCCATACAACCCCAAACCATAACGGAGCCACCACCATGTTTAACTGTAGGACGCAAAGTTTTTGGATCCAAAGCGGTGTTCGGCTTTCTCCAAACGGTGCGACGACCATCACTTCCAAAAATGTTGAATTTACTTTCATCACTAAATATAACTTTCTTCCAAAAGTTATCTGTCTTCAACTGTTGAGTTTTTGCAAACTCCAAAGGCTTTTTCTGATTTTGTAAGCTTATAAATGGTTTCTTTCTAGCTACTCGACTGCCATATCCAGCATGTCTAATCACATTTCTCACAGTTTCAGCACTTACATGTTTACACATTATTCGAGAAGTTTCTGCAGCTAGTTTGACTGCACTTAGTTTAGAATTAATATTGATATCTTTCAAAATTTTCCTTTTGGCTACATCACTCAGAATACTTTTCCTTCCTCTTCTACTTTTATTTTCAATTAATTCCTCGCTATTAAATCTTCCAATGATTTTCTGTACACACGAGTGGATTCTAACGGCAATTTCAGCTATTTCACGATAAGATTTTCCTTTCCTAAATTACCTTAATATAAATTTTCTTACATCAATACTGGTCTCTCTCCGAGGAGCCATTTTCATTTAAAATTGCGACTTCAAATTCACATAATCAACTTCAAAAGACAAAAATAACAGTCGAAAAAGTTTAAGATAAAATTGCCCAAACTTAGATTATGATAGTAGCAAGCAGAAACAAAATCTAGTGGTAGTTAAATAAAAATTTCATTGGTGTATCCTCAATTTTTTGAGGTAAAAATCTGCTTACGTTTATATGAAATGCCTCCGAAAATTTTTATTTTAGAATTTTGTCGTTGATTTTTCTTTATTTTTACTGTTAATTAAACCTTTTGTTATGTCTAAGAATAAAAGTACGTTTGCACTTCTAGTTAATGTGTTATTTCGATTGAAAGTTGGATATATCAAGTAAAAGTAAGGTGTATCCTCAATTGTTTGTGCCACTGTATGTTGATTCGCCATTTTAATTATTCGATTTGTTAGAGAATCGGGAGCTTATTAATATTTTTATAACACGTTTGTTGGCAAACGGCCACGAAATTTTTTCTGCAATTAACTAGCCTAACATATCCTTACGTGAAAATTTAAAAGAGTTCTGAAGGAAATGATTCACGTTCTGTAATCTTTTGGAGGATGCCAAATCCGTTGTACAGAGAGTTATTCTGCAAATTGAAGGGCAAGGGGGTGTGAGTGGAACGAAATAAAAAAAGTCGCCAAGACCTCGATGCTGCGCCAAGGCTGCGTTCTACAGTTGGCAGTGCCCGAAATAAACGAGACACATCGGATTTCGAAGGAATCAGGTGGTATTTTTGCCATACAACTGTTTCGGTGGTTGAGAGCCTCATTTTTTTCCAAGGGAAAAACGTCTGAAAGAATCTCAGAGCGAATTAAGTCAGCTTTCGAACGATTTACCACGAGCGATATTAATCGGACGGATTACCTGCTTTTTTAAAAGGTAAGTTTTGCTCGAATTTTATAATTTAAAAAAAATTGTCCAGTAGTTGTACAAAGAGTGTTTGTTAAGACCCAGCTGACATTTGCACCAGTGTATTTTTAGAGTAGCAAGGAATTCAGAATTTATATGCATGCAGCGTCGCCATTCCTTTAAATTTGTGCTCAGAAAGGAAATTTTAAGGGGTGTTGGAAGCCAAAGAGGCTTCAAAAAATGGTGATTTGGGATTTTTGCGTTTTCAAATTCTATACACTTTTAGCTTTCTAAAAACACCATAATTTAATCTCTATGAAAATTAGAATTGTAAAAAATCTAGTTTTATTTTATCATCGAATGTTTTGATAAATGAGGATTTTTACATAAAAACGCGCTTTTCTCCAAACATGATTTTTCTATCTCGATGTACTTTTTCTCAGAAACTACTACTCGGAGGTACCTAAACATTTTATAGCTTATTTGTTATATTTCCTATTAATTACTGAAATGAGCTTTTTTTAACCCACCGAGCGTTACGGCTTTAGCACTGAAATTTCAAAGTTCCTCAAAATGTCATGAATAAGAATAAGTGGTATTTTCTTGATTTTAATTTAAAAATGTCTCTTTCATTTTGTACCTTGATTCCTTTTCTTTCAATATACATTCAAACCGAAATTAGATACATTAAAAACTAGCAGAAATTTTCATGTGTAATGAATATAGCACGCAGCCTTCTACACGGAATTTTCCGGCCGTAACACTGAGAGGGTTTTAATAAACTAAGAAAAAAAATTTCACAAATTTGTGTGAGAAAAGTACTAAATTTTACTATGCTTAAAAAATATTCTATAAATTAATCTAAAATTCAAAATGTTTCAAAAGCTCATTTCCGTGTAATCAGATAGGTGTACTTTAATTACACAAAAAATTTCTCAAGAGTGTGTCTACAGCAGATCTTGAGAAAAGGTACATCGAAAATGGCCAATTTAACATTGTCGGTATAAGCAGGTTCCCCTTAATGTGAAGAAAAGGTGTTCAGCTTAATGTGCTGAAACCTTTTAATCACTTAGACCAGCGGTTCGCAACCTTTTGACTAACGCGAAACATCTAAACAAAAATTGAAAAACTTCGGTGCCACCATTACATTTTACAATGATTATTTTTTAATTTGTCAATAAAAATATTAAAAAAAAATATATTTTGCCATTTGCACAACCTGTTGGCTATTTGTATTAAATATGCACATATAAAATATATTAGATTAAAAATTGGTTACCATTTTAATTATCAAAATTTAAGTTGTCATTCTTTAATTCTAAAATTTATTGTGAAATTTGAAATTTATTGTGAAAAAAAATTTATTGTAAAATTCTAAAATTAAAAATTGGTTACCATTTTAATTATCAAAATTTAAGTTATCATTCTTTAATTCTAAAATTTATTGTGAAATTTGGGCCTGTTTAAGAGAAATCAATTTATTTATGTCTGTTTGTATTTCACTTAATAACCGTAAATTACGATGCACCTTTAATTTTGTTCTGTATTTTTTTTTCCAAATATAACATGGAAGAATGTCCTTGTTCGCACGAACAGGTTGTGCAAAAGGAGAATAAAAATTTAATAGCTTTATTTGAAAGGCCTCCAAATTCTTTTTTTCGGTTCAGCCTTAAGTTATCAAGTGTGTTATTTTTTAAACTTCGGTTAGAGTTCAATCTCTATCGATTGTTCTTTTCTTTCACGAGATTTTTGAATTAATAGTTAAAAATACTTTGTTTCTGTGCGTACCACCTATTTTTTTCTTGAGTACCACCGGTTGAAAATCACTGACCGAGACCATTGGATCATACTCTATGAGGATAATATAACTATCCTAATTAATGAGCTATCTTTTTCCTACAGGCAAATACATATTCGATATAATGCGAATGCTTTTGTTTGCCTCCTATTTTGTTTTGGAAAAAATTACGCAGTTAAAAGGAAAAATGTTTTTATTTCTATAAAAAAAAATTAAACACATTCCTTTGAACAAAAATGAACACTTATATTGTTTATTATTTGCCTAAAGCACACAACTGGTAAAATAAAGCAATTAAACTAATGTGTTTTTTTTAACATCAACCCAAAATTTCAACACGTTACTATCTTTTATCAATTTACTAGCCCAAAGCAGCTATTAATTCCGTTTTGGTATTTCGTGGCGTTTCACTTTTCAAATTGTTGCCATCAAATATTATCGCCCTTTATTATATTTAAAGATAATCAATAAAGAAGAAGATGTATGACTGTCCGCATGTTTCTCGCACTGTGAAGAAACAACGGTACCTAGAGAATACTTTGAATAACGTAGTCCTAAACTCGAATATGGGCGTCTGGAAGGCTAAATTTGGAATTTGTTTTATTATCTATTTCATGTTTTGTAAAGATTTAACGAATATTTGATTAACAAACTCGACGATTTCAAACCCAGCAATGGCAACACTGTACGGGGGAAAAATCATTTTCATCTCCAGCGCGCGAGATTGTGCATCGAAAATTAGAAAGATGTGCTTTTTTTAAATTATTTTGTGATATTGCTGTTGAATTGAATTTTATCTTTTAAGTACGAAGAACATGATATTTAAAGAATAAGGGTAACTGGCAAATATTAAAAGAAAGCCTGTTGGGCGTAATATAAAATCTGAAAGCTTTCAGATCTTTAAAAAAAAATTATTTATTTACCATAATAAAATTATACAAAACGATTGTTATTTATTTTCGTAAAACGGAACATATATTCTATTTCAAGTAAAATTAAACCAAGACATTAATATCTATTAGTGTAAAATAAGGAAACCAGTAATATAATAATGTATATAAAAAATTTTCGAAGCTCTCTTAATCACTAAGAAATAACTTACGTAATAAGAAAAGATAGATATGTTTAATACGAAGCATAAAAGTGTTCTCCCCCCTCTCTCAGTGTCCAACATTTACTGGAAAGCTGTCTTTTAGTTGCTTCATTTGCGAAACATTGCCTAAAATGCAACGCAGAAAATGGTAAGATGTTAACCTGCAAGGGGAGGGAGAGACACTCGCGTACAGCCAAGTTACACTAAATTCGAATTCACATCTTCTTTGGTTTCGTGCTAGCTTCCGCTGACTACTGTACAGTCAAAAATACTTCTGTTAATATTTATTAGTAAAGTAGTAATTTCTAGGAAATTTTCATGAATTTCAGGAAATTTCTAAGATTCTGAGAAAATCATTTTTTTTTAGTCCAAAGGGGCATTAGCTCAGACGGGTTATTAATCTCGAAACAGCATTTTGCATCGAATGACTTTAAATGTCCGAATGACATATCAAATTGTTGCCACCAAATATTATCGCCCAGTATTATATAAATAGATTAGATAATGAAAAATCAGTATGAATGTATGTATGTTTCTCGCACTGTGAAAAATCAACGGTACCTAGAGCCATCAAATTTTGAAAAACCTAGTCCTCCACCCAACGATGGGCACCTAGAAACTCGAATTTTGAATTTCAAATTTGGTTTATAATGTATTTCATATTTTCTAAAGCTTCAAAGAATTTTTGATTAAGAAATTCAATGATTTCAAAGCGAAGAGTGGCGACACTATGCCGAATAAAACACTTTTATTTCCAGAGCGCGAGACTGTCTATCGGATATTCTAAAGATATGATGTTTTAAATGCTTTTATCCCAAAGGAATGTTATCCCAAATGCTCTCGAAATTGCTCTTGAAATATGTATGTGTGTATAGATGAAAAAAAAAAATTCTTTTGGGCGTAATAGAAAATCTGAAAGCCTTCAGCCTTCCTTCTTCTTTTATTACTTTTATTTTAGCAAAATAAAAACATAGTTATGGATTTAGAACTTACTTTAATACAAATTTATTTCATCGCTTTATTTTAGTTGAAGTGTTTTTTTGTGTTTACCCAAATTATTTTTTTTAAATCCTTTGGAGAAATCTGTGTTAATATTTTGGTAAAAGTTTACAATTGGGTGCCCCTTGTTTTTTGGCGATTCCGTTTTGACACCAAGATCGGCGCCAATAAGACACAATTTCAAGATGGCCGCTACACAAAACCAAAACAAGAAGTCAAAGAATTTCACAAACTCCGTGTCCATGTACACATCGACCTATTTTCACTTAAAAAAAATCTGAGAATTGCACAAACTAGTCATTGCACATTTAGACTTTGCCCATGTGCACATCGATTTATTTTCAATTAAATAAATCAAGAAGCTAAAACCATGTTAAAACTCTCATGGTAACCAGAAATGGGGTTTCATCTCCAAAACTGAACAAAATTTTTCGCCAAAAAACAAGGGGCACCCAATTCTACACTAGAGCCAATATTTTAATTGTTTAATCTATATTTATTTAATATAAGGTTTTGCAATAAAATCCAACAATTATTCTGAGAACAAAAATTTTAACTGAAATCTAATATAAATGTAATATTAAAAAATGTATCAAATTTCACACTCATCAAATAGTTGGTAAAATTATCAAGCAATTGAAAATGAAAGATGAAATTTATTACAATTTATATGTTGTTGTGAATTGGCTTAGATGGGAAAATGGCTAGTGACTCTGACTACCGCACCGAAGGGTCCCGATTGAAATTCCGAAGAAGACATGGATGTAAACAGTTTGTCCCTTCATAGAAGGCAACCGTGGCCCACCTATTAAGTGCCGCCGTAATAAATTGACCACCGTTTCCGGCCTTAATATATAATGGCTAATATCTGCCACTGGAAACAAAAAAAAAGTATTTTGTTGTGATCTGATTTCTAATTATAATACTATGCCTTTTGGCATAAAAACATTAATTTCGGAGCTGTTTCAGATGAAATTGCTTGCTGGTTTTCTTTGGAAGCTTTACATATTAAATTTTCTTTTTGAAATTGATGGATGAGTACATATAAAAGTTTTACTAACACTAATGAGTAAAATAGTCTTATCATTGAAAGCACCATTTTTTAAAAGAATGAATACTGTAGTTTTCCGTGACGACGAAGGTACACCAAAGTATTCTGGATTTCTTCACTACAGACAATGAGTTGGACTATTTTCATCAGATAGCTTTCTTTTCAAATGAAGAAAGTTTAATAATACATATCAAACTTTACAGTAAAATGTTAAATAATTTAAAGTTGGGTCTTTTATTTAGCAGCCCAAAGGACGTTAGCCCGTTGGGCTATTAATTTCGTTTTGGCATTTTGCGTTGAAAACTTTAAATCTCGGTTCCCTTTTCAAAGTGTTGCCACCAAATATTACAGCCCTGTATTGCATTTAAAGAAATTAAATAATGAAGAATCTGCATAAATGTATGTACGTTTCTAGCATTGTGATAAAACGACAATACCTAGAGCCATCCAATTTTGAGTAACGTACGTTTCCAACCGAATATGAGCATCTGGAAGCCCGAATTTGGAATTTGTTTTATTATCTATTTCATATTTTGTAAAACTTTAACGAAATTTTGATGAAGAAACTCAAACGACTTGAAAACGAGCCATAGCAACACTCTGGAATGACCATCTGAAAGCTCGAACTTAGAATTTTCAATTTGTTTTATTATCTATTTCATACTATGTAAAACTTTAACGAATTTTTGATTAACAAACTTAATGATTTCAAAGCGAGCAATGGCAATACTGTACAAGGGGGGAGATATTTTACCCCATTACGTGATATTGTGTATCGGAAGTTCCAAAGATATGCAGAATTTAAAATTATTTTGCGATATTGCTGTTGAACTGAATTTTATGGTTTAAGTGCGAAGAACATGGTATTTAACAAATAAAGGTAACACACAAAACGTTAAAAAACGCCTATTTGGGCGTAATGTAAATTGAATGAAAACTGAAAGCTTTCGGATTTTTTTTTTATTACTATAATTTATCACGTGTTCCACCGTTAGTCGCTACACGGAAAGAAAGAAATGCCTCTTGAGAGACATTTTAAGACAAACTGGTTCGTATCCACGTTACACAAAGGAAAACCATGAAACCGCCCACATGCAGACAGGCCATTCTCGACGAGACACGAAATCCGTACCGAACTTACCAGTGTATAGTGGTTTTTACCGCTTCCCCACTGCTGGGCTGCAGTTAACCCTTGGTTAAGAATTCCCACAATGTGAGTAAGATAAATCTTGGATTCTAAATCCCTTCACAATGACAGCTAAATATACAGATATCAGCGGACTTGATTATGAAAAATTGATTTGACAATTGCTTCAGACATAAAGCAAAAGTTTAAAGACCGAAGTAAATGAATTTGGATAAGTTAGTCATAAGAATATCCGAACTTATCAAAAGCAGTTACGCTTCTTTTTTACTTTCTTTAACGACAACGTTTTTATATAAAGCAGATTTTTCACATAACACTGCAACAATCTATTAGTGAATAATTTTTTACCTTTGAAAGTATTCTACATTTTAATTCATTTGCATAGAAACAATTCATCTATTGAAGACCAAGTGCAAGGTTATAACACCTAAGTTATAGATGTTTTACTTCCTTGTACGAAGTAAAAAGGAAGTACTGTAATCTTGAAAAATTTCCGGTACCATATTTCAACGAAAATATGTATTTTGACCGCTATCTAATGCAATTTAACGATGTTTTTGAGTGACATCTGTATGTAAGGACAGAATAAAAGACTCTTTTCCCCAAAAATGGTTATAAACCTGATATAAAATGGATTCTGAAGAGACTTTTTCGTGGCGTTTGCGCGTACGTATGTATGTATGTATCTCGCATAACTCAAAAACGAGTAGCCTCAGAACGCTGAAATTTTGTATACAAAACTGCTATAACATGTAGATGTGCACCTCACATTGTGGTTGCAATCGGCCGCACCAAAAGTATATAAATATATGTATATATATATATCTCCACTCTGATACTTGGCTCGGTGAGCTCTGTTTCTTTATTCTTATATGTTTGTAAATTGTGCATTTTTTGTTTTAAAAATGATTGAATTACGTTGTTCTTATCCTTTGGTTAAGGTTTTTATGCCTTTAGTAAATCTGCATGCAAGATTTGTAGAGTTATCAGCAATTTAAAAGTTGTTTAAGTACGGCTAAGCGTAGTTATTTTTAGCATAGCAGCCATCTTTGTTTACATTTGAGACTTACCAGAACAGTGGATTTGTTGCGAAATCTGGAGAAACTAAGTTTCGCAACAATAAAGATAACGCCTTCTTTTATTACTGCGAATTAAATCATGCTTAACATATTCTGGAATTTATTCAAGGAAATAAAAGTGTTTAAGATTTACTTCGTAATTTGTAATATAGATATTTTGAATTTTTATGTATTTTTGCCTTGTCGCGAAGTGAGAACTGAATTAATTGAATACGAAATACTGCATCGTCTGTGAGAAACTGTTCCTTTTTTTTTTAAATTTCTTTTATACATTGTTGTATATTTATCATAGTATTTTAATAGAACATGTGGCAACGATTAGATAATTCTTCAGATGATATACATAATTTTTGCGCACTCGTGATGAATAAACTCGTGATGATATAAAATGAGTGAGATGTAACACTGTTAAGTGAACATAGCGCCAGAGTGTCGCTATGGTAAACAAATATGGTATTTTTTAAAGAGTGCATTTATTCTATTGTGGTTTATGCGCTATCGATGAAGTAGATTTCATTCGATCCAATAAGTTTGAATGAAATGCAGGAAAAAATGCTTATAATTTACTATCTCGTACGGGGATATCATATGGGGATGTCATGTGGGTGTGTCATGTCGTACGGGGATGTCATGTGGGGGTCATGCCGTACGGGAATGTCACATCAGATTTTTTTATCTTACTTTTACAATGGGCTGCTATTCAACTGAAATACAACTGATTTCGATCAGGGGATGGAATGAGGAAAATAATTACAATTCGTAATAATCAGGTTTACATAAAAACTGAAGAATGTGTCAAAACAATGACAGACGTCACGATATATTGATTCTGATCGAAGGCTTCGCAATTTTGAGCTGCAACATACAGTACAATGCAGCTGCTACTTACAGCTCCATTCACCGATAATTTCCATTTAAATATTCACTTGCTACTATTATTATAAGACAGAGTTTGTGTAATAAATGCAGGACACAGGCTTGGGGCACATCCTGCTTTAATCGATCTCCGCGTCGAGTATGCGTTTCCAAATAGAACGCTTAATCACTCAAGAAGAAAAGAAGCAATAATATGGACTAGATTACATGGAAAATTAAATTTGATTAATTTACGTACAAGGTCATAATGCCAAACGTGGTGAAGTAGTTTTGAAAGGTCAAGGCTTGTAAGCGCTTTGCTGTTGAAGTCTTCTATAATAGTATTGATAATGCGGAAAAGCTGCTGCGTGGGGTTAAGTTTTATCTTAAATCCAAACAACTCGTCTTCACAGAGGGAGAAGGTTGATTGGTTTACGCGATCACGGCACGCCCCGAGGGCTGTCTGCCTAAGGGGGATGCTTTCGTGGAAGACTTTCTAACGGAAACTGGCTCGTATATACGTCACACACAGGAAAATGATAGTGAAAAGGTAATGGAATAGTGGTTCGAATGCGATGAAGCATAATTTTTCTGTAGTTTCAGAAAGAAAGCTTATCAGGACTACTGTTTCTTTTAGTTGATTTTGGAAACATGACTGGAGTCCTGAGTAGGAATGGGGAGCTTACTAAAGGATATATTCGTGCGTGTGTAGAAGATACAACAAAGATAAGAAGGGTTAAAATTACCCTTTATTTGCTTATCGATTTTACAAACGTTCCCGAACTTCGGGATACAAAGACCAACCACTTGTGGTCTGAACGTAAAAGATTATAAGACTACTAACTAACTAAAATTTAAATAAGGGCTAACTTTTAATACTTTACACAGATGACTAGCACTAAGACTGGCCTTTTAAATGACTACCTCTGTAGTACGCAAACTGCGGAAAACTACAGTATATCTTTAACTTTCAAGAGGGTTAAAACCTCTAGCCTTCAAGGCGGACAGTAACTGACGGCAAGCTTGCATGAAGACTGGTAGCAAGAGGGCTCTTTCTCCTTCTTCTACTCTTGGCCAAAAGCCACAACTTAAATACTTAAGCGTTAGCAAGTACAATTTGCATAAACATATTCCCGCTTTAATTCTGGCCGGAAACGGGAAATAAAAGATGATAGTAAAGTTTTAAAATAAAATAAACGTTAGTGAACTTAAAATCCTTACAAGCTCAGCAAGCTAATTGGTTCAATAGTTTGAGGAGTTGAAGTTGCTATTTTGATTTGGTATAACAAAAGCTATTATATTTACATGTTTTAACGACTAGCAAAGTTTAGTAAAGGTACTTACGTATTATCCTGTCGACCATGAAACTCTCGGCATGCAGTGCGATTTAGCACCAGTTATGGACACGAGTGACGTAAAACACATTCCTAACACTTTCGTCCGACGCAAGCCCAACTGATTCTCTTCCAGTCATCTTTTGCTTTACTGAACAAATTTATAAATTAACGGTTATTGTATTGTTGATATAAATATTCCTTCCATTTTTAAAAGAAAAAATTATTTTTAGTGCTATAGAATCCGATTTCTGACTGCGGCTGCTCTTCCGTTCGTTTACAGGGGTGGTCGAGAGAATTAACATCTGTTGAATGAGAAAAAGAATACCTGAATGTATTCGATGAAAGAGTAGTACCTTGAAACAGTCACCGTGGGAAGTTTGTGCTCATACCGTTCAAAATAAAAGTTCCAGTAAAATTAGAAGGCATAAGAAAATAGTAAAAATTGAGGAAAGCTCAAATAGTCGAGTACTTCCACAACAGTGGGTATTTGGTGAATTGTGCGGAGAAACTGAAGAATATTTTATTGCAAGAGTTTCTGATAGAAGTGTGAACCAGAATTTTGCAGGATTAACTGGTGCAACTTTGGCGGGATCTACGCTATCTTTCATGGTCGGCAAGGTAACACATATGTAACTTACCAAATTTAAAAATGGTGATAACGATTTTCCTGATGCAGAAAAATATCTTTGAAAAGAATATTTCTAGTGTTAAGGTTTTTGTTTTATCCTGCCTTTGCAGATTTTAAGTTTGTTTATGCTTCCTGACAAAGGAGGAGGGACAACAAAGGGAGATTTAGTCCATGTGAAACTTCATAGATAACTGATAACTGTTTTCTTAGCATACGCAGTTTAATTATCTTTGTATGGTTCTTAGATTATACTGAAATGTTACTTCTGGGATGTCTACAAAATACTAGTTTCGAAGGTTTAAAATACAGAATCTCTTCTTCAGCTGCAAATGATGTAAGAGAAGCCAGCGATAAGATAAAATAAGACGATAAGCATGAAACGAAGGAATACTCTCGCCATCTATTGATGAAAAATGAAAGTAACTATGAAATTATGTCCTTAAAAGCTGAGGATAAAGACAGAATGGAATTGAGATTGCCAACAAAAACTGAAATATTTTAATGAATAGGAGAAAAGAAAGAAAGAAAATCTAATTCGCCAACGATTCTAATTCTAATTCTTCTAGAAAATCTAATTCGCCAACGGAAGATGTTTTTTGAATAACTTTGGCTGCAGAAAAATGGAAAACGAGATCTCCTAACCGACAGTGTTGGGCAACAGTTACTGGATAATATTGACTAACAGTGTTGGATAACAGAGGATTTATTTGTTTCTAGTTTCCTAACATATGCCTCATGTTCCTTAGGATCTGAAGAAGGACATTCTGTAATTAAACCTTCGAAACTACTCCTGCAAATTTATGAACACTACACTGATCCTTATTGCTTTAATTCCTCCAATTAATTTCATAAATGTTGTCACTCTAAATAAATTGCTTGCATAATTGTATTAAATGCGATACATTCTTTTGAATTGGGTTGTTTTTAAATAAACTGCTGGCAAACTGGTATTAAATACTGTAATTATATAAATTTACATTAAATTCTTCCCAGATATATATCTTAAATAACCTTTATTGTATAGATATTGAATGAATTGCCGATTTACCGTTTACCATAGTCAGTTCCGTTTTGATGGCAAACAATCGCTCTTTCATCAGACCGAATTGCGCCAAAGCCGTTTCTCTCGCCAAAGCCGCTACGGAAGACGAATACCATACACTGTTATTTTCCTCCATTACAAATAATATTTTCACGTATTCTCTGGAGTACGCGTACCATATTTTGTGAGTTACTGCGTTACAATATACTGTTCAATGTGTCACTGTAAATAAATCTTTTTTTTAATTTTGAAGTGTTTCATAAAACTCGTCTTCCTCTTCGAGACGGTCCATTTGTCCATTCACTTTTTATATGCAGAGTTTTTCATTAAATCACATGCAAGCAGAGGGCTGGCCAGCTATTATGCTAGCAACTACTACCATTTGCCAAGAATAAACAATTGGAACGTCTGGAGTGATTGTCCGTCATTAAATGACTATCGCTTTGTTAGA
The DNA here is from genome assembly GCA_000611955.2 of Stegodyphus mimosarum. Lineage (NCBI taxonomy): Eukaryota > Metazoa > Arthropoda > Arachnida > Araneae > Eresidae > Stegodyphus > Stegodyphus mimosarum. The sequence continues at coordinate 128,390 of KK112660.1, forward strand.
TTCGACATTGACTTAGAACACCAACACGCAGTCAAAAATAGATGGAAAACAAAATATATAAATTTCCAGAAATTTGGCAGCACCTTGGCGCCCCATGTTTCTCATTTAGTTGCAGCCTTTGATAATGCAAGTGATAAAGAAGAACTCGATACGGCATACAATATGATAATTGACGTATTGCATATGGTCTGTGATAAAGTACTTCAGCCAAGTCACTCTGCTCCAACTAAAACTCGATGGTGGAATTCCATGGAGTCGAGTTCGCGCTCTTTGGCGCCGTTTTCAAGGTTACCACGATCCAAATGAAAGAGAGGCATTGGGAATGATACTCAGGAAAAACCGCTAAGCTTACAAGGTGAAGATTTTAAAGGCTAAACTGGAATGAAGGCAGAAATATCGTACGAACGTAAGTGAAAAATTTGGTAGACTATTCATAACAAGGTCTTCAAACCTACTAGTCAAACTAAGTCAGTCTGCCAGAATGCCAATACTAGTTCCCAGATTGTAACACATATACTGGAAACGATTTTCCAGCATGATAATCCCCATAAAGACACAGCAGCGCAGAAGGAAACACGAACAAGTATTGAACAGTATTATACTTCGTTCACTGCTGATGCTGAGCCTCTTCCAACAAGTAAGGAACTGAATGACGTAATCAAAAAGCTCAATCCGAGTAAAGCCCCAAGCCCGGATGGGCTTGAAAACGGCATTTTCAGAGCTATGCATACCACGCATCAGGCAATACTTTTCTCCTATTTGCAGGCGTGCTGGAGAATTCGCCACTTTCCAGAGGGCACGAAAATAACAGAAGTTTCCCTCTTGCTAAGGGGAAATATAGATCCAAACGAGGCTGCCTCTTATAAACCTTCTGCTTGCTCCCAGCCATGAGAAAAATTCTTGAAAGAATAGTTCTTCAAAGACTGAATTTTTACATTCATGCTAAAAAACTCATAAAAGCTAGGCAGTATGTCTTTATTGCAGAAAAGTCCGTGGATCACGGACTGAATCGCCTGTGGAACGCAAAAACAAGCAGAATAAACTGCATATTTTAGTCATCAGCATAGACATTCAAGGTGCCTTCGATTCGTTGTAGTGGCATGATGTTTCGAAATGTCTCAAAGATATCAGTTGCCCCAAAACATTATTTTATTTGGTCTACAGCCACTTGAATGAAAGACGAACTCAAGCTACGACAGACGGAGATGTCCACATGCAAAAGGTGACGAAAGGCTGCCCGCATGGCTCCTACCTATTTTCACTTCTGAGGAACCTGGTAGCAGACACCGCGCTCAACCCGTTTGATGATGATCAAACATCAGAAATAATAGCGTATGCTAACGACTTCTTGCTTATTTCAAACGGACGCAGCCATAATCGTTACAAGATAAATTACCAAAAAGCATTAGACATAGTAGTCCGCTAGGCCATTAAACATGAGCTTACAATTTCAAAGGCAAAAACAAATGGATTTCTGATTAGCCTAGGGAAAAGGCACGAGCATACCCCGTGCGTAAACATCCATGGTAGAAATACACAATTCATGAGACATGCCCGCTACTTGGGTGTGATTATAGACAACAGATTCTCCTGACTCCCTCACATCAAGGATCTTAACGAAAGGCTGCATAAACTGTCCAACACAATGTGGAGAACAGCTGCCACTACTGGGGTGTCTCCTCGCAGATGCTAAAGATATGGTATGCCACAGTCGCTGAGCGCATAGCTCTTCATTGCGTTTCCATAAGGGACGTCAGTGTCACAATTAACATGCAACAATCATTGAACTCCGAGCAAAGACCATTTCTTCTGGGCATCTGCAGGGGCTTCCGTACCTCTCGAACAACTGCATTAAATACATTGGCAGGGCTTCCGCTCCTGCACTTGATAGTACAGACCAAGAGTGCTGTAGTGAGAGCGATCAGAGTAAAACAAGACGTTACTATTTGGAGTAAGACGTATGTACCCTCGGACTACGAGAATCACATTGCCCATTCTCCTTGCGACCCTGCAGACTTCGATATAGAAGCAAGCTTTAATCCTCCACGTGTATTTCAATTCTCAGCCCTCTATACTGATGGCTGCAAAGGAGAGCTCGGGACTGGCAGTGCCTGGTGTGCATTGAAAGGTGACCTCATAATCCATTCCTGGGCTAAGAAGCTTCATCTCAGTAACTCAGAGTTTCAAGCAGAACTTACAGACCTAAAAGCAGCTCTGGACTTTACTGCTACCAATGACAGGTATAAAGTAATTTAAACAGACTCAATGTCAAGCTTGCAGGCCATTCAAGGCGGCCGCAGTAGACATTCCGTAGTCAGATACATACAAAAACTATTAATTTCGATTTCTGCAAGTATGAGGCCCAAGCTTCAATGGGTTCCAGCCCATACGGAGATTAAAGAAAATGAAGCAGAAGATGTGACTGCGAAAAGCGCAGCTAATGAACCCCGTGTGAATTGCATGAGTGTGCCCCTTCCGCATTCATATCCGAAAACCACTCTAAAATGCAAATTTATGAAGCAGTGGCAGAACTACTGGGAGTCAAGCACCACAGGCAGAAGACTGTATAATTTTCAGCCAAAAGTAAACCATAATTTCAATAGCATCTCTTCGCACCTCACACAGTATAAGACAAGGCATGGCCCATATATGTCCAATCTTCACAGATTTCGTCTAAGAGACAGCGACCGGTGTATTTGTGGCAGTACTGGTGACTCAGATCACTATCTGTTTGCTTTCCCGCACACAGAGAATTCACATTTAAAACGACCAGCTGCAATCAATATGCCGGCATAGTTCAAGAACACAATTAAGAATAAATATGCGCTGAGCCGCATTAGATACTGCACTACCATTGCTAAAAGCATTGCTGACAGCCTGGAGTGACTTCTTTTTTGGACACCGTGTCATCAGTAGCCCGTTCTGTACATATATAAATTTACTTAATATCTTATGTATTTTTTGTTGTTTTTGTTTTGTTTATAATTATGTTTTATGATTAACCCTGGACACATTCAATGTATTTCACAATTTGTAATGTATTTGTTCATCTTTACATCTATGCCTGAGTCTATACCATATCCTCCATATATCTATATGCCTAATATGCACCATAATAGTAAAAAGTGTTCCCCTTAGTCTCAACAGTCCCCACCATACACCTTCTTTCCATACTCTGGCCTTTCTTTCAATGTTCCTCATTTAGCGTGTCCAGTTCCTGGAGGACACAGCACTAAGCTCTAAATGTAACAAATTCCCGGAAAACACAGTACTAAGCTCTTTATTTATATTTATTTATTTATTGATTTATTTTTAATTCCATCGACGGGATCCAGCAGGCTGAAAGCACCTAACCCAGTAGGCCAGCTGTTCCGTCGATGGTGAAAACAAAGAAAGTGCGTCGGCCCTCTTTTCGAGTATAGCGACACAGTTCAGCAGCACGCTAGCTACCTATCGCAGTGCTTCTGGATCGATGTTGATTATCATACGTTTCACCCATTGAATTGCTCATTACTTTCCCCCTACATCTAAAAAGCTACGTTGGTTCAAAAGAAATGCTGTCGTTTAAGACATCGCTGCACACTGGATTGGACACTGCCTGGGTGCCCGCGTCACGCGACTGCGTCGCCTAACTAGCATCGGCCCTCTCATTTCCGAAGAAGTTAACATGCGTCTTCACCCAAGTGAAGACAGCATTGTATTTCTCGCTCGTAAATAATTTTCCTTTATTCTAAAATTTGCTCTTGCCCATAAGTACTCAGCTCGTAACAATTTTCCTTGATTTCCAAGCGTTGATTGTACTGGTCTGTGTGGGGGAGTGTTTGCAGGTTAGAAGACTATCAGTATAAATATTTGCATAATGACTATCATTAATGACCTCTTTCTGTCCCTTTCATTTCGTATAAAAGAACTGCTACCTTTGCTTGGAAAATTGAATTGTACGTGTTCAATTCAGAATGTGATCAGTTTCAGCGACGTAAAAACACATAATCAAGGCAACGGACACGCTCTCTTCTACCCACCTATATAAATGTCGGGCTCTCCAGCTTCAGGAATAGTTCTTCGATAATCCTTAAACTCCATTTAGCTAGGTGTATTATATTAATGTCAAATTTTTCAAAGGCACAGTGACACTTGTTTTAGTTTGTTTTAAAATCTCTTCACTGGAAAAAAAGTAATATTCGGAGTGAATGGGCTAATCATTGGTGTTCATGATTTAAAAACTTTTCACGTTTGGTAGATTATTTCCAGAACTGATGGACGAATTTTAATCAAATTTACTATGGTCAGAGGCTTATGCAATACTCTCCTCTCCCAAAACGCAGTACGACATGGTACATATTTATGATCGTTCATAAGGTCCATCGGAGTAGAAAGGTCTAAAACAAGAGTTTGCAAGATCGGAAAAAAGGAGGCTAATAGGAGTACGGTCGCCTCAAACAGTATGCAATTCTCACAAAGGGACTTAATACTGGAAATGAGGCAGCTTATGAGTCTTTGAAGCAATCGATCCCATTCTTTTCTGATCCTGGAGGGCTCTAAGAAGAAGAAGACAAGTTTCAGTTGACTCCACCAAAAAAGGTCCTGACATATTCTGTTAGATTAAGGTCTGAACATCTGGCTGGTCATTCCATCCGATTGAAATCGTTGCAGAAAATCATCCACTAGATTAATTGCCATGTTGATGAGCGCTCTCGTCCACAGAACTGAATTGTGTACCCCTGAAAGGCGTACAACATAAGACTCTACGGTACACCTTGCAGCAATCACAGAGACTGCCAAAGACATGAAGTCCTGTGACCGTGTGATATGATATCTGAACAGACGCTGAAACTTCTTATTACCTTTCTCCAATGTTGGAGAAGATGTAGCTGGTTCCTGGTTCTCTCCAGACGAAGGCATGTCAGGAATCAGTGGTTAGGAGAAATGGAGACTCATCTGTGAAGAAAACGGTCCTCCGCTGATGCTTTTCACTAAGTATAATACTATTATGCTTAATGAACTCTTTTTTGTGCAGAAGAGAGTTGGATGTAAATAGCGAGTCTTCTTAGCTGTTGTTAAAAAGTATGACATACCAAGTAAAATTGAATATGAATAAGACAAGGTTCCTTAAGTATCTGTTTTATTTTAGCAGAAGCATTCTAAGCTATTGAACATTATGAAGCACTTTTCCTAAAATAAAGAGCTCTCGCAGCAACAAAAATAATGCTAAATAACCTTGTATTATTCGTAGTCATGCCTGACTTACCAGAAAACATTTTCGATTTCATTGGAGTAATCTATGCATTGCACATCCCTTTCCTTTAAGAAGCAAAATTTCTTTTTTTAAGAAGAAACTATTTTGCAGAATGGTATTGCTCCATCAAGAAGAGGAATCTACATCGCCTGAATCACACGAAACTGATAGTTTTCTAACAAATTAATTCCACCTTGAAAAGGTTGAATTTTTGCCTAACTTTATTTTCGATTTTGGCGTGCGTCTGTTCCTCATGTCCCGGATGGTATTTTGTTTCCCGTTGAAAATAAACTTTCTTCAACACCGCGTAGGTGTTTCAAAGCTTTTCTGCACCATCTGGAACCTCATGAAATTAAAGAGGCTAGGAATACCTACTTATGAGTTAGAATGTCACAACCGGACTGTCAAAACACCTCAGGTGGCAGCGACAGCCTCACTCTTAGTATGCCGTTTGT
>KK112660.1:140029-164277 GCA_000611955.2 Stegodyphus mimosarum
ATCTGAAACACAGATTTTTTCTTTTTTTTTTTATTATTCCGTTTAAAGTTAGGAATTATTATTACTAAGTACTGTTAAATTTAACCAAAATTAAAGATCGCCACTTGCGGAGTATCTGAAATACAATTACTTAAATACTTATGTTACGGAAACTAATTTTAAACGGTTCATTAATTCGGTTGCAAGTCACGTGAACTCCAGTCCTTCTAGCTATCAGTACATAAAGATCGCTTACAGCAAAAAAAAAAAAAAAAAAGATTGGCTACATGCGAATGTCTGGAGGATAAGCAGCTTACTGGCAGTTTGCCATAGGTCTGCCCCTAAGCTATAAATTTGCTCGCTATTTAAAGCAACCGAATTTGCATTCTGGTGCCTGCTGACGGAAGAAATGGAAGAAACAGGCTAGAATTAAGATGAAAGTAACTTCTTAACTAAACTAAACTATGCAAGTTTATGATCGAAGTTCAAATAATAATAATAATATATTGAAACTATAAAAAAGAGAGAACAAAATAAAGTGAAATCATTAAAAAGCATGTTTCACGTGATTCATTTTTATATTAAAAACATATTAGAATTATATTTATTGCTGCTTATTCATAAAGCTAAATATTCATTGTTGAATAAAATAAAAATTCCACTGAAAAGGAATTTCAATTTTACAAGCTCGTTTGTTTTGGCTTTTCATTTCTGAACGTCAAATAGTGTACAGGAAAAATACAAAAGTATAAAAATAATATATTACAGTTTTGGACAAAATTAGGTACAATAATTTATTGACTTGAAATGGCTGTGTTACAACAGATATTCACCAAAGCTAATTACTTATTTTGGACGCTTATTATTTAATAATTTGGAATTATTAACTTATTATTTAATATAATAAGCTAATTACTTATTATATTAAGCTAATTACTCGTACTACTATTTTGAACGCGAACGCAAGAAGCAGAGTTAGAAATTTTGCAATCTATTACTTACAGAATATTAGAAATGCATTTCGTTTATGGCATTCATGGTGTTAAATAAGCTTATTAGCTGTCGTCTAAATAAAATCGATGCATGCATAAATAGTTCAATCCGAATTGGAATGCTCTATTTCATGGTCTTCCTCGTGTGTAACGTAAAGACTAACCAGGTTTCCTTAAAAGTAATGCTGTACTTTAAATGCATTCCTCCCATGAAACATATGTAAGGTTTTAGTTAAACTAACAAAGTTTTATTCTAATTTTTACTTTTCTATCCCTTCTCATTTTCAACTTCCCGTTAGAAGAAGCGCGCGATTTAGCTTTATGCTAATTTAAAGTGGAGCCAAGTTATATTTAAGCGAGAGCTAGAGTCTCAGACCACGGTCACTCTATTCGACGTTCTCCTGACTAGCTAGCATTTAAATTCTAAGCCGTAGCGCTTTTACGTGATTGCTTATTGAAGTAATTCCAGGTGCGTCAGTATTAGTTAAATCTTGCTACGCACCATTTAGTTTAGAGGCCAACCTCGCGTTATAGCTCTGTGAGCAACGACTGATTTAATTTCTATTTAGCTTTAGTTTAAATTTATTTGATTGTTCATTTTTAGACCCAAGTGCGGTCTCTACTTTCTGTATCCCTCCCGAGTTGGGAAGTGGTTGTAAATAATTGTGATTTAATAAAAGAGGATTTTAAATCCCTTTAAAGTGCAGTTCTTCTACCACTGAATCACAATATTCTACCACAGAACATAGCTGCATTCAGTTCCCTGTTCAAGATCAGGACTTCAACTAACTCACGAATGTGTTCGCCAAGAGTATGCACCGAGCACTCAGTCCTGACACATAACACTCGATCGCTTTGCCGTAATCAATTAAGTAAATTAACATTGTATAAAATAGCACTTGTGGCAAAAAAAAATTTATGTTCAGGTAAAACGATTTTTGAAGCTAATTGAATATACAAGGGATTTCAGCAAATCGGTTGAAAAGTATATTTTAAGTTTAATTTTGCTTTCTTATCGTTCCTAGTTTCAACTTACAACTCCCTACCAGAATGAGGTTTTAGAATCGCGTTGAATACAAATGAGTTAGAAGTAGTACTTAAGGAAGGTTAAACTTACTTTGTGAGAGAAAGTTAGGAATCCTGAGTAGCGCGTGTTTGCCTTCGGGCTAAGTATTTAGGAGCTGTTACGCTCGGCCGTATATTACGTGCCTTTTGATATTCGCCGGCTAGTTTAAATTAAGAGGCCAATTACGTTAGATTTGTTTTAGCTTCGGCTAAGTCTCTTAGTTAGTTATAGTAGTTAGTTCTCATTTATTATTTTTGAGTTTATGCCCAAGTGGAGGCTTTGTTGTAAGCCCGAGGAAAGTGGCCGACTGTTCATCTTATTCTGAATGAAATAAAGGGTACTTAACCCTTCTTGAGTCTACGATTTCTTTTATTCCAACTAAGAGATAAGCCGCTTAACAGCTCACTAGGTTCATCGACATTTACTTTAGTAGCAAAAGAGCGAGAAACTCTACACGATTGCAAACTTTCAACATAGATAGAGTACACCTATAAATCACATAGCAATCAATGCATGGTCGAAAAAACGTTCTTGGCACGAAAGTGACAACATAAAGTACAAGAAAGGAAGAACATCAGCAGGGTGAGGGAACACGTTTATTATGCTTCGTACAGCAGAAATCAAGAAATAAGAGCAAAAATAGACAACGATCCTATTCAAAGAAGGTGTTCGAAATTACGACTCTGAACCCTGATGGGGACCCGGGCATGTTCCGCACTTTTCCGGCAGCTGCCACGATGCGTGCAACAAGTTTCTCGGCACTTCTAACGGGGGTTTTGTACAGCAATGTCTTGTCTTACCCTCCCCCATAGGTAGTAGTCAATGCAAGTGAGGCTTGGCGATCTTGCTGGTTATTTCACCGAACCGCCCCTGCCGATCCGATGTTGAGGATACCTTTCAAACGTAATTTCAAATACCTTCTTTGATGAAGATCGTCTGTTTTTGTTCTTATTTCTTGGTTTCCGCTGCACCAAGCATAATAAAAATATATCCTTACCCTTTTGGTGGCCTTTTTTTCTTGTGTTTTATGTCATCGCCATCGCGCCAGGAAAGCGTTTCCCATCATGCATTGCTGCGTGTTTTTCCATCGTCTAGATGTACTCTCTCTCCTGAAAGTTTGTAACCGATTTGCTGAAACATTCTGTATATTTCTAAAACTTACTTGTTTACTTTTTATAACAGCTGTAGAAATTGCAGCATGCGAAGTTCTTTGCGTGTCTTTTTCTATCTATTGCCCACAATTAAGTAAGAAAATTACAAAATTCGTACAAATTATTTAAAAATAAAACATACGCTTATGATCAAGACCCAAAGGAAACACGCCGACGTGGAAAATAACACAGGCAGATCAACAACCTTGTATTCGGCGTAGATTTTGTAAAATTTCAATCGATTTCGAGAGCAAAACGAATCCCCCTTCATCAGGAGGCAAAAATTCTGCAAAAGCGAGAAAGCGAATGTCGATCACATTTATACCCACAGGCGACCAGTGGAAGAGCCGATAGCGCCATCTATCGGCAAAAATAGTAACAAAAAATGAATTTTTGTGAATCTGAAACGCTTCAATAAAATCCAATTCCCTAATAGAACCAGCTTTCTGGATAATTTCAGCGCAACCGAAATCAAAATTGTGATTGAATTTCCAACTATGTTTAGCTATTGAAGATTTGTTAATTTCGCCTTTTCGAACGTAAGATTCGTGTTCTTTTATGTGAAACTTTAATGCTCTTTTCGTTTTGCCAATAGAACTCAAGCCACATTGACACGATATGCTATAAATTCCCCAAGAATTAAAGTCCGAAATAGAATCTTTAAGAGACGAACCTCGGATTTTATTTATAGGCGAGAAAACAACTTGAAAATTAAACCTTTGTAAGATAAGATCAGTGCAATTTTGTAACTGATAGAAAGATGAAATGGAAGCACAAAAAGGTTATTAATGTTACAAAATCTAGGCCGAATACAAGGTTGTCGATTTGTCTGTTTTATTTATACGCTTATGATCTTATATTTTAAAAAAAATTTAAATTACTATACATATTTTATAGCGTGAAACATACGAATTTCCTAGTGTGATGCCTCACAACTTCGAATGTCTGCGATCTTAATAAGATTGCCACCGGAATTAGGAAAATTCATTATGTTTACAATGAAGCTTCATTACGTTATGTGTTGACAGAGATGAATATTGCTCTGCAACTTTATGGAATCTTTCATCAGTTTCTTAGTGGATGACCTGATGGCAATTTGGGTGGATGCCGTTAACGGCATTGATTTCAGAAGTTCAGGTCGCGAGATATGAGCCTTTGCGAAGAGTTCCGCAGTGGGCTATTACAGATGGCCCTGAAGGCATTCATAGGCTATGAAGGCAGCCATAGAAGAAGGGAAAAATCAAATGTGGGGTGAACTTGTCGAACGCTTCCAAGTTTCTGAGGAAACAGTAAAAATTCACTGCATTGCCTAGGGAACGTGTACTAACTCAGGAAGTAGGTATCCGATACATTGTCGCCAACAACAAAGAATAATGAGCTCTTTCGACACCGTAAAAGACCCAAATTTGGTGGATTGCTCACGAGTGACGAAACGTGGGTTCAGTATGACAGTCCCAAGCGTACCAGACATTGGTTATCCTCACGTGATCTTGTGCCTCACACCTCAGGATCACCCTCACGCAAGTTCATGCTCCTTGTGTAATAGGTTAGTCGCTAAATGGTTCATTACGAGCTACTACCAGCAAGCCACATTATCACTACAGATTTATTTTTGAATAAGTTCCAAAGAGTGCTACATCCATTACTGGAGAAGAAGCCAGCGTTGGTTAATCACAGAGCTGCACTGTGTTTCAACGGCAAGACGAGACCACACATGGCAAGGAAGACCCGGTCTACCATTCAGCTAGACGACACTGTGCCGTCTAATCTGCCCGCCGTATTTAGCTCCCACATACATAACCACTTCTTTCATTCTCTGGAAAACTATCTCTTTGAGAAACCCTTCGACAAAGAAGAAAACCTGCGGCATACACTCAATGACTTCTTCGCGTCCATGACCGCGAGTTTTATCGCTATCGCTTGGCGCAGCTGCAGAAAAATTGACAAAGGATGTTGATGGAGATTACTTCGATACTCACACTATGCATTCACTCAGTACTATGCATTGTAAATTGTGTCTATCTTGCTGACGATCTCCAACGGCAAAATCGTTTCTAGTTACCTTTATCATTACAAGTAATCTTTTCTTCGAACTCTATAAGGTTTACTTGAAGTGAACAGTTAATCATTAAAATAGGCTCCATAATTGACTCTGTAAATGTAAATACTATTGATTGCTAGGTTTTAGGATTTATTTCAAAGGGCCTTGTCCATGAACAACAATACTGACTTCAGGAATCGTAATTAAAAAATGTTATATGAACACACAGATTGCGATGAAGGTATATCCCATGAACAGGAAGCTAAAATAAAAGTAAATTTAAAGACAAGTGTGGTGTTAGAAATCATTCGCGCGTATACTGCCTTCAATGTGCAATACAAATAGCTCAATTATCATCTTTTGTGCCAACTCTTGTGACATCTCTTGCGCAAATTATGTTCATTTGTTATGTGATTATGTTATACTTGCATTTTCTTATTAGTTTTTGCTAACATTGCACTAATTCGTTCAATTCAGAGGATTCAGTTTCTCATTTATGCCACTATACTACGGGTTCTTAATTGCAACTCTTGCCCGAGGCTAGTGAGATCAGTTCCTTCTTCAGAAAATGCGCTTCATTTCCATAGTGGCTCCCGAGTTGACCGCTGTCTGTATTCTATATTGAGAGACTTCTAATAAATGAAAAAATAGAACAATTAAATCCCATTTATCAGAGAGTTAATTTGAAACTGCAAACTGTCAATGGCTTCAAGCTAGCTTTTGTATTGTCCGTACTAGCGTCTTCTCACGTTTTTTGTATTGTTTTAAGTTATATCCTACAAGTTGAGTTTCCAATAAATTTTCAGTCATTATTAATTTAGTTGCGTTGTAATTTCTTTATTACTATGCTCGCGATAAGTCACCTTGGTGCTTGTCAGCCTAAGCTACGTCGGTCAAACTGACAAATATAATTCTTGTTTAGAACTATAAATTATTACGATGTGGTATAATTTTTAATGGTATGTAATGGTATGGTATGAATCTCAAAAAACGTGATGATTTTTTATGGTACAGCCTATTTATTATCAAAATAAAGACATATTGATCTGTCTTTGCAGCTGTTAGTTTTTGGTATGAGGAACAACAGGAACTTCTTGAGACTATGAATAGATGCTATGAAAGTAAATGTTTTGATCGTGTGTTCATTGTCATTGTCCCCGCGTTTGAACGGGATGCACCTGAGCATCCAAACTCTCTCTGCATCTGTGTCTGATTCATCTTCAACCTTAGCGTCGGCATTTCTTCCCTGTGACATTCAAATTGCTGTGTCACTTGAATGGAACTGCTCTTCGAAATCTCGACGGAAAGAAAGTTCTCGTCTTTCTTGCTTATCCCCGCATGCGCGAACTGGCAAGCAGCCATTGGCAGCGATCCCGTCACAGTTTTCTTCAGGAACTCCCACGCTTCGACGGCGTTCTCTTCGGGGAGCTCTGGAACTCGAGGCAAATATTTACAACGAAGGGAACTGATACCGGTGCCTCCTTTTGGAAGGATTTCTCATTTGCAGCAGTATGTCATGAGGTTAAGGGAGTGTGCCTGCGTGGAATGTTTTGTGTTTCAGATTTCTCAAGGAATAAATTGCGACTTTCTCAGAAGAGATTATTGATATTAACGCAGACGGGGTTCTCTTGTTATGTTCTTTACTGCATGTTCCTGTACTTGATTGCAGTTCTTTCTGTATTGTTGCGAAATGTTGCTTTTTCATACGTGACAAAATGGAAGCAATATCATCGTGAAGTACGAGTCCTAAAATGAAAAATCCTGTTTGTTGCCAAATCATGTGGCATAAGATTTTTCATTTATACAACAAATCACAATCTTACATTACATACTAGTATAAAATTAAAATGGATTATTTAAAAAAAATAAATAATAAATAATGTTCGCATTAGATTCGCAGGCGCCTCAAAAGTATTTGTATGTGTGTATGATTTTAATAACAAAAAAAAAGAACGACCACTACTTTTTTTTTTTTAGTCTAAAGGGGTTTTGTCCCTTTAGACTAAAAAACTAATCTGAATAATCCTGAAGGACTATTGTTTTCGTTTTGCTATTTTGCGTCGGAAACATTAAATGTCGGTTCACTTTTCACACTGTTGCCACCAAATATTGCAGCCCTGTATTATATTTAAAGAAATTAAATAATGAAGAATCTGCATGAATGTATGTATGTTTCTCGTATTATGATAAAACGACGGTACCGAGAGCCATCCAATTTTGAATAACGTGCGTTTCCAACTGAATATGAGCATTTGGAAGCCCGAATTTGGAATTTGTTTTATTATCTATTTCATATTTTGTAAAACTTCAACGAATTTTTGATGAGCAAACTCAAACGACTTAAAAACGAGCCATGGCAAAACTCTACGCGGAAAAAAGCCTTTTTATCTAAAGCCCGCGGAACTATGTAACGGAAATTCTAAAGATATGCTCAATTTAAAATTATTTTGAGATATTGCTCAAATTTTAAATTACGTCCAAAGGGACTTTTTTTAACGTTTTGTGTGTTACCTTTATTTATTTAATATCATGTTCTTCACACTTAAACCATAAAATTCAGTTCGACGGCAATATCGCAAAATAATTTCAAAATGAGTCTTATCTTTAGAATGTCTGATACACAATTCCGCGCTCTTTAGATAAAAAGGTTCCCTCCCCCCGTAGAGTGTTGCCATTACTCGCTTTTAAATCGTCTGAGTATGTTCATCAAAAATTCGTTAAAATTTTACAAAATATGAAATAGATAACAAAACCAATTCCAAATTCGGTCTTCTAGATGAACTTATTCGTGTGGAAACGTACGTTATTCAAAATTGGATGGCTTTAGGTACCGCCGTTTTATCACATTTGGAGAAATATACATACATATATGCAGATTCTTCATTATTTAATTTCTTTAAATATAATACAGCGCTTCAATATTTCGTGGCAACAGTTTGAAAAGTGATTCAGACTTTTAATGTTTCCGACGCACAATCGCAAAACGAAAACAATACTCCTTCAGGAACAAAGCCCCTTTGGACTAAAGTTATAGTTTAGTTAAAGTTATAGTTATAGTTTTTGTAGTGTTGAAGACAATGCGTGACATTTCGTCGAACACTACGTATTATTGTGTCATATTGGGAAAAAACGTGGCAACGTAAAGCAATTCTACTGTCGCAATAAAGAATTTAGATTTGCAAAGGATTTGATGAACTTTATAAATTGCAACAGAACAATACTGATATTTTTTTTAATGTTTTTGGTTGCATTTCTGTTTTGTATTTTTATTTTCCTGTGTTGGGTGTGCTGCGTTAACCATGAGACCGATTATCATCGGCCATGAAGGTTGCAGCACACTCATATATTACATTACATTACCTGAATACAACTGGGTGGGAGTAGGTTGTACGAATAATACCACATAAACTTTTTTATGCATGGTTCTTTAAACATACATGTTTTTTTAGTAAGATAGGGAAATAGAAAAATATTAAAATCCCTAAAATATAGCATGCGTTTGTAGGTAAAGCATGTGTTAATCGCTTTAAATAAACACAGTGTTCTACTTCCTACGAGCTAGCAGATTTCACAATTTCTGCGGAAAATCAGCAAGTAGAAAAGCGTTTAGAATTCTAGAAAGCGTACGCTCAGGGTAAATATAGCTGCCCTGCTTCCTGTTTAAAAACTGCCATATTTTTTATCTTTTTTAGGGGGAAGGGGGCGCGGGTAAGCAACCGAAAAAAAAAATTATTCCCTAATTAACCTTCCATAATGTGATGTAAACTTGCTCCCAATTTTCGGAGCTGGAATATGTTTTTAGTCAATCAACATTGTTGACATGCCCTCCGTCATTACGAATGTTATTCCTATTCTCGTTTCATTTCCATAAATAAAAACAATAATGGCAACTTTTTGTTTTTAGTTTAGTAAGTACTCTGCTGACGTAATGGATAGTTTGACCTCCTTTATTCTTTTTGCGATTATATGATTGAGAAAAAAAGCCATTCGTCTAAAGGAAAGTTGCCACTGATTGACGAGATGCATGATTTTCATTTATCTTCATAATAACAGAAGGGGAATTTTTTTTTTAATCTGAAAGCTTTTAGATTTTACATTACGCCCAAAGAGGCTTTTTTTAACGTTTATTAACTATCATGTTCTTCGCACTTAAACCATAAAATTCAATTCAAGAGCAATATGGGAAAATCATTTTAAAATGAGCATATCTTTAGAATTTCTGATGCACAATCTGCAGATAAAAATGTTTTTTTCCCTGTACACTGATGCCATTGCTCGCTTTGAACTTTGAAACCTTCTTAATCAAAAGCTCATAAATATTTTACAGTACAGTAGAAGTCCAGAAATCCGCAACGCTTGGGACCAGAGGTTCTGCGGATTTTAGGATTTTGCGGATTTCAGGACAGAAAAGCCAAATCATAATATTATGACTAAAAGTGCAAAATAAATAAGGCATATTAGATACATTTACTTAAATTATTATGTACATTAAATTATTACATTATTTTATTACATGCAATAAATTATTATATATATATACATATTATTCATTTATATTAGTGATTGCAGGAATATTTTAAAGCATTAAGGACATATACAATAGAGACGTGTAAAAATAAGAGATACTAATAAAGCATAAAATATTTCATTTTTTTTTACTTGCTTCAAACATTTTTCTGATAAAGGTTTGTTTTAAAACTTTAGGTACTCCACAGTAAGTTTTTTTTTTGTAAATTCTACAGGGTCATAATCTCTTGCTCTGTGACACAGCTCTGCCGTTCTAAATATTTTAGGTATTTTTCACCATGTTCCAAACCCTTATTAAAAGTTATTTTCTCACTCTTATCAAATTCATTATCTGTGTCGGTGTCGGAATCGTTTTCTTGCTGTAGCGAGTTCAAAACAGAGTCAATGATTTCAACATCGGTTATCTGATATGCCAGTGTTAGCTTATCTGAACACATCATCCATACTGAAAACCTCTTCTGGGCTAAGATCTTTTTTCTGCCACTAACACAGAATCATTATTATTCGGTAATTATGACGTCATTATTGGATAAATATTTTTTCTTCTGTATTTCATTCTCCATTCTGCGGTTTCTGGAACCTATAAATTCAATGTTTATATTTTGAGAGGCAGTGCGGATTTCAGGAGTTGGCGGATTTCAGGTCGGCGGATTTTTGGTATCTGACTGTATTTGAAATAGATAATTAAACAAAATCCAAATTCCAAATTCGGGCTTCCAGATGCCCGTATTCGGGTGGAGACGTACGTTATTCAAAACTGGATGACTCTCGGTAACCTTTGTTTTACTACAATGAGAGAAATGATTTATCGACCAGCATCTGCAATCCGTGATGAAGAATATTTCTAGTACTTTACCTCTAGTTACACAAAATTTATAATTATTTACATACAAACATACGTATTTTAATTTACGTATCAAAGAAAAATTTAATAAACAAAAGAAAGAACTAAAGCTGTCACTATTTGCTCTCAAGCGTTCCCCCAACTGAAAAGTTTTCACAATTTGCTTATTCTTAATTTAAATAAGAGTTATTTAGAAGAAATGCCAGTCTGTGTTATTAATATTTAGCTGTCAGTATATTTGAATTACAGATTGTAGCCAACAAAAACGTCTTCCGGGTACCAAACGTTAAATTTTAGTTTGGAAAATAAATATAAATTTGAATTTTTTCTTTTTGCAATATTATTATTGTTGTCTGCTTTGATAAATATTTAGCACGCAAAATTTAGTTAATGTGCTTTTTATTTTTTCGCAAAACGTTTTCACTTTGCTAAAAACAAATTCTGACTCGTCAGCTGTTCTCAAATCGTGCATTCCCCTCCCCCAAAAAAGGCAATTTGAGTTTGAGATTACTATTAGTATTCACTTTGAGGTACCCAGGGCAAACTACCACTGTTTCGTGGCTCTAGTCCCTTGACTATAAATACGTAGTAAGGATAGAAAAATAAGGAGAACTTCGATTACATTATCTTATTTTTAAATTTTCGAACATTGAAGTCGACAGAATTTTCAATTATTTGGACCGAAATTTTTTATGAAAATTAATAACTTTTCTTGCTGAGCCGAATATTTATAACTTGATTAGTTAGTAAAAGGACGCTGAAATTATTAGTCCAATACGCGCCGAGTGTTCTGGCCATTACACCACGAAGGCATGCTAAGAAGGCGGGAGAAATATCTTATAAAACATATTAGTCTTGAAACACGATTATGCTTGTTTCGCTTTTCAGTCGAGATTGTTGCCACTTGGAAAACGATATTATTCTTTCATTTTTAATCTCTCTCTTATAAATCAACAAACTGAACTATTTAAAAACAATCAATGCATATCTTAAAGGTATTCTATTTTTACTTTTTTGATCTGATTAATATTTTAAAAAAGTGCGTTTAACTTGTAAGGTTTATCCTAATTATACAACAGTTATTTTAAGTTTATGCATCTTTGCTATCCCTTCTAGCTTCAGCTGAAAATACATTCTGGTAGGCTTCAGCCTACCAGAATGTATTTTCAGAAACGCGGTTAATGCAAATGAGTAAGAGTAGTATTTAAGTCGATGTTTCACTGACTTCGTTAGAGAGAACCCGAGTTCCTGACTTGCGCGTGTTTGCCTTTGGCTACCTCTCCCTAAGCTATTGCTACGCTCGGCCATACCTTAGGCCTTTGATTGGCTTCGCCAACTTAATCGAGATTTGTGGGCCAACTACTTAGAATCTTCATAGCATCGACTATATCTTTCAGTTAGCTTTAGCTAAGTTTAATTTTATATTAATTTGAGTTCAAGCCCAAGTGGAGGCTTTGCTAACGTTCCTAGTTAGGAGCTGATTGTGTCATATTTATTTTGAGAAATAAAGGGTAGTTAACCCGTCTTGAGTCTTACGTCTCTGTTCACAAACTTAAGCGATTATTTGCTTAGCAGTGTTAGGGGTTTCGAGATATTGAACTGTGAAATAAGAAGGTAAAACTCCTCAAATTCATGATATATCCAATTAAAAACTGTAGAGACATTAGGATTTTTGATGTTGAGAGACGTGACAAATTAGCAATGCCCTCGCCGAGACACGAGCCTCTCCAATGCGCACCGAGTGTGTTGGCCATTACACCAAGAAGGCATGCTAAGAAGGCGGGAGAAATGCCTTATAAATCATTAAATATTTTTGTATCATTAAACTGCATATTTTTTCAGTTTTTAAGTATATAGAAGATAAAAATAACGTTCCCATGTTCGTCTAAACGCATATTCATCTAAAATCCTATGAAATATTTTGCTATCCCGCCTGGGCCGTTTCTAACATTAATCGCCACTGATGAACTACACTGGTTATCATAAATTAAGGAAAAATCACAAAAATGACGATTACTGAAAAAGTTACATGTAGAATTTTATGAAACTTACGCACAATATACAACAGATAGTAACGTATCAAATAACACAAAAAGAAATTACCAGACTGTTATGGTACTATAGAAATTAGCACATGTATAAATTGAACAAATCGAAGGTGTCAGTTTGCTACAGGAAAAGTACCTTCAATATGGAATAAGATCGCCTCTACAAGCAATACAGCCCATACAGCAATGTGTGATGCTCTCAATTATGCGGTCAATGAGTTCCATAGGAAACGAGAGCCATTGCTCTTGCAAAGCAGTTGCAAACGCGGCAAGGGTCTGACAGGCGGATTGACAGCAGCTAGACGTCTCCCTAAAGCATCCCAAACGTGCTCCATAAGATTCAAGTCCGGGGATCCAGCTAGCCACTCCATGCGCATAATTGTTTCCTGTTGAAGATAATCATCTACGATACGAGCCCTGTGTGGGCTTGCGTTGTCGTCCTCTAACAGGAAAGCTTAACTTATTGCCCCGGCATATGGGCGCACATAAGCATCGAGGATGTCATCTCTATAAACCTGAGCATTCACGGTTCCCCTTGGAAAGACATGGAGGTCTGTGCGTCCACCCAAAGAGCTGCCACCCCAAACATAGACACTGCCTCTTCCGTATGCATCTCTTTCACGGATATTTGACGGATGATAACGGATTCCAGGTTCTCTCCATATGAAATAACGCCTACTATCGCTTTCTAGACTAAACCTCGACTCATCCGTAGCCCTCCATTGATCAGGCGTCCAGTGGACATATTCTTGTGCTCCCTCCTATGGCGTGATGTAAGCGGCACGCAAATGGCTCGTCGCCTCGCATACAGACCACCTTCGTGAAGCCTTCTACGCACAGTTGACGTGGACACCAACCTTCCGGTGGCTGCAGCAAGGGAGGATCTAAGAAGAGTCGGAGTCGCGGTTCTATTGCTGCGTGTACATAATGTCAAATATCGGTCATCGGCGCAGTTGGCCGTCCTTGGCTGAACCTCCTAGATGCCGAATCTGTGGTTTGAAATTGCCAAATCTGTGATTTGAAATTGAACTATGAAAAAAGTCTATGAACCACAGAAGAACTCACACTTAGAAAACTGGCCACTTCTGTTTGACTTTGTCCTGCCTCTAGTCTCCCAAAGGCTCTCCATCGTAGTTTTGCAGGCAAATGATGTCTGGAGGTCATTGTTAGGAATTGGCTATCTCAGATTTCTGATGTCACTATCACAGTGAAGTATGTGGTCTTGCTCTCAAACATGGACTTTTAGGCTCTTCGCAGATGACGTATTCTGAGTGCAGCGCGACTCATTTGCATATTGCAGTTTTACTCAGCTACTCTTACTTGGCAACATATTCAAATTATACACGGTTTGGCTTATTTTTGAGGGAGTTATCGCTATTTTTGTGATTTTCCCTTAATTTATGATAATCAGTGTATATCCAACTTTAAAAGAACCCTTTTGGAATATCGTTAATTTCTGAGCCCTTTTAAGCTTTTTTTTTCTCTTTGTATTTCTTTTTTTTGATTAGCCTAAAACCGCTACTGCTTCCGTAATTAGGAGGCGATGATCCACACATCTGTGGAAACTTAAAATGTGAAATAATTTTCTGTGGAATTTTTATGCGTCTTTGAGTCATTTCACGAGCAACTGCACTTTTGCTTTAGTGAGTAATGTTTAAAAATGCACTGTGATTTATTTTAGAAAGTGATTTATTTTAGAAATGCAGTAGCTGTTTTTATTTAAACAATTATAAAAACAGTGTAATTGAACCTTATTATTTTGCATGAAATGTTAAAATATTTAATTTTTTAAAGAAATTAAATAATGAAGAATCTGCATAAATGTATGTATATTTCTCCAGATGTGATAAAACAACGGTACCTAGAGCCATCCAATTTTGAATAACGTACGTTTCCAATCAAATATGCGCATCTGGAAGACTAAATTTGAAATTTGTTTTATTATCTATTTCACATTTTGTAAAACTTTAACGAATTTTTGGTGAACCAACTCAAACGACTTAAGAGCGAGCAATGGCAACACTCTACGGGGGGGGTAAAGACCTTTTAGCTAAATCGCGCGGAACTATGTATCGGAAATTCTAACGACATAGTCATTTAAAAATTACTTTGCGATATTGCTGTTGAACTGAATTTTATGGTTTAAGTGCGAAGAACATGATATTTAATAAATAAAGGTAATACACAAAACGTTAAAAAACGCTCCTTTGGACGTAATTTAGAATCTTAAACCTTTCAGATTTTTTTAATTTATTTATTTATTTATCTATCACATTGAAAAAAATTTTACTGCTTTTATTCAGCGAAATTCCATCCTTCTGAAATGCTAACTGTTGGCCATTCATTTGCAGCGAATAGTTCTTGCAAACATACAAGGTTCGAGTACAAGCAATTCAGAAATTTAAAAATATCCAGCTAAATCTTGGTCTTTTCTTTATTCATTCCAAGCTCCACGCGGCGTTAATTTATGGCGGAAGGATATCAAAGCAATTTTTCTCCCTTTTAATATTTCTAATCTTAACAGCTGATTTTATTAAATACATCATTTTGTATTCTGTATTTTGGAATTAACGGGATTTAATCTCAAACTATTATACCTATCATAACTGTCTGGGTATTTTTTTAAATTTTAGGCCATCTTCATAGATTTTAATTTAATAAAATAAAACTTTTGAAGATTTTAAAGGTAACTTCATCTTAGGGGTATTGGAACTACAACTTGAATTTTACAGAGTATATTTTTTTCTTTACTTGAGAATTGATGCTTAAAGATATTTCAACAATCATTGTAAATTCGATCATTTTTAATTTAAATAATTATAGCATTATATGCGCCGTAATTTCGATCTAGTTTTGCTAAATATTTTTATATGCGTATTTATATACACTCCTAGGTATCTTTCAAGTGCAGTTTCTGGAAAGTCTGGTTAAATTGAATTTACAATCGCACGAAAATTTTCGGCAGCTTTCAACTACATGTTTACGTTGTTTTAACGCCTATTCAATCGAAAGGGTTTCAGAGCAATTGCAAGTGACTGGTCTCTTGAGTACTATATGAAGTAATGCTGCAAATGCTGCATCAGGAGTGGGCTAGTTTTTCGTCTTGCAAAGTAGCATGTTCAATTAAGATCACATCAGTTTCATGCTGTTTGCTACTTTTGGGCACCTTGAGTAAATTAACGCTTTAAATCATCAGTAGAGCCAGTACTAATTAAACTACGTTAGATATTTTAAAATATTGTTATATTGGGTGTGTACATTGAGTTTTCATAAAAGATAGTACGTTGTATTTTTAAAATGCTATATTAATTAATTAATGCAAGCTACCTATTCGGTAAGCTACGTTTGATGTTGCATTGTTAATGAAATATTGTTATCACATGTAATGATGAAATACACAAAATATGAATTTTAAATTTACAAGCTCTCTGAGATTTTACAATCACATTTGATATTTATAAACAATTTATATCGGAGATGCGCAGCTGAATTCTGTTTCGTTCAGTTTATGCCGACTTACAACATCAAATATCAGTTAATTATATTCTGTTCAGTAAGGCTCCGAGAGTTAATTTGTCCGGACATTCCGGCAAATGACTGATGAAACTGTAAAGTGTTTATTTAAATTAACCAATTATTTTACGGTCAGAAACTGTACTGTCACTTCTCCCTTTCCGTTTTCCTGCCAGAATGCACATTTTAGCTCACGCATATTTAAATGAGATAGAGTAATTAAAGCGACGTTTCAGATCGTTTGGTCAGAGCATACTCTGCCTGCTGAAGACCACGTTACTATTTGAAATTCTGCCATAGGATTCTGTCTACGGTGTTGCTTAAATCTTGCCAATATTGCTGTCACGCCGGTGTAGGTTTGAAATAACTTGAGGATTAAATATTTCTGTGCAGCCATTGAACTAACTTATTTTTAATTTGAATTCTTTACTTTTGCCGTTACGGAGTAAATGCTGGCTGTTTTTTGTAAGCACAAGTAGTTTTTTCTCCTCAGTTATTACCTGAGCTCTTAATAAAAGTGTATTTTACACACTTTCTACGTTTCTGTTTGCATATAGAAATAATTAGCTTAGATCTTATTGGGTCTTTACTTAGTATGTGTTACCAAAAAGAATGAGACTCTACAAACCCGATGGAGAACATAAACAATTCATCAGAGATTTCTGGAAAAACTACAATATCATGCATGCTATAGGCAGCATTAATCTGTCCTAGAATAAGCGGACCGCGAAATGTTTGAAAGGAGTAGGAAGCGCATACAGAGTCTGTTTGCACATTTTTTAGACGATGTATATTGTATTCACAAAGCTAAATTAGATAAAATTCTTGTATTTTAAATGTTCTACTTAACATCCCTCATTCTGAACTATCTTTCGACACCGCAATTTCCAGGATAATAATGCCTTTTGAAGTGTCAGAAGAGGTTATTCTATCCCATTCCTCCCGAACAGCTTTCCAGAGTTCTGTTAGGGTTTTGGGACAACGTTTGGATAATGCAGTTTTTAAAAGTCCGAAAGCACAAAAATCCATAGGTGGCACATCGGGAGATTTAGTAGGGATATCGGTGAAAGGTATGGCCTCGATACCAGTTTTTTGTTCCATTTCTTTTAGGAAATTTACAGTGGATTTTGATGTGTGACTGCTAGCTTTGTCCCGATGGAGTCTCACGGATGGCACTGTGGGTAAAGCGATGGTATTTCGTTCAGAAAAATTGGCGATAAAATATGTTCCTGACAGTATTTGGAGTTAATCTTGACATTGTTTTGCACTCTCTTTATTTTTAACTTGCCATTATAAGA
Source organism: Stegodyphus mimosarum (assembly GCA_000611955.2). Classification (NCBI taxonomy): domain Eukaryota; kingdom Metazoa; phylum Arthropoda; class Arachnida; order Araneae; family Eresidae; genus Stegodyphus; species Stegodyphus mimosarum. Next base: position 157,489 of record KK112660.1, read on the forward strand.
AAAACCAGCAACAGTCATGAATCCCTTAGAAAAACTTTCTTTCGATACTTTGAACCACGTACTTCAATTTTTTTCTCCCCTTTTACGATAATAAATGGCTCTCTTTTTGTTACAATCATTTAAATATCCCCATGCTTCATCTATTGGGACAACTGTTTTCCATTTTTCTTGGAAAAAGTGTGTCTCATATAGAATTCTGCAGCGTGTCCCGCGTCGAGCGGTACGCTTTGGAAGAAGACATTGCGTTTTTTCGCTTTCTTAAGATTTAAATCGACGTTTATCATTTTGTTTACAGTGGACACCGAGCATTTTAATGATTTTGCAACTGTCCTTTGACTTGGGGGATTTTCTTTTAACATTAAACAAAGTACCTTTGCAATAGTCGAAGATGTTCGTTTTCTCCTTGGATACTTGTTTGGAATTTTTGTCCCACTTGAGGCTCCAATTTGACGCTTTTTCCCTTCCTGTTGATGATATTACCTATCGACGCTCTAGATATCACAAAACCATGACTCTCACATCGTTTTTGGATAACGGAGTATGCATATTTCTCTTCGGAAAGAGCGTCAATGTAGCTTTCGAACCACTGCTTTGTTAAACTCGCCATTTTGAATAAAAACAAAGCTTTCAAGCCACAGACGATAATTTTGACTTTTAAAAACATAGTACAATTGCAATTACTTCTTTTGCAGCAAACGAGGTTTTATTACCGCTTACCGAAATCGTCTAAAAAATGTGAGAACAGGCTCTATATGGCCGGAGCTAAGCAAGGATATTGACACGAGTGAACCCCATTGTTGATATAGACAGAATTATCAAATAATACCGGGTTGGGTAATACGACGATCTTAAAGAATTAACAGAAAAATAACTGCGCGAAGAGACCAAATTAGCGTTTCTAAACATAAGGAGCAAAAGGAAATTTCAGTGGCTTTTCTCGAAAAAGAAAAGTTAGCCGCTATAACAGAAATAGATCATTTTATGCAAGACGATTTAGATTTTTATAAAAGTTCAACGATGTAATTTCATAGATGCGATGGTGTTTTGTGGACAAACTATTGGTGTCTTGCCATCTGCAAGCTGAGTGAAACAGGAATATGCGAACGAAGTTCAATGACTTCTTCAGAAAAGAACAAAAAACGTTAAATTAGGAAGAAATGAAGAAGAGATTTCTTCATCATAAACATATTTTCTTTACTACAATTTTTATTTCCTTGTACAAAGTAAAAAGGAAGTATTGTAATAGGGAACATTTCGGGTATCATATTTCAACGAAGATATCTATTTTGAAGGCTATCGAATGCAATTTAGTGATGTTTTTGAGTGACATTCGTACGTAAGAACAGAATAAAGAACTCTTTTTTCCAAAACCAAAATTATAAAACTGATTTAAAATGGATTCTGAAGAGACATTTTCGTGGCATCTGTGTGTACGTACATATGTATGTATCTCGCATAACTCAAAAACCAGTAGCCTCAGAACTTTGAAATTTTGTATATAGGACTCCTATAACATGTAGATGTGCACCTCCTATTTGGGTTGCAGTCGGCCTCACCAAAAGTATATACATGTATAGCCACTCTGTTACTCGGCTCGGTGAGCTGTTTCTTTATTCTTATATAATTGTAAATTGTGCATTTTTCGCTTTAAAAATGATTAAACTATGTTGTTCTAATCTTCCGGTTAAGGGTTTTATGCTTTTAGTAAATTTGCATGCAAGATTTGTAGAATCATCAACAATTTAAAAGTTGCTTAAGTGCGGCTATGCCTAATCACTTTTTTCTCACGGAGGACATGTTTGTTTACATTTGAAACATTGTAGAATAGTGGATTTGTTGCCCATCTAGAGAAACTAATCTTCGCAACAACAAGAGATAACGCCCTCTTTTATTATTGCGAATTAAATCATGCTTAAGCCACTCTGGAATTTATTCGAGGAAATAAGTGTTTAAGATTTACTTCATAATTTGTAATATAGATATTTTGAGTTTTTATGTACTTTTGCCCTGTCACGAAGGGAGAACTGAACTAATTGCATGAGAATTACTGAATCGTCTGCGAAAAAACTGTTGTTGTTGTTTTGTTTCGTTTTTTTATTTAATTTCTATTACACATCGTTTTAGATTTATTATAGTATTTGAAGAGAACATGTAGCAAGGACTAGGTAATTCTCCACATGATATACATAATATTTTGCATTCTTGATGAGTTATAAAATGAATGAGATGTAACGCTGTTAAGTGAAGCTAGCGCCAGAGTGTCGCTGTGGTAAACAAATATAGTGAATTTTAAAGAGTGCATTTATTCTGTTGTGGTTTATGTGCTATCGATGAAGTAGATTTAATTCAATCCAATAAGTTTAAATGAAATGCAAAATGCTTATAATTTAATATTCAGTACAATGAAGTCATGTGGTGTATACATCAGATTTTTTTTATTATTTTCATGAATGTTTCATGAATTAATTTGACATTAGCAATAAGTAAGGTTATAATTAATGTAATAAAAAGAATTTAACAATAAAAAATTATAAATTTTCTTATTCTTTGCTCTGTTTCACTTATGCCCATTTGACAATTTTCCCCTTCTCGATTAATAATATTTCTTATTTTGCACTTAGAAAATTTTATATTATGCATTTCACAAAGTTTTTCAGCGCAAAACATATTCTTCAATTCACAGCTTTTGCCCACGAGACATATTGAAAGAAGAATAAATTTAAAAGTAAAGAAAGATATTTCTCCTTTCAAATAATAAGCTGTTGACAGCCGTTTCCATCCCAAAATTCTTTTTAATTCTTTATCGAAATCGTTCTAAAAATGTGTAAACACCCTCTGTATTTTTTTTCACGTAATCGCGAGTATCTTGCTCATGTGGGATACCACGTGTTTTTTGCTCTCTTCATTATTAAGCGAAAATACTAAGCACATCGTATTTTAAATTTTAATTATTAATCTTTTCTGTGCACAAGTAAGTATGTATCTGAAAAGTATTTTCAAAAATCATGATTTTTATTCACGTATTCATAGGACTCAGTTATACCATCTGCACATGAAATTTTACCATAGCAGTAAAAAGTTGAATTTTTTATTGAAGCATTAAGAACATTTTATTTTTCATTTAGACATTGTGGAATGAAATAGCAACTCAGAATTTGAACGAAAAGAAAAGAGAATTATAAAAGAGAATGGAAGGTTTTTCTCTGAATTTGACATGTTTAAAAAGTTAAAATTTATTGAAATAATCAATTGGAGAAGCATTGCTTTTACACTGCAAATAATTGTGGATTTCACGTAAATTCGACAGCTGTTAGCGTTTACTCTTATTTTAATCTACTTTTAAGTATAATATTTAACTACATAAAAGAAGAAATTAAATAAATTTAAATGAAAGCAGGACGAAATAGAGCAATCTTGCTTTTTAAAAGTATCTGTAGATAAAATGATGACGACAGTTTAATGGAAGAAAACAAAATGTCTGCATTGCGATTTAATCAGTTATAATTTTTTGTTCGAGAACATTCTTAAAAACTTTAATACTTTAACCATAATAGAGCTTAAAACCTTTAACCATGACAGGGCAAAGTGAAATTCGTTTACTTCTTTTAATCTTACATCACGTATGAAATCATCAAACGTGATGTAAACATTTTTAGTATTTAAATTTATATATCTCTGAAAGTTTCGAATAAAAAATTGTGATATACAAATTTTAAGAGGTATTAATTCAAAACGTTTCTTCAAAAAATAGTAACAAATTCTAAATTTAAAAAAAATAATAATAAAATTTAAGTAAATCAGTAAAACTATCCAATTTTTATTTAGATTAATCTTCGGTTTCAAATCACGAAAGAAAGAAATAAAGGAACTTTAATCAAAAAGGTGGCATTGTTATATATATGCAAAATTTAATTAATATTGTAGGGCTAAAATTGTGAGTGCTAATTTAAAAAAACTGCTGGCAAAATTTTTACAAAATGTGATATTTTGTCAAAATTTCTGACATGGAATCGAACTATGGATGGAAATCTGCATGCTATTTTAGAAAAAAAATTCAATTTTGTGCCAAAACACATATTTTAGAACAGTATTAAATATAAATCTAATACATATTCTAAGTCAGTTTTCGAGATATGAGAACCTCAAGCTGAATTTCTTCGATGGGCTGAGCAGAACAGGACATATAAAACAGTCAAACCTCCATCTTTTTTTAATCTCTCTCTATGTATATATATATATATATACATATAAATACATAAAGAAACTTAATAAGAGGCAAAAATAAAAAGCAAATTTTTTAAACCCGTCCTGCGCTATAGCTGCAAGATTGAAGTAAAATAAACTTAAAGCATCAAAAGTTAAAAGTAAATTGGAGTCAAAGCAAGGCGAGTCCTCAAACAATATTAATAATTGCGTTCTTGTAAAGAGGTTAAACATAAAGCCAAAACATTTCAAAATAAAATTGATCACAGTAGTACAAACTCGAAAACTAAAAATGCAAAAAAGGAAAATATATACAAGTTAATAAAAATATAAAACTTAATCTCCCTTTATTGAAACTTTAATTCAGAACTCATCAGGCCAAAATGAATTACAACTTCATAAAAATTGTTTAAAATGCTTCGAAAACGTCTTTCGTTCTCCCGGTAAATTTGAAATCAAAAACCGAAAAAAAGAAACAAATTTATATTACATAAAAACACACAAAAAACTGAAAAAAGTGAATCTCAAATGTACCAGGATTTCCCCTACACGCCTTCGAAACAGTTATAAAAAAGAATAAAACATAACGTTGTTTCAAACTGACTACCAAAAAAATCAACACATTACATATTGTAAAATGACCAGTAGGAAAAAACCAAATTAGTCTAAAAACATTATATGCAGATCTCAAATTCAAATATAAAGATAATCGCAATATAAGAAAAGTCATTTAAACAATATTCTAAAAATGGGCGATCTCAGATTATGTTTAACTAAACTTTTAATTCCAAGAAAACGAATTACTTTTCATACAGATTGCATAAATAATAAAATCAAAGCAGAGTTTATTTCGGCAAAAAACTGAAAGTTGAATAAAAACGAAACTGAAACATAAAATTTTAAAAAACTTTTTGAAATCATATGACGTCCTTCAAACGAAAATTTACTTAATTTTTCAGATGACCAAACTGAGTTTCTTGTAGAATTTATAGTATCTCTGAAGAATCCGAAGATGGTAGTTTTTGCAAAAAGTATGCAATAAGATTCAAAGTGTCCAATAGCAGAAGAAAGTGTTTAAACATGTGTTCAAAAAATCCTATTACCAAGCAGCTTCCACACGATGCCAAAGTTGATCTGGTGTAGCAGCTCAGGTAAGGACGGACAAATGGCTCCAACACCTCGGAGATGTAGCGCATTACAATGCTTCGTTTCGTCCAATAGGACCACCGATTTCCCTTAACGATAATCCACACTTTCGGTAGGCCACTATCCTTCCTCTGTCGAACTCGGATACTTGATCAAACGATGATCGCTGTTTACTATGAGGCATAATGGATCTTTTTTTTTTTTGAAAAAAACCACAAGAAAACACAATTGCCGAATTTGAAATCGTCAAAAACTCCAAGCCTTAAATAGCTCTTTGAAGTGGCGCCACAGGCGCGCGTGATATGCGTCTGCGCTTAAATGCTAATCGTTTGCATATCTCACCTCCGCTAATGCTTGTTGTAAATTTCATGTTATTTGCATGCTTCTTTCAGGGTGCTGCATTTACGGTGGCCAGCAGTGTATTTTCATCATACAGAACGGAAAGGGAAGCTGCTTTTCATTACTGTATGTATTCTCATTTACGTTTAATAAATATTTTACACTTAGAACTCATGTTAAGGCATTCTGGTATTAGACAGAAGAACGTTATGATTTTATTTATTATTATCCTACAATAATAAGAGCAATTAAACCCGCGTTATGACGATGGACGACTATATCTTAAAATATTATCACAATGTATTGGATGTATTTCGTTAGTTGAACTGAAATTTCAGTGTATGCAGGGTTTCAAAAATTTAAAGCAAACAAATCTTGGTTCAGAGAGAAAGTCAAATTTCGTTTTGCTAATATTTTATGTACTGGGGACCTCTTTAAAAATTAGAACCTCTCCGCAACTACGAATCCCTTCAGTTGTTCAGTTGTTATCATTGTTTAATTGATAAAGCATAGCACAAGAGGGTGCTTGAAGAAGGACTATCTTCATGAAGGACTTTCTAAGGAAAACTATCTCATACTAACGTTATAAACAGAGAAAGCATCAAAATTTTATGAATTTATCCCCTTGATCTAAAATTAAACTCGAGTCTGAACTGTTGGTACTCGATAACTTTATCCACTCCACTACTAGTGGGTCCCAAGTGTACATAGAACTTTCTTGTTTGTATTGTCAAATTTCTGATAGTCGAAACTATCAGTGTATACATCACAGCAATGACTTGATTGTTCCAATCTTTTTTAAAAGGTTAGAACAAAGAGTATGGACGAAATTTATTCACAAATGATTTTCTTCCGTAAAACGAACTCATCCCTGCTTTAAAAAAAACTGCTTTGAGGGGTTCTGCATATCATATAACCACTTATCTCCTATTAAAGTTATAATCAATTATGGTTTTTCATTAGACTTTTTGAGAATCAGTGATCAGGAATTCTTTAGTTGCATTTGACGCTTTTAAGTCATTAGGTTTATTTCGAAACAGAAGAAATGAGCAATGCCCTCGAACTCTCAACTTCCCGACTGCTGGCCGGACGAGCTTTGAA
>KK112660.1:164320-216259 GCA_000611955.2 Stegodyphus mimosarum
CCATTTCCCTGTTGTCCCTATACGTGCAACTATTAATTGCCACCTGAATAGTAAAAATGATTAGTAAAGATTAAACATGCATGATGTTCTATGCAGGGCTGTTAAATAAGTGCTAAAAATATTGGTGACATTTTTTAGATAGATCAGTATTGGTGCTCAATCTGCAAAATTTAGCTGAGTTATTACGCAAGAAGTAATTTTATTTGATTTATTGTTAAATTTTTTGCTAATCGGTGGGCTATAATGGCTTTGGAATTTTCATTCATGTCAGGTTATTTTGTACAAGAACTTTTAACTATAATTATAATTCTTTTATTTATTTTTTATTAAATGAATTCATGCACGGTACTGCAGAGGAGATGGCTTTCGACTTGAGAAAGCTTATTTTGAAACAATTTATTACTCCTGAATTTGAAATGTAAATGTAAATCTTCTTTTTCTCTTAATGCACGCTTAGGAATGCATTCTAATTTAAGAGATGAGTATGTTTAAACCTCAAACCGATGTCGCCAAACACCGTAAACAAGGGTACAGCGCCAAATGAGAATTTTCTTTCCATCCTGTATATGACGGAAGAATTCTGAATTTAGAAACCTTCTTTTTCTTGTCACACATATAACAGAAAAGGGTGCGTGTTCTGATATTCGAGGACTGGAATTCAATGTACAGTGCCAGATGTATAGTACTTACTCTAATACAGCTGCTAAGTTTTCTCAGCAGTATGAATAAATGATTCATAACAAATCTAATCTTGCACTTATATTTTTCTAGGCCTTCCCTTGAAACAGCCATTCTAAAATTCAATGACTAAAAACATATCCTCTGAATGTTGGCAATTCGTCACAAGCCTTACTTCCGATAATATAAAGAACGCATAAAGGTTTCTGATTTTGCTTCTTTATCTAATATAAACGTGAGGTAGTTTACCTTTAAAAAAATCCTCTTTGGAAACATGCCTCCGTTCGAGTCTGTTGACTTCATGTGCTATGACGTAATGAAATCAGCCAACTAACCACCTAAACTGATTTAATGATGCTTCAATAATTATTTCCTTTCAACATTTATATTTGTTTCCTAATTTCGTAAATTTCAGTTTCCTTCCGTTCTTCGACATAACCTAAATAATCTTAATTATAATATCTATAAGACATTTACTATTTAGGTGCAGTCTATATACGTTTTGTGAGAAGCCTTGGACTGATAATTACAGATATTTTTGAAATTGTTAAATAGTGGGCCGAATGGTTAACACCGCTACTCCTCGGTAAATAGTATTTCACTGTAAATGTGCATTCCAAATGAGCTTCATATGAAGGTTGGCCCACGAGCGGCCGAGCGGTAAAAGCCGTTGGAAATTGTAGTTCGGTCCGGAGTTCGAGTCCCGGCTGCATGGCCGTTTTCGTGGTTTTCCCCATGTGTAACGTGAATACGAGCTAGTTTCCCTTAAGACAACCTCCACGGAGCATCCCTCCCTGCCTATGCATGCCTAAGGACGGAGTAAGTAATAAGTAAATATATGAAAAAGGTAATTTAACCGCAAGAATTGGACTGCAAGTAGAACGAGTATTGGAATAAGCTCGAAGACCAAATAATACTTTCTTCTTCAGTTGTAAGGACAGAAAAAAGTGCAAAAAGGAGATGAACAGAAAGCTGTGCTCAAGTACAAGTAAATATGGTTCTGGGCCAGATGCTAGGAAACAAAACTTCCTGAGCCACCTACTCAATTAGAAGAAATTTTAAAACGCATTTTCATAGGTTATGGTAAACATTCAATTGAATTTGGATCTGAGATTTTCATGAATATCAAAAGCTAAAGAAGATTCTACTTCGTTAAATAACAGTTTTTTAAAAGCATTTTGCAACTCTGTGCACAATTTTCCTGAAGCATTTTAAAACATAATGTTTTTTAAAGCATTTTGATAATGGAGAACTGGAGAATATGTTTCTCCAAGCAATAATTAGTGTGCAGTAAATAATTTATCAGTTTCTTTTTTCCGAACTTCCCTTTCACGTTCTTTGATGGGAAATTTCAAGACTTATCTCTTTTAATGCCGGCCCAGAAGTAATAGTGGTTAGGGGAACCGACTGCGACACTAAAGGGTCCGGGTTGGAATCCCGGAAAAGACATGGTTGTAACTGTCCGTCTCTTCAGAGAGAGAGAGACTGGGAGCCGTGGGCACTATCCCTTTACCAAATGGTTAATCAGTATAGCACCCCTTCAGAATACATAAAGTCACTTAAAAGGCGTTCAACGTGCACGACAAGACATACGAAATAACATGTTACAGAGTTACAGATTAATACTCAAGATACATTACTGATGCAAATATGACTGATACAGAACTGATTCAAGACTGATATAATACTGATACTGGTACATACTTTACTCAAATACGACTGTTACATTACTGATACAATTGTACATATACAATACTTAGCTCTTACAGTACTGATACAATACTTTACTGATACTAATACTGACACAATACTGATTAATACGGGTACAGTACTTTGCTGATGTAAAATCCGTCCCTTCAGAGGAGGTAAAGATGACCCACCTGTTAGGTGCCTTCATAATAAAGTGACCACCACTTTTGGCCTTAGTAGTGGCCAAGCCAAAGTCGGCTGAGGGCCCGCCATTGGTACAAAAGAAATCGCTTTTGACTAATTTGTATTGAGCCAATTTTATATTAATTGTAAGGGAAAGATTGCTGTAGACTATATATCTGATTTGGTTGATTACGACAAACCCTCAAGGGTTATCTATGTATGGGAAGGGATGCCTTCGTGGAGGAAATTTTAAAGGAACTGGCTTATATACGCGTTACTTATCGGGAAATCCCCGAAAACGCCCATGCAGCCAGCCCATTCGCCAGGAATTGAATCCAGGTAACAACTACCAGTTTTCAGAGATTTTTCCACTCTGTCGCTGGTGAAATACGTACATATCTGGAATAGGTTCTTTTGAACTGCAAATTCTATTAGCAAAAAGACGAAAAGCTAAACCTAAGCAAAATAAGTGCGCTTTTTATAATCAAAGGAACGAATGAGTCATTCCAGGTTAAATTTATCAGTTGCGCCCACTATTTCGACCATCGGTTCGGTCTTACATGATAGATCAGTGTTCTTGTGGCGCGGTAGCAGATTCCAACCACTCTCTCTCCTATTGCCCAAATACCGGCAAACATCATCTGCGCAAACGTGCGGATGCAAATGTAACAACATAAGCAGACAATACATATAAAAAATACTGTTGCTGTCAAAGGCATACCATAAAGCGCAAATGTTGTCACTTCTGTTTCTAACATTTTGAATTAAATTACAACACTCTGGAAGTAGTCACTGACAATATCATATTGGGTTCTCTCCCACTCTCTGGAATTCGTTTTGTAAATCTGTAAATTCCATTAGGATTTAGTCACCAACTGTGTAATTTTGCTTAGTTTCATTACTTTAATTTTGTTTTGCATTGTTTAACCCTTTGAATTATAAAAAAAAATTTAATGGAATTTAGCGGGAAAATACACCGGTGAAATAAATTAAGAGAATTTTCATATTTGATCTACGATCTCCAGAACTACTAGACAGATTTTAATAAAATTTGGTGTGAACATGGGTTGATATAATACACACAAAATAAACATTCAACAGTTGTAATAGACACTCATGGGAGTCTGCAAGTCTGAAACAGCGGTTGCAGACGACACAAAAGAAATGGGTTTATAGGGGATATGGTCTCTTCTTACAGCCATACAGGCGTAACAGCGTGATATCATACCGGAAATAAGGCAGTTTATCAGTGTCTGTAGCAATTGGTCCCACTCATTCAGCAACGCTCTTCTCAGTTCCTGGATGGTTCTCGGAGGGGGATTGCGAGTTGTAATTGCCCTCCCCGGAGCGTCCCAGACATGCTGTATAGGGTTGAGGGCTGGAGACCTGGCTGGCCAATCCATCCGGCGAATATTCTCTCTAGAAATGCGCCGACCAAAAGAGCTCTATGTGGCCTCGCGTTATCGTCCTGTAAGATGAACTCGAGGCCCACTGAACGACGGAAAAGGCGAACATAGGGCTCCAAGACCTCATCCCTATACCTCACACCGGTCACAGAGCTTCTGTCAAAGACGTGGAGAGATGTGTGGAAATCCATCATGATGGCTGCCCAAACCATTGCATCGCCACCGCCATAATTGTTGATTTCGCGGACATTGGAGGGTAGATAGCGGGTTCTTGGCTCTCTCCATATGAAAGTACGGCGAGAATCGGTGTTTAGTAGACGTAGACGTGAGCGGGACGCAAACAGCCGGTCTTCTAGCAAGCAACCCTCTCTCATTCAGTCTTTTGGAAACAGTCACCCTGGGGTTTCTGTAGCTGCATGCAGGTCCTTACAGAGCTGAGATGCTGTAGCCCCTCTGTTACGCCCAGCTAAAATGGACAAATAACGATCTTCTCTGGCCGTTGTGGCTCTTGGCCGACCTTGCCCAGGCTTTCTCTCGATGGATCCAGTGTCCTGGAACTGTTTCCATAGGTTACGCACGACGCTGGGCGTTAAATGAAACTCTCTGCGTATCTGGACTTGCGATTGGCCTGCCTCTAGCCTCCCCACAATTTGCCACCTCATTCCATCATCCAAACGTTGGTGGTTACTCATTTTTAATGCTCCGATGTGAATTTAACCGATTTCTGCAAGATAACACCAAGAAATTCACCGGGGTGTGCTAGAGAACGCAATTCGTCCTACCCTCCACGCCCTTATAAAGCCTGTTTTTCTGCTGGCTCCACCTACACAAACGTGTACGCTTACTTTTTTGTCGTACAAAATTTGCATTTTTATCTAGAAGCGGTGGTTTTTCCTTCAGTTCAGTTCTTTTCATGCAATTCGATAAAATATTCAAATTCTCTTAATTTATTTCACCAGTTTATTTAGCACCAACTGAATAACAAACGATGAAACATGCACAACTGGTTTGATTCTACGACTGGGATACTTTATAGTCAATTTGTGAGTACTTTTTAACCCAGCATTAATTTTTAAATTTTTAGTGGGACATTCATGTCCAGTTAGTAGTCAAAGGAGTACTTACTGAAAATCCCGTCGACCACAAGAGACGACGCCAAACAAAAAAAAACATTTACTTTGTAGAGACATTAGGTTATTTCGGAGCAGGAGACATGAAAAATGAGCAACGCCTTCGCCGGGAATCGAACCACGGACCTCTCGGTTACGCGTCGAGCATGCAGACTACTACACCACGAAGGCATGCGAAGAAGGCGGGAGAAATACCTTATATACTCCCCCTTTTAAAGGGCGACTAGGGTTTTGGGGACCCAATCGCCAAATCGCGATGGTGGCGAATCATCATCCACCACCTTTTTAGTTCGGGCGCCAGTGTAGAGACATTATGTTATTACGAAGCAGGAGAGATGAAAAATATGCATTGCCTTCGCCGGGGATCGAACCACGGACCTCTGAAATACCGGTTCAGTGTGCTGACCATTACACCACGAAGGCACGCAGGAGAATGTGGGAGATATACCTTACAACTTAACACAAGAAAAAAACGTTCCATTCTGATTTTTATTTCGAATTTATTATATTATCTTTTATTTATATTTAATTTTTCATTAAAAATTTCCATTATTTTTTCCATAATATCACCATATCGTGGCCATTAACACATTTTTTTTTGAGGCCGGTAAGATTTCATAACTTTGGAAATATTCAACAGCGTGCTCTTCTGTAGTAGGCAGTTCCAAATTTTAATCATTTTTTTTTTTCGAAAATGCGTGATGGAGGGGAAAAAAGAGTCTTTCTCAAGAATAATAACTAACACGTGCACTCAGGGTTACACCAAATCCAGCGTATTTGAAGAAGACTTTTCCATTTTTGGCGAAAAATAGCGTAGTTTGACGTCTTTTCTTTAATAGGTAAAAATGGTCGACGGGTTTTAACGTAAGTACCGTCAAAGGTTTAATGTATTTATTAATTTATACAATTTATTATATTCCCTTTATTATTATATTATTATTATTTTCTTAGTATCCTTTCCTGTGGGGCAACTCAATTATGTCGTACATACATATTTCTAAATCTACCCCTTCTGCGTTTATTATATTTCTGTAACATCCCCATCTAATTCATCTATTTGTACTGTAACTACAGTGTCTTCACTCTGCAATATCAGCCACGTTATTTATGCAGTCACTGCTCTGCCTTATTCACCGAGTTCCTCTGTTTTTTAAATTGCGTCTTATTTAATTACTAGCAGTATGACACACCCCACTACTGTATATTTACATAACTGCTTTGATGTAAATATATCTCATTTTATATAACTTATTTATTTATATTTTTTTATTCACATTTATTTTTTTTTAAGTTGTAGTTGCTCATTTACTATTTCGACCCTCGATCTTTAGAATTTAACAGTCTTGTTTGGTAGGACTGTAGAATAGGAACAAGAATTTACAGTCTTCTTCCTACTTTCTCTACCTTCGGCAGCCGGAGTGTATATCTATCAGGCAAAAACTCTGTTTTAAGCACATGCACCTAAGCATTGCATTACAGACAACTGCAGCATTGAGGCTTTCCGGGGATAGGCCAACGACCCAATAGATCGGCCTCCGTTCTGTTGCCGAAAAGAAAGGAAAAGTAGAATTAATGAGAAATTTTGGTCTTATCTGTTACGTGCATTCCTGTTGTAAGGAACTTTCGACTATCAGTCGGAATATCCATAGATGGAATCTCGGAAAGAACATAACTAATTTTCTCACGTTTCTTCATGTTTGATTCTGAAATGAACTTGACAGCTTTACCATGGTACCTGAATAAAATAGGGTAAACCATAATTTTATACCATCTGAATTTAGCAATTGGGTCTCCTATCCCCTCGTCGCTCTTTCAGTGGGGAGAATGCAAGCACTTCTTGTCTTTGCCAAATGCTTCCCTTTGTGGTGTACGTAGCATCAAGTTTGTTGGTTATCGAAATTCGAGTCCCCTCGAGGACGTAGTGAATTTTTGTTTTTTGATAAAAAGAAACAACTGATAAACTGATCTACAAAACTTTTACATTCTGTTGGAACGAAAGAATCTTTTATCTTGGAATAAGATAGAAAACTGTTTAATCACTTATTCAAATGAGTAACTTCTGCCAACTGGAAGACTTTTAAGCAGCTAAGTTCTTTAAGGCGTTAGTTTATTCGTATCTTGGTTCGTGGCAAACCTGGTTACCTGGTACAGTCTGTTACTTTAGAATAGGCATTTCATGTCCAATTGTTCTCCCCAAACCATGGCTCATAATCATGGCTGACGACTGCTCATAAATAAGCGGAGGGTTTCTACAACCTTAACCTGTTTTAAACAACAGCCTATAGCGTCTGTGGTTTTCTCTAATTGTAACGATTAGCATGTCTTTTTTTTTTTTTTTTAGTTCAAAGGGACTTTGTCCCTGAAGGACTTCTTTTCGTTTTACAATTTTGCGTCGGAAACATTAAATAAGGAAGAATCTGCATAACTGTATGTATATTTCTCCAAATGGGATAAAACAACGGTACCTAGAGCCATCCAGTTTTGAATAACATACATTTCCACCCGAATAGGCGCATCTGGAAGCCCGAATTTGGAATTTGTTTTATTATCTATTTCACATTTTGTAAAACTTTAACGAATTTTTGATGAACAAACTCAAACGATTTAAAAGCGAGCCATGGCAACACTCTACGGGGGGAAAAAACTTTTATTCCCAGCGCGCGAGACTGTGTATGGGAAATTCTAAAGGTACGATGTTTTTAAATATTTTAGCCCAAAGGGGTGTTAGACCAAATGCTCTTGAAACGTATGAAAAGTAAATGAAAAAAGCGCCCTATCAAACTTTTTTTATATATAATTTATATAAAATTTACTGCGGCCATGCAGGTAGGAGGGAGAAAATACCTTACATATTTCCCCCTTTTAAAGGGCGACTGGGAATTAGAGGACCCCATTGCCGAATCCTGGTGGTGAAGAATCATAATCCACCACTTTTTTTAGTTCGGGCGTCTTTTTTAGTGCAAAGGGGCTTTGTTCCTGAAAGACTTGTTTTCGTTTTGCAACTTTTGCGTCGGAAACGTTAAAAGTCTGAATCACTTTTCAAACTGTTGCCACCAAATCTTGCGGGGCTGTATTATATTTAAAGAAATTAAATAATGAAGAATCTGCATAAATGTATGTATATTTTTCCAAATGTGATAAAACAACGGTACCTAGATCCATCCAATTTTGAATAACGTACTTTTCCACCCTAACAGGCGCATATGGAAGCCCGAATTTGGAATTTGTTTTATTATCTATTTCATATTTTGTAAAACTTTACCGAATTTTTGATGAACCAACTCAAACGACTTAAAAGCGAGCAATGGCAACACTTATCGGGGGGGGGGACCCTTTTATCTAAATCGCGCGGAACTGTGTATTGGAAATTCTAATGACATTCTCATTTAAAAATTATTTTGCAATATTGTTGTTGAACTGAATTTTATGGTTTAAGTGCGAAGAATATGATATTTAATAAATAAAGGTAACACACAAAACGTTAAAAAACATCCCTTGGACGTAATTTAAAATCTAAAACCTTTCATATCCCCCGCTAAAGTCCTTCAGGGAGACATTGCTTCTAAACTGAATACCCCGTAGTTAAACTTGCGCAAATATGCTAAGGTTTCTTTGCATCTGTTTTACAATCATTTCCTTGGTTGTTTTAGGTAAGGCCGTCCAATGGAGGCTCGTCCTTTTGCTGGATTCAACCCCCGTCCCTCTCCGTGGGGTTACAACTGGACGACAGAGAATGCTTCTTCTTCAGTCGGATCCTCACCGCCGGGTCGTGACAGCGGTGCTCGGAATTCGCCAGTTACGGTATGCTCACTGTATAGTTAGTTTTGAATTTTCATTTATGCTTTCAGCCACTTTATGAAGCATTAGTTAATCGTTCATGTAGTGGCGTATTTACCAGAAGTGACAGCCAGAAACGTTTGTTGTTTTGCAGCGAAATTATCTTATCTCGCAAAAATATAACATAAACCAGTATTTATCAAAAGTTTCAGCCTCTCAGTCCATGTGCATACATCGGGAACATCGCCTAGTTCGAAAGTGTACAGCCCGAAGGCTTTTACTTTCATATTTCACGTATTATCTAATGGCCTAATAGATAAAAATACAATTTGCACTGTGATTGCAGAGAAAAGGAGGTAAAAGAAAGTTCACAAGAGTTTATTGAAGGTAAAAATAACTGATACTAGAAATATGAGTTCATTAACACAAACTAAAATCTTTTCGTGCGTAAAAAGTCTAAATTCCTTGCAATTTCATTTGAAAAATCTTGAGTAAGAAGAAAATTTCTTGCGTAATTTACATGGTGAAAAGTGCATTTAAAAATGCATTCCCTGCAATATGTACAACAGCACTTAAAAATGCTCTGTTTACATAAAACCTCAATCTTCCATTGAGTTAAGTCAAGAGAAAATTCTTTTCTGTTGTTACGGATTTTGTATTTATTTAGCTATTTTTAGTAAAACTATAATTAAAATTGTTTTATTTTGCCGTGCAACGCAACGGTGGGCGAATTGTAAAGGAAAGCTGAGCCGGAAAAGTAAAAATACAAGACCACGTGTATTTAACATTTAATAAATAGATATCTCGTAATAGTTTTGCTATCTAGAAAATACCAGACTGTTCTCGTGCTTGATTAAAAAGCTTATAAAAGCCGGATTAAAACATCTCAGCTCAGTTGTTGTTTTAAGCGAACTGTAGTTGTTTACTTAGCGTTGTCATTGATTGCAGCGAATTCGTGGTGAGATCAGATTAGTTTTGTCTGTAGCTTGAATTTGAGTTCTGTTTATATTTTAGTACTTTAAAATATAACTACTGTGAGATATTGTACGAATATCTCTGAGGAAATATTTCAGCTTTTCGTTTTATTTCTGGTGAAAGGAATAAATTTTATTAACTTTTTATTGACTTGTGCATTCAGTCCATTACGAACCCATACGCACACAACAGTATCAATATCATATAAATTTCAGAATAATTTACGAACTTCGGTACTTAAAAGGTAATGAGCTCTACGCCTTCTCTCTACCGCTCGGCGATGTTTTGTCTGATCTCAGTTGCATTATTTGCGATCTCTATCTATCTACAAGCATTTTAAGGGCAGCCAGTGCAATGTTGAGCTTGTTTTCGTTATTTTTATATTCTAGATAAAGGTTATATATGAAAGTGATAAATTCAGTAAACTCGTCAAAACTTTCATCTTTGTTTGAATTATCTTTCTTTGGATTGTTGTTATCACTAGATTTTGTATTCCTTGAACTTATCTATGCATACGATCTGTGGGATATAGTTTTATCTGTAGTGTTGCTTTTGGGAATATTTCTTACTTTCTTGGTTGTGAATTTTGTTTTTGAATATTTCCTGGTCGTTCCGGGCAGGTAATATCACATGTTGGGTGCTGTCCTTTGCACAGGACGCATGTCGCTGGATGTACATAGCTCAAAAAAAAGGGGGGACAGTTCTATATCTCCCATTCTACTGGGCCGATTGACCAAATTCAAATTGCGTTTTCCGTGTCTCGAAAGCCGGACTTAGGATATATATTAGATTTATATATAGCTTTGTTCTAATATAGGTATTTTGACACAAAATCGGACTTTTTCCAAAATGGCATAACAAATATTTTTCCATATTTCGATTCTACGACTCAAATTATGCCAAAATATTAAATTTTGTAAAATTTGCTGTGAAATTTAAGGAGAAATTCAAAAATTTAACTTGGCGATTTTTTTTTATATTGCGCGAAGAATAATTCACTTGGCAAACTTTTTAATCTATGGCAACCTATTTTCCTATCCCTTCCATCGTCCAGGAAGCGGAAAATAAGTCACATCGTTCCTACCTTTTTACATTGTGGATGAGAGGAAAAAAAGTCACATCGTTCTTACTTTCAAATAATTTTAACAAACTGCGTAAACCACATTTCCACTTTTATGGCTTTGAAAAAATACGCCAAATTTCAAAACGCGCCAATATATAAATTCACGTATATCTTCGGAAATTTTGAATAAAAAGCTCTAATTTTTTGCAGTCATGCTTAGAAATACACCTATTTTAAGATGCTTGTAAAACATTTATGGGTTACAATTGAAACTTTTTTCGAAAAATTTATAAAAATTATTTAAAAATACAAATTTAAAAAATAAATCATAAAAAAATGAGGAAATTTTATTTGGAATGAACCTAAATTTCGAACTGCGTAGGAAGGAATCCAATAAATTTCATAAAAAAGATATATTAATAAATACATACCAAATTGAATTAACATTGATGAGCTAAAATTTTGAGAGCCAATTTTTTAAAAACTACTCGTGCGATTTTTACAAAATTTGGTAGTTTGGCACAGTTTGAGTCGTAGAAACAAAATATGGAAAAATATTGATATGTCATTTCAGAAAAAGTGCGATTTTGTGTCAAAAAAAGCTATGCTAGAACAAAGCTATATATAAATCTAATATATATCCTAAGTCGCGCTTTCGAGACCAGGGATAAATAGAAAGGGCTAGGTCATTCCTTTGTTCGACTCCTCGCCGACGCGAGCATCATGGAGGGGGTTAACTGGTAGTAATCTGATGTCACTGCTATGCACCTGCTCTGATTTCGCTCATTTAAAACTGTAGTTTCATTCAGTTTGCGAGACGATTTTCTGGAGGTCGCATATCTCAAATTAATTTTAATCATACATATTTGTTTTCTAATAATGCAAATATTTAAAATAATTCGTGTATATATATGTAAATATATAGTTTTAATCAGTTTTCCTTTTAAATTCTACATTTAAAGTATCCTTTATGTAATATGGCTTCTTGTGCTGTAGCAACGTGTCGTAACACTTATAGAAATACGAAAGGAAGAGATATTGTATTTCATGCTTTCCCAAAGGACAATTTGATTTTGACGAAAGAATGGATACATAAATGTGGAAGACAAGATTTTATTAATGTGAAAAACGCAAGAATTTGCAGCGAACATTTTCTGTGCAGTGATTATGAAGATGATATGAGAAATCGCTTGCTTGGATTGCCACAAAGGAAACTGTTGAAATGCAATGCTGTGCGGAAAGTAAATTTATCGTGTGAGGATCAGAGGTTTCATTTTGCAGTGGAAACAACCAATATTTTTTTTATTTTAATACTCCAATGAAGAAAGAACTTCTTTTTTCACTCATAAGACATATTCAGTCATCTATATACAGTTATACGCCGCTTAAAGCGATTAATACTCGCTAATAAGCTGCCAAAATTATCGTCAAAAGTGTGCACGACTAAAGAAAGCAGAAATATTGATTCATATTTAACATCAGAACTACTTGAAATGGCTTTGAAAACTGAGGAGGAAGATGCTTTTCCATTAAATACTATTGATGATTTGTATTTGGATTTCATAGAGGAACCTTCTCCTATGACTTGGGAATTAGAATTGAATTCCGCCAGACAATTGACCGCCGAAAAAGAAGAACGCCGAAAAAGGTTAGGTTAGGTTAGGTTATTCAATAATGGCAAAGCACACGAGGGCTATCTGCCTAAAGGGAGGGATGCCTTCGTGGAGGACTTTCTAAGGGAAACTGGCTCGTAAACACGTTACACATGGGGAAAACCACGAAAACGCCCATGCAGCCAGCCCGTTCGCGGGATTCGAACCTCGGACCGAACTACCAGTGTTCAGCGTCTTTACCGCTCGGCCGCTGGTGGGCCGACCGCCGAAACAGAAGCATTAACATATGTTGCAGGTTATATTGCCTACCGTGTGCGAGACAAAGGCCCATCATTCGGAACAATATCTAAAAATAGTGCTGATGAACCAATATTTAATTCAGAATGGATTAAATTATTGTCCTTGGAAGGTTTGACTACACCTTCCCAGTCATGGATGAATACAGTTCGAGTTCGAAAAAATATTTTGTGCAGTTCATGGTACAACTTGCTACAAAGGGAAGCATGTAATTGGCTCTTTAATTAATAAACTGGAGAAACATTATCCCGAAGTTAACAGAGAAGCAATTCGTTTATTTTGCAGAGCGCGAACTTTTATTAGGATACGTTTCTTAAATAGAAATGCATATGTTTTTTCCCAAAGAAAAGCAACCCAAAAGGCAAAAAAGTGGATTGCTTCGAATGTGGCAGCCAATAAATAATATTTCAACAGCTTGTAGTTGAGTTGCGACTGTACAAGTAAGCGTATATAATATGTTTTGATTTGAAATATTTTTAGTAGACATTTTAGAAGTTAATAGCATAAAGCATATTTCAAATAAGAACTAATTTTATTAAGTTATTTTTATTGTATCCTGTGTTATTATTAATTCGATTTTGTGATAGCTTAGCATTCTAAATAAAATATAATAGTATAATATTAAAGTAATTGGCATAGGAAGACTTGTCTCCTTAATCCCCACTTTTGAAAAATTAAATAATGTTTTAGGTACTGTGAGTAAAGTTGTTTTGTCTAAATTAAGATAACAATCTTACATGTATTTATTTAAATGTAATATGGTGAAAGCTTAAGTTATAAAATTATTTAAAAAAATATCTGTTATTATGTTGAATCGGGAGAAAAACATGCCAATGTAAAATTTACAATTAGGCTGAAACTCAAACTTAGATTAGCAGATTTTTTGCCATATATAACCTTACATGTTTAAAACTATGCCAATTTAAGGTTGCTTTTGGTTAATTTTAAATAGCTGTTATTATAGTTATCTTAGAAGGAGTAGCAGAGTTCTCTTAGTTAACATGCAGATAAATAAATGATTAGAAATAAACAGGCATGTAAAGAAAAAAAAATCCCTGAAAATTAAAAAAAAAAGGAACTTTATGCTAAGAGTAGCGCATTTTGTCTGTTATTTTAAAATTGA
Organism: Stegodyphus mimosarum; assembly: GCA_000611955.2. Classification (NCBI taxonomy): domain Eukaryota; kingdom Metazoa; phylum Arthropoda; class Arachnida; order Araneae; family Eresidae; genus Stegodyphus; species Stegodyphus mimosarum. The sequence goes on from KK112660.1 coordinate 178,255, forward strand.
GTAAGTACTATTAAATTTTTTAATGTTCAATGTAAAATGCATACTGCAGTAACATTGTCTCTTCCAAATTATAGCTATCATTCACACACAGCTTATTTTAAACGCTGGTTCTTCAAATTTAAAACGCTAATTTCTATGTTGTGAATTGCATCTCCGCACTCAGTGTCATCGTGGCTACGTCATCACTCCTCACTGCCTGTTTCAAGGGGAAAAGGTCTATGAGCTAGCCCTTCTCTTTTAAGTCCTGTTTCGAGACATGAAAAACGTAATTTGAATTTCGTCAATCGGCCCAGTAGAACGGGAGATATAGAAATGTCCCTTTCCTACCCCCCCAGAGTACATACATTTGTGGCTTACTGCTTTCACATGCACCATAGTTACTGTAAAAAGAAGAGGGAGAAAAATAGATTCCTAAAAAAAACTACTAGCAATTAATTGATAATAATAAATTAAAAAATTAAACTCAAGATTCTTTAACAAACCGAGTAAGGTTTTATATGACACTGATTGCTAATGCTGGAAACAATAAATAATACCTAAATTAAGCAATAACTGAAGTAGACAACTTAATGATGTAAAGCTCATTCATCTCATAATACTTAAAACTAACATCCAGACAGTGTGTAGAATGCTAGTCATAAAATTAAATAATTAAAATAAGGTTTATAACATCCTATCTATTGCATCACTGGAATCTTAAAATCCACTATTTTAAATATATAAAAATAATATCTTACTTGTTTGCCCGAATAAATGCCTTAAAACTTAATATTCCATTTTTAATTGCTTTACAAATATTTGCCAACCTCGGCTTCGAAACAAAGAATAATTAAATTAAGCGTATTGATATTTTCCAGTAATTTCAAATATTCAGTTAGTACTTTTGTGTATTAACGCCCGTATAGGTATTGTAATTAAACATTACCAGAGTAGCAAAGAAATTAGTAAAAATTCTGAATCTCCTCTATGATTCCAAGCAGTTACAATTTTTACATTTGAAGATGTTGTATTGCTGTGACTTATCTCACTTGTCTGACAGTAACATCATAACAAGCTTAAGAAATTCATCGTGGGAAGGAGTGCAAGATAGCGCCTGTCGTTGGCACCATATAGAGGTGGCAGTACAAGGATATTGTTCGGAGAATAGCCTTGACGCCAAAAAGGGAGAAACAGCTTATTGTGGTATGGCAGGCAATGCTTATCATTCGATAACGTACTTCCTCTAGGCAGACAGCCGTAAAACCTTTCCCTTGCTAGGGGATTATCTGTAGCATTACTTATTATCTGTAGTATTTATTTGAGCAGTTCCGCCCCCTATTTTGATGGAGAAAACCCCGGGGAATCTCCCACCCCTTTTCCCCTACCACCAACATCTCTAAAAGAATTTCGGTTCGTCGCCTATTTAGAGGGCTTACATGCCGCACAGATACTATGCACTTACCAAGTCTTCTCCGGGATTCGAAACAGGGCCCTTCGGTACGGCAGTCAGATTCACTAACCACTATCCCGGTTCGGCGGCACGTTTGAAGAAAACCGAAGCAAATTAAGATGTCTTCATCAGTTTACATCACGGTTATAAATTGAAAAGAGAATAAATAACAAAAAACAAAGCATGACAACATTTAATAAATATCTGTAAACATAAACATTGATCAGGAGAGTTCATTCACCTCCACATACATTTTTTTCTTCTTCTTTTGTAATATACGATTCGCAACAGTATTCTCAATTACCCGTAATTAGACTGAGAAAATGCAGTATGCTTAATTATCCGTATTAGACTGAGAAAATGCAGTATTCTTAATTATCCGTATTAGACTGAGAAAATGCACTATTTTTAATTATCCTCGTCAGACTGAGAAAATGCTGTATTCTTAATTATCCGTATCAGATTGAGGAAATGCAGAATGCTTAATTATCCTCATCAGACTGAGAAAATGCAGTATTCTTAATTATCCGTATTAGACTGAGAAAATGCACTATTTTTAATTATCCTCGTCAGACTGAGAAAATGCTGTATTCTTAATTATCCGTATCAGATTGAGGAAATGCAGAATGCTTAATTATCCTCATCAGACTGAGAAAATGCAGTATTCTTAATTATCCGTATCAGATTGAGCAAATGCAGTATGGTTAATTATCCGTATTAGTCTGAGCAAATTCAATATTCTTAATCCGTATTAGACTGCGCAAATGCGCTGTGTTTGATAAAGAAATGTGAAAAAGATTCGATTCTTTTTTCATATTAAAAATCGGAAAATGTCTAACGTTTTGTTGTAGCAGTAGCGTTCCCTGTAATTAATTGTCCATTGGATAATTATGAAATAAAGATAGCCATTCGGGAATTATAAAGATATGCTGTTTTTAGATATTTGGCGATTTTGCTGTTGAATTTTGTGCGGCGTAAGTACGAAGAACGTGATATTTAATAAATATAATTAACACACAAAACTTTAATAACAAAGAGACAAAATAAAAGCTTTGTAAGCCATCTTAGTAAGAAAACTGATAGCTGACGTTTGAGACTGAGAAAAGACTGCAAAAAAAAAAGGGAAAATGTGTGCCAAACACTTTTAGCATTGCGTCAGGAATTCTAAATATCTATGCTGCTATGCTGATTTAAAAATTTTACTGATTTTGCTGTTGAATTGTATATAACGTAAGTGCGAAGAAAACGAGGCTTAATAATACCTTAATAGGGTACTTACATATTAGAGCAACCATCTTCGTGCACTTTGGCGAATTTTTAGGGAAGAAAACGTGATTCGGTGAATTTTTGGATTACAGCTTACAGTTGATATGATTAAAGAACTGTTATGCACATAGTTGGCACAGTTTGGCGAATTTTGCAAATTTGGGGACTTTTTCTAAGGTAATTTCGATAATATGTAATGTAAATACCTACTAAAGCTAAAAGGACAAGTAAATTTGGGTTAACAGGAGTGAGTACAACAGCAGACTGGTAAACTGGGAGCTCAGCGAAAGCGTAAACAACCTTAATGGACCCTTTAGAGTGATCGTTAAAATCTGAAGCCTTTCAGACTTTTTTAAAATTTTTATTTAGTTAACTATTTATTTATTTAAATCTCACAAAGCACATTCTAACGGATGGTGCGTTTTTCCCCAGAGTTCTTCTTCTCCAGAGCCCCAAATGCTCGCCAACCAGTACATCAACATGCCGGCTGCGCTGCTCAACACGCTAAAAAGGGAGAAGAAGCCGTTCACCTACACCCCTGGTGGTGTGAACCTGTCTGAAGTGCTTAATGCTCGGTTGCAAAAGCGACTCGAGAGGAAGAAGAGGTATTCCCAGGAACACATGAACGACAAGAAAGAGAGTTCGAACCCCGTTGACAGCTTGCCCAAGTTCGAACCACCCAAGCAGGTGATCGTGATGCCCACTTACAATTCGCCCTTGGATATGTACTCTATGGAGAACGCTCTAGAAGCCCTCGAGGTTCAAGCGGAACTAGTGGCTGCAGATAAAAGGTAAAACACTACTATAAAAGTACACTTGTTTATTACAATTACAATATCTGTCGGCTATAGTATCAAACTCGAGAAATCTAGTTTTTCAGTATCCCTAAAAGCCAAACACAAGTTTTCAATTTTTAAGGGGGTAATTCATTGTCTTCTTAAGAGAACTGTCCAGATTTTAAAAAATAGGGGTAAGAAACTGTTTCAATGGAATTTTTTTTAGTTGATCCTTTTCTTAAAATTACCATCATCTTTTTTAAGTTGGCTAGGGTCCTCAAAATCAGAAGCCTTTACGAAAGCCAGTTTTTAACTCAAAAATAACAACTTTCTTACGGATTCCTGGATCGTAATACAATGGCTTCATTATATAAGCAGGGTTTCAGTTTGATACTGTGATTGACGAAGCAAACGAAAATATTATTTGCATACTAGTGCCTCAGTAAAATTCTTAAGCTGTTTAAAGTTGCTATACCCTACAATTAAACAGATGCTCTGCTTAAATCAAATCAGATTTTCCAGTGAAAATTTGGAAATTTTGCTGAAGATTTCGCTACGTATTGAGAAAATTTCGGGAATTTCTGCGATTGCCTTTAAGTACCTCAAGATGTGCATTATATCTAATTGTGAAGATACAGATTTAACTGCAAAAAATCAGTCAGCAGAGAAACTTGACGCATGGACAACATGGACAATATTTCACGATTTTACGTTACAAGGCTTCTCGAAAATAACTAGGGAAAAACTAGTGGTTCAGATCAGAAGAAACATTTCCTATTAATAAGGTGATTGATTGTGGTATTTCCTTTTGGCAGGGGCTACATGTTTTCAGACAGATACCATATTTAACTTGTTGTTACAAAAGCGATATCATTTCTCAGGAACACCTCTGAGAAATGACAGCAAATGTAGGCAATAACTTGTATGTGGCTAAACATTGAAACGGTTTGTGACCACATTTTCAGCTCATTTTGATATCAAGTGATATCGTGATACTGCGCACGTTAAAGTGTTTTTTGAATTACGGAAATCATCTTTTGGACTTTATTCCCCCTTTGCTGTCCAGAGGTGACTTTCGGTGACTACTTGAATTTGATACAGTGACGCTCGATCACCACTCGGTTTGATGCGATAATTCGAGCAGTAACGATGTTTATTTAAATTTGGTTTGGGCAGTATCTCTTCATGAGTGTATTCAGTTTGTAGAGACATTGGGTTATTTCGGAAGCAAGAGTGATGAAAAATGAGCAACACCTTCGCCGTTAATCGAACCACGGACCTCTCGGTTACGCGTTGACCGTGCCGACCACTACACCACGAAGGCATGCGAAGAAGGCGGGAGAAATACCTTATAAGTTATACATGTGTATAAAACAGCTGCCAATTTTTAAGCTTAAAAGTGTTTTTCAGATTTATTACTATATATGCGTCTTCGACGTTCATTCGAACTCTACAGTCGCAATAATAGGAACATTAAAGTTACGGATTCCACTAAGCATGGAATACGATGAAAGAATCAGCGTCGATTTTCGTTGACGAAGAACGAAATTGCGTCTATGCATAAACTACTTGACGGTAGAGACGAGGAAAGCAGTGATGAAGATAGAGATGAAGTAAGAGGTATAAGAAGGCGAAAAATCAAAGTAATAGATAGTAAATGTGAGAGCGACAATGATTCCGTAGAGGAGACAGAAAATTCAGAACGGATAACATGCACAGAATCCGAAATAATACAGAGAAGAATACCATTCGTATCCGGCAAAAGGGGTGCAGAACCTTAAATATCTTCGGCTCAGGCAAATGGCGTTTGTGATTCAGGTTCCTGCGCGGACGGCGTTACGCCTGTAGAACATGTTGCCAGTTTTCGAATACATATAATTCATAAGGCAAATTAAATGGCATAAGTCTTGACTGCGGAAAAGTAATTATTGACAAAATGTTCAAAGCAGGCACAAGAACGTCGAAGGGATGAAAAGCCAACAGATATTATGCTAAGCGTAACTACCACTAGCCTAGAAGGTCGAGGGGAACTAGACAGAAAAGAACCACTAAATTTCTGTGAAATCACCTTAAATTAGCTGTACGAAATTCACCCATCAAGCAGAAAATCGTCTCGAGTTGTTGGTTCTCCCGAGCGAAAATGCCTCTAGTTCAAAGGGTTAACCTCTCAATTTGCTAAATATAACGTCGTATACTTCACCGGCAAATTGTTATTTGCTACGTTTAGACTAGTAATTTTTAAACTTATTCAATTTACGACATGCTTAACAAAACACCAATACGGCACAGTGACTTGGATTGGGATCTATTGTTATTATAACTCTCTTATCTTTAAGCAAAGCTTTTTGTGACAAAATGTTTAAAATATTTTATATATTCAGTCTTAACAATAAAAACTCTGATTAGTACACCACATGACTTTCTTGTACAGAATTTTAAATCATACACAGTTTTCATTTCGTTTAAACTTACTGGGTTGAATTAAATCTACTTCGTCGATAGCGCAGTAGAATAAATGCACTCTTTAAAATTCACTATATTTGTTTACCACAGCGACACTCTTCGCTTAACATCGTTACATCTCATTCATTTTATAACTCGTCAGAATGCACACAAATTCTGCATATCATCTGGAAAATTACCTAATCGTTACATATTGAAAGCTATAATAAATCTAAAACGATGTGTAAAAGAAATTAAACAAGCAAAAAAATTAAAAAAGGAAGCAGTGTTTTTCACAGACGATTCAGTATTTCTCATTCAGTTAATTCAAGGCAAAAATACATAAAAAATCAAAATATCTATAAAAATTACGAAATAAACTTCAAACACTTACTATTTCCTCGAATAAATTCCAGAATAGATTAAGCATGATTTAATTCGCAATAATAAAAGAAGGAGTTATCTTTGTTATTGCGAAGCTTAGTTTCTCTAGATTGGCAACAAATCGAATATTCTCCTAAGTTTCAAATGTAAACAAGTATCCGCCATGAGAAAAATGATTAGGCTTAGCCGCACTTACACAACTTTTAAATTGTTGGTAATTAATTCTACAAATCTTGCATGCAGATTTGCTAAAGGCATAAAAACCTTAACCGAAAGATAAGAACAACATAATTCAATCGTTTTTAAAGCAAAAAATGCACAATTTACCAACATATAAGAATAAAAAAACAGCTCACTGAGACGAGTAACAGAGGGAATATATATATATATATACATAAATTTATACACTTTTGGTGCGGCCGATCGCAACCAAAATAGGAGTTGCACATCTACATGTTATAGCCGTCCTATGTACAAAATTTCAAAGTTCTGAGGCTAATCGTTTTTGAGTTATGCTAGATATATTCATATATACGTACGTACGTACGTACGCACAGAGAAGTAAAATAGTTATTCTGAAGAGAAATTCTTAAAAATAGTTATTCTGAAGAGATTTTTCAGAATAACTATTTTTGGGGAAAAGAGTCTTTTATTCTGTTCTTACATATAGATGTCAAGCAAAAACATCGTTAAATTGCATTCGATAGCGGTCAAAATAGAAACTTTCGTTGAAATATGATATCCGAAATTTTTCGCAATTACAATACTTCCTTTTTATTTCGTACAAGGAAGTAATTATACAGAAAATTTATTTGCCACTAATTTTGTTTCTATAATAACTTACAAGGGGGGTAATGAAATTTTGTACTACGTACAAATTACAAACTTTTCTATACGTATTTCTTTCTTATTTCAATTTTTTTAAAATGGTCACACCCATTTTAACATTTTATTATACTTCTAATACCGTAATATATTCCAAAAACAAGTAGATACAAATATTGTAGTTTTTTTAGTTTAATTTTAAAGCAAATTTTTAAGTTATCCAAACCGTCAATATTTATTTTCAGGAATGACAATTGTTTTGATTTAAGAAATAAAACGAAGTATTTTTATGTTTTCTTTCATGGTTTTGAATTTTTATATATATATTTTAATTTTTCAAGACTTTTAATGATAAAATCTTTTGTGAAGTGCCAGGCTGTAAAGGGAAGTTTTCGTTTTGAAAATAATTTTTTATGATAAATTTATAAAATTCTTCACTAATTAAATACTGCTTCAGTCAATCATTTGAGATATTTTTTTAGATTAAAAGTGTGATACAAAAAATAACTCAATCATTTTGACCATTTTAGTCTTTCTGCTCCTTCCCGCTCCGCGACTCTGCCAAGAAATCACACCTTCCGCTTCGAAGACACAGATTATGATTCCGCACGAGGAGTCGCGCAGTCCAAGGCTTTCAGAGTCCTGCAGATTATCACGGACACCGAGGAGGAGCCATCTAACAAAGGTCAGTGGTCACTTCAATAATCTATTTCTGAATTTAAGTGTTACGAATTTTGTCATAGCTATATGATTTTAGTGCAATTATACGCAAAATTGTTGTATTTTGCTGCATAATGTAACGCGAAAACTCTTAAGAGAGAAGCTAAGCTGGAAAAGTAAGAATACAGGGGCAAGTCCACTTAACATTGTGTAAATGCGTATATCGGTAATTCGGCGAGAAAACGCCAAAAATCGCCAAACTTGCCGACCATTTGGCGCCATTTTGGTCCGGTCCCTGTACCACCGTACGGAAATTGATTAAATGTAATTGAATACTATGTTAGTTGTAACCGTAATTTGACCTTCCTGTTGCTTTCCAGTAATTTGGAGAAGCGGAAAGTACTAAAAATACACTCACTTCCAGAGGAAAATACTAATTTTCGGAAGCCAATCAGAATTGAAGAGGCTGCAATTCGCTGCAGAGGTAGATGGAAGTATGCAAATATGTTAGGTAACAGCCCATCGCGCTTTCATGCCAAGAAATATGCAAAAAAGGCAGTCTTATAAGAAGCCAGCTTTATGAAGGGTTTCAAAAGTTGATTGTAAGTGCTCATAGAAGGTGTTTAAATCTTTCGTATAATTTGTTTTCAAGACATACGTGTTTCTGTGACTTCCAGAAGACGAATGGAAGATTCTGAGCGCTGGCGTGCTGTTGGGCGCATTGAAGCAGAACAGTCGATCACAGATGTTGTTCTTTTCTTCGGCGTTCATCATTCTGTAATTTGACGTTTATGGAAACAATTCCAAACTACACAGACAGTTGTCCGAAAGCCCTCAGCCGGTCGTCCGAGGGTTATCGATATATTGCTATTGTAGGCAAGCAGAATCGCAGAGCGACCACCACACGTGTCAAATCTATGGTTACAGCGTCCATTGGTAAGGCGATATCTGCAGCTACTGTAAGTCGAAGATTACGTATGAGTGGACTGTACGCCCGGCTACCTCGAGTTTGTGTTCCTTTATCCGTCCAATCAAGATGGGCACGATGACAGTGGTGCCGGGAACATGTCAATTGGAATGTGTCTGATTGCGCAATGTCACGTTTACTGATGAGTCAAGATCGCTCTGGAGCCAGATGACAAGCGTATAAGGATATGGCGTGAACAACAAACACGCAATCAGTCCCGAAACAACACCGAACATCACGCATTCCGAGCCGGAAGCATTATGGTGTGGGCAGGGATTTTATAAGGATACCGCACCGACCTGCACATCTTTAAAAGATGTTCTTGGACGCCTGTCCGGCCTCGAAATGAAGTCCTAGATCCCATTGTGAGATTGTACGCTGCAGCAGTTGGCCCTACTTTTGTTTTAATGGACGATAACGCACGTCCTCATAGAGCCGACATCGTCGATGACTACCTGGAGAGTGAAGGGATTGCGCGTATGGCGTGGCCAGCATATTCGCTCGACCTTAGTCCCATTGAAAATCTTGGGAATGCTCTCGGCCGTGCTGTATCTTCACGTTTCCCACCTCCAGCCCCTCTTGAGCTGGAAAGTGCTGTACGAGAAGAATGGCGATTGTTTAATTCTGCGGTGGTCGACCACCTAATGGAAAGCATGGTCACAAGGTGTAAACTTTGTATACAGATGAGGGGATCACATGCCCTATTAATGTCCTTTTTCTCATTTTATGTTGTTTATTTTCACTTTATACATAATTCTGTTTAAGTCTCCAGTATGTCATTATCTGATAACTTACAAAAATTTAATATTGTTTTCATTTCTGTATATAATTGTTGATTTTGTTTTATGCATAAATAAATATGGTACTTTCCTGCCGAATTTTGTGTCAATCAAAGCAGTATTTGTTGATTTTTTTGCATTTTATATTTTCGTGCTTAACTTTTGGAAGTGAGTGTACCTCGGCGGCCGGTTGAAAACTATTTAAGGCCGAAGAGAGAGCATCTGCTCTCAGTTGCTTAGTTATTGTTGTTGTTGCGAGTTGTTAGTTCCGCTTGAATTGAGACATATATATATATATATGTGTTGGCTTTCTCTTTAGATGCGCCTTGCATTGCGTTGTGTTAAACGGCCTTAGTAGTTTTTTTATCAGTTTAAATACTGATTGTAGTCAGTGATGCCATGAACACCTGTACAAGAATTATTGTGGAAAATTCCAGAACTTTGAAGAACTACGAGAAATACAATCATAATATAAGATTAATCCCCTTAAAAGTCGCATGTTTTTCATAAAATTCTTCCAAGAATCATTGATGTTGTTTAAAATGAATTTAACCTGTATGCTCCATATAGTCTTTTTCCAAATATTTAACTGCTTACAAAACTCTTGAATTTATAACTACTATAGTATCGTCCTCTTCAGGCTGAAGAACGAAATCACCATCCTGAACACGTTTTGACAGTAGTACCATATTTTCTCGCGTATTATCTCCCTTAATTTTTTAGCTCTAGATTTCAAAAATTTTTTAAATATTCGCATAATTTTTTCCCTTCCTTTGTTACACATAGTTTACTTTTACTGTGTACACGTTATGTTCCTAGAATTGTGGAATAACGATGGCACAAATTTTTAATACACTTAAGTACTCCTCACGAACGTGACATCTCGAAGCTCGAATTTCGAATTTACAACTTCTTTCTGATTTATTTCATATTTTGTAAAAATTTAATGAAATTTTGTTTAACAAATTAGAGCCTTTAAAGCAAGAAATGGTGCCACTGTTCGAAAACAAATATTTTTATCTCCGACGCGCCTCACTATTTACATTCTAGAAAACGTAAGATATTTACTTATCTTTCAATTTCAATCTGAAAATAGGCCTTTTAAAAGCAACCTGTTAAAACTGCCTCAGATAGCATAACTGTTATCTCCATGGACCAAAGTGCTGCCATTCAGTAAAGTGAAATATATTTAACTTTTAAATCGAATCTTTCTGTTACTGATTAACAAACTAAACGACTGAAAAGCAATGAATGCAGATCCTAAAAATACTCTCCGTTTTTTTTTAATCTGATTGATTTAAATAAAAATGCATTTAAATTACCAAATGTCTAATTAAAAGTATTAAATATTTTTGTGAAATGACATTAACTGGAGTCATTTAAATCAATATATGATATTTCTTTTCTATGATAACTCTTTTAAGCAGTCATTCGCTCTAGCGAGTAGTTTTTAAAGAAATAATATGGCGAATATACAAAAGTAAGATCCATAACACTGTATCGTTAATATACTGCTTAAGCTTAAAAATATGCTGTTTTTAAATATTTTGTGGTTTTGCTCTTGATTGTGGCATCTTTATGTTATGGCTCTTGAATGTTTTGCTCTTTATGTGGCATTAGGACGAAGAAAGAGATGTAATAAAGCTTAAAAGACAGTTTTTTTTATTTAAAAAATAAAACTTGGAACTGCGTTAAGATTTCACTCATATAATGGTAAAGACTTAGTTTTATGATTTGGTAAGTAATGTTTGCGGTTTGGTAAGAGTAAGTAATATTTTTACCTATTGAGTGACAGAAATCTTCTCTGAAGCATTGGATTATAATCTATAATCGGGCAAACTCATAACTTATTTTTAAATTTCTTTCTCAGATAAAACCTCGAAGCATCAAGACGAGATGAGATTTACGGGCATTCGAGAAAGCAAAGAAATTCCTTCGAAATTCTTCCACAACTTGCAGAAGATTACAGGCACAGCAGAAGACGAAGAAGAACAAAAGAACACTCAAAGGAATAAAGTTGGTAAGATTCACTGATTTGTTACTAAATTAACGGGATGCTTAATTACGTGTCAAGTACGACAGAATAGTATACGTGATTTTGAAATATACAGATATATTAAACGTTAAGAAGTAAATCTTAAACATTTATTTCCTGGAATAAATTTCAGAATAGATTAAGTACGATTTAATTTTTGTGTGTGTGTGTGTGTGTGTGTGTGGGTGTGTGTTTGTGTTTATGTGTGTGTGGTGTGGGTGTGTGTGTGTGTGTGTGTGTGTGTGTGTGCGCGCGTGCGCGCGCGCGTGCGTGTGTGCGCGTGCGTGCGTGCGTGAATTAGTTTTATAATTTTATTGGGGAAAAAAAGTCCTTTATTCTATCCTTACATACGGATGTCACTCAAAAACATCGTTAAATTGCATTCGATAGCGGTCAAAATGGATATTTTCGTTGAAATATCATACCCGAAATTTTTCGCGATTACAATACTTCCTTTTTACTTCGTACAAAAAAAGTAAAAAAGTCTTTATTCTGTGTTTGCGTACAGGCAAATTTTTGTCTTACAAAATGGAAAGTTTACTTTTAATACCACTCGGCAAAAAGACACCGAAGTGCAGAAACTGCCTTAATTCACTATTCTACTAAGTCTCAAATGTAAACAGGTATGGCTGCTCTATTAGGCTTAGTTACATTTCAACAACTTTTAAATTGTTGATAATTCTACAACTATTGCATGCAGAATGACCAAAGGCATAAAAATCTTAACCGAAAGATATGAACAACATAATTCAATTACTTTCAAAGCAAAAAATAAAAAATGCAGCATTTACCAACATGTAAGAGTTAAAAAGACTAAGCTCACCGAGTTTATTAACAAAGTTGGTATAATATGTTGGTTAGTTGTATAATGTGTAATACAAAGTTGTATAATGTGTTGGTAACAAAGTTGGTCTATGTGTGAGTATACAAATATATATACTCACATATATATATTCCAGCTGTATATAAGAGTTGCACAACTACCTGTTATAGCAAACCTATATACAAAATTTGAACGTTCTGGGAGGTACTCTTTTTTGAGTTATGCGAGATACATACATACGTACGTACAGACGTGATTAAAAAAGTCTCTTCTGAATCCATTTTGTACAGATGTCAAGCATCGTTAAATGCATTCGATACCACTCAAAAAGGATATTTTCGTTGAAATATGAAACCCGAAATTTTTTGTGGTTGCAATACTTCCTTTACTTCGTATTAGTAAAAGTAAAAACGCAAGCTTTATAAGAATTTTCAAAGAAAAGTTGTGAAAACGAGCATCTGAAGCTTTCCAAATGATCTAGAGTTTACCTATTATGGCACATTCTCCAATCCCACCGTAAGCCCCGCCTACACTATTTATTAAAAATGATGATTTAGGACATAGAGATTAAAACACAGTCTCAATAAAATTTGAAATTCACATATTAAATTAAACATCTGTTTTGGTATAACAAAAATAACAAATAAACATAATTAGTATACAGATAAATATAGCACAGTTCACTATAACACTCTGTTCTGAGTATCTATTATAGTTATCTCATTATGCGCATGCGTACAGATGTCACGCAAATTAATCGTCTAGATGGATTCCGGAACGGTCAAAATGGATACTTCCGTTGAAATATGATGTCCGAAATTTTTCGCGTGTGCAATACTTTCTTTACTTCGTACAAGGAAGTAAAAAATCATGCTATTATAAAAAAAGTATAATAAAAATTATTTGCTTAAGCAATAAGCCCTGCGAAAAAATAAATTAAGAACAGAATTGACATAAATAGTGAAAAAATGCATAAATAGTGCAAATAAAAACAAAAAGAATGCAAACCAGAAAAGCAATGAAAAAATTAAATGTAAAGAATTTACACCTTTCATTGCGTTGTCGTCAGAGGGTTTGTATATCGACAGAAGTAAATGGAAAAGTCTGTTACTGAACTGACAATTACACAAACTTACATACTACTGAAACTTAAAACTCCAATGAACTAGAAAACAATTTGTACTTTTAGCAGTCCAACCCCTAGAGACTAAATAAGAAGGGAATAATTGCTCAATTTTCCATGAGTCCTATGAATTCATTGCGAAAAAAAGCATCAAAACGAATCATTTCAGCAAAACACAAATCAATTCAAATATATTAAATCTAAATCTAAGCAATACAACAACAATACATAAGCATACAAAAAACATGAAACATTAAAGTTAGTAACATAGAGTCAGTCTAGGAGCTACAGACACTGCGAAAATAAATCCTTACATATTTAAACCACTGGGTTGAGTTAACCCTAACATGAGCTTTGATACATAATTATGAAATAGAACTGTTAAATGAAAGCAAAAATACTTTTTTAAAGCAAAAAACTTTTAACGTGCTGCAACGCAGAAATAATAAATTTCAGTTAGAAGAGAAAACTAGTACATTACCTTAGTTTTTACCGAAGTGTAGCTAGAACATTGTACTTCCGAATGTTTCCCGTCCTGCCTAATAATTCAAGTCAATCTTAAATAGAAGTAGAAGTATTTTTGAACAAAAAAAGTAGTAGTGGTGGTTAGTTTCAAAAACAATTTTAAAAAGTTGAATGTCATGTAAGCAAAAAATAAATAAAAATGTTATAAGAAAGATTACAATGTGGCAAGTAAATTTTATGTTACAAGAAGTGAGCAAAATTTTAAACTTCGAAATAAACTTTAAGTAGGTATTAATTTAGAAGTTAAAGAACAATAATTAGAGTTATATTTGCAAATTTTCGCAGACGATCACGTTACGTCTACGTTAAATATATCCAGAACCCATCTCACTACTGATATATCACATATTTTATTTTATTGTATTGTATTTATAATGGCTGTTCGCACATGTTTTAGACGACTTTGCTATAAAAAAAATCGTCTGCTTGGAATTGTTTTTTAGTTGCAAGTAGATTTCAACTATATTTCTGAAAGTATAAACTATCGTCTGCTACTTGAAAGTTCTGTTTTCATGCAAAATGGCCTAGGTTTTAGCGGTAAAACCTAGCTTTTACGAAAGTGACTTAGTAAAAGTCCGAAATATGCTTTAATATGATTCCATTTGGGCTTTTTATCAAGCCTTTCGAACCAGTTTTTATCGAACCTAGGAGTTACTAACGCCTTCCGGTAAAAGCCCGAAAACGGGGGATTACTTATGATAGGATTTTCCATTCGCAGATATATTGTATACAGTGTGTTCCAAAAAGGTTAAAGCACACTTTAATATTTTAATTAATAATATAAATTGTAAAAGTGATCAAAATAAGGCATGATTTAAGATTATATCAATGGAACTGTATTATAATTATTTTTTGAGGAGTTACGAAAGATGAAAAAGAAAATATGCAATATGTATGTATTTCACAAATTAGATCCCATGTGGAAAAGCTAAATAAGCTCGATAATCACAGAAAAGATTTCAATCATTTTTAAAATTAATTTTGGCAAAAAAATAGATTGATAGCTCAGAAAAAAAAAATAAAAATAAAAATTATGAAGTTTAAAAAATAAGAAAAATGTAGTATGTTTTTCTCTAATACTCTTGCTTCAATACTTCTTACTACCTATTACAGCAAGGTTGACTGTTCTGGCATTTTGAATTACAAAGTAGATCAGCTCATTTGCACAAACACATTTTCATAGTACACTTCTTTGAAAATTTGCATTTTTTGAGTCTTTGTCTCCCAGCTAAAGAAAGTTTTGTTACTACTTCACGTACACTTATTTCTTCTGTACCAACTTCTTCAATGTTTAAAAGATTTTCTTTGCAAAAGGTAAACTGGTTTCTTGCGTACAACGATTTTAATTTACCAAACGTAGTACCAAAAACATAAACTTGCCATCTTTAATATCCTGTAATAATGGCTATTACTGATTCTGGATCCATTTTCAATTTACCAATAATCAGGTACTTTTATTTTAACATTTTCTCCAAGAGTAGGTTTCGGAAAGTTTTTAGTGGAAGCAATCTTCATCTTCTTTGCCTGCTTCTCAAGTCCTTCCTTAGCTGTCTCTCGAAACAATTTAACATTTTGAACTTTGCTGATAATCGCACTCGTTGTGTCAGAGCTTATTATGTGGTTCTTTTTTTTCACATTGAACTTGAGTACCTACACTGGTGTGCAGAACTTAAGCCCCATGTTAAGCAACAGACTGAATTAGCCACGCCTCCTTAATTTTACAGTACTATTTTACATCCTCTGATTCGTTATATCTGGAACGATATCAGAGGGAAAATCAGATCATTGGTTCGTCCCCCCTCCTGAAATCAAGAGACTTTGACGACAGACACGGTACAGAACGTTAAAATCTCCTGACACTAGTCGTGAAGTTATGTCTCTTGCACTGTCAACTGCAAAGAATTATTGCGTCTGCGATGTTAAAAACGTGTCGTGTGACACATCTTAAAGGCTCGGGAGCAGTGACTTGCGGGGACCGCACACAAGATTGACTTATCTCTGTGTGGTCTACCGCAAGGTGTTCAAGAGCAATGGGTTAAAATGCCTTTTCCGATACCACAAAAGGCTACATTGTCTAGGAAGTTACGATGTAGAAAGATAGTGAATATTAAGGGTTACCGAACAGAACATTCAAAACACAAAACTTTTCAGTAAAATGTTTCTGTAAATACAATGGAAATCTTCTAAACAAATGTGCGAACAGCCTCCATATACATATATTTCATTTTATTATAATACTTTTCTATTAAATAATTTTTTATTCAGAAAAGTTACGCAAAAGCAAACTTTAGAGCTTTTAAAATTCAAATTATGCTTAATTTTTAATAGAATTCAGCGGTAAAGATTCCGTTTCGTGATTTAGTAACAGTAGTTGACAACATTTTCATTTAAGAAGAGGAGAAAAATAATTTTCCTTTTCATCTTTCTTTTAAAAAAGAATAATTTTATGATAAATCCTCCCCGGATGTGTTAGAATGTAACCAAAAATTTCAATTTAAGTTTTTAATACGAAAACTAAAAATTTAATTGATAGGAACAAAACTTAATTTTGTCTCTTACACAATACTAATTCATTATTCTCCCCGCTTCTTACACACAGCAAAAACAAAGTAAAAATCCGCTAGATAAAATTCACATAACCCTTTTTGACAACGAGTTGTTTTGCACTGCTCTACAACAGTGAGCTTTCTGCCTAGTTCTGAGCTGGTTCGCATAGTAATTCTGAAAGTTCTTTCATTTCTATCTTACTCGAATCTATTTGAGTGTCTAATATTTTTCTAGAAGCGCCAAAGTCTGCGACATTCGAAAAGCAGCCGTCGAGACCGGGCTTCATGCCTCAGCCAACACCGGCTCCGCAGAATGTTGGACAACAACAGAACCATGTGACTCAGTTTCAGCCAATGAGCAACCAAAGGATCCTTCCATCCGAGCAGCCGACGAGTAGCCCAGCTCTGAAGAGACCGGCTGCCTTCTTGCCTATGAAGACGGGATCGGACCCCTTGAGCCGCATCAAGCCCGTGCATCCGCCTTTTCTGGCAAATGGCCCCAGGAGGATTTTCAATCCTTCAGGTAAGATCTTAGTTTCCGAAATACGCTCTGCATCGGAATTTGCATATATTTATAGTTAACATATTCATTATCCTACAAGCATTGCGCGTGCAAAGATGCGATTCATTTTTGATGCTGGAAACGTCCTTGGCGGAGTCTTTTTAAAATATTTTTGACTTTGCCGACACGTAATGTGACGAACCTTTACATTTGTTCTCCACGTGATTTGGCAAGTGTTGTTACTGAACGAAATGTAAGTACCCCACCCACGTAGCCAGTTCTCAGGGTACTGCGATTTGGCAAAGCACGAAATCTTTAATTTATAATTTCGGCTTAAACAGGCTACATTGTAAAGACCTTATTTTATTCTAACCAATTATTTTTTAATTTCAGAAAAACTTTTTTTTCCTTTCTAATTTCAGCTTCCCGCCAGAATGTAGATAAATTTCAATGACGTAATGTGCAAATCTAAGTGAGTTCGGAATCAGAGTTTAGAGCAGGAGAGTTTAATTCCGAATTTATGGCGCGTGTTTGAAGTAGGCTTGTGCGTGAATAGTTGGTGTTTAACCACTCTCTAGATTATATTGATATTCTAGGTCAGGCTTTGCTGTGTGTAGGCGATTTAGCGGTTTAGATAAATAGGGAGCCAGTCGTGTAGCCAAACTTAACTTACTGTGATCTTCCATCTTATTTTTTTTTTTTTTTTTTTTTTTTAGTTACTTAGCCAGAAGTGGTGGTAGATTACGAGCACCGAGCAAGTGATTTTTTTAAGTTCAAATAAAAAGGTTATTTAAACCTTCTGCGGTCACCTGTTCTTCAAAGTCCTAGCGAGAATTCGCTACTCAATCTTTTCAGCTAGGGTCTACAGTCATACTTAGAAGGTACTAGGTCTATAAAACTGAGCCATTTAAAAGCACCAAAGAGCACTTTCTAAAGATTTAAAGCTTTATTTTGACGCTTTACTAGCGGAAGTATCCGATGCCAGTTAAGTTATGTTGAGAGTAATTATCTAACAACAAATCTAACAACGCTTTAATCCTTCTCTAATAACGATGCAAAAAATACGATTCATACTCATACATTATTCAGTCTCATGCGATACAGAACCCGCATGAAAAATTTCCATAGAAAAAGAAACGAATACTCTCTCATTATATCAGCAAAAATGCCACGCAGTTTTTAATGATTTTCATCTTTCTAATCAAATGGTCGTAAAAGCTCCAGTTCCTTCCAATATTTCGCCTATATTCCATTTTAGTCGATTAAATGTGGCAAAAGACATTGAACATAACTGATCAGAAATCAATAACGCGAACAAACAATCACACATTCTTCTTTATATATATAAATTTCGTAAAACTTACAAATTTTTGATTAACAGACCCTATGATTTGAAAGCAAGCAATAGCAATGCTTTTCAAAATAAAGCATTTTTATCTCCAACTCGTGTTGCCACTTGGAAAAATGAGTTCGAAAATTAGCGTTTTCAGAGTTTTTAATTAATATCTCCGCTGATTAAAGTCGTACGAAGATGGAAACAGTCGAAATGGATTCCCGCGAATTTTTGGAATCCGAAATAATGTAGTTAATGTTTGGCAATGTTTTTTTTTTTTTTTCGTTGTAAAACTTAAAAATTTTTTATTAGCAAACTCTAGTATTTGAAAGCGAACAGTGGCAACAACTTTCGAAATAAATCAAATTTTTATCACAAGCTTGCGAGACTGTTGCCACTCGGAAAAATGAGGATGAAAATTAGCATTTTCAGAGTTTTTAATTAATATCTCCGCTTTAAGCTCTTTTTTTTTTTTTTTTTTTTTTTTTTTTTTTTTTTATGATGGTAGTGTAGTAGTGACTGAGTTCTTCTTTACATATATAGATTAACGAGTAAAATTGGTATAATTTTACATGCATTTAATTTGTGATATATCCAACTGATAATTCTTAGTGAAGATTTTCAATGTTATTGTTATTAATACACATTTTTTCCCTTTTTACAGCTGGAACAGATTTTTAAGTGCTGCCATCTGCAACATCTGTCGGTGACTAGTCAAGCTGGAGAATTTAACTTCTGATTTCTTCTGTATAAAGCGTGTAAAATGATATCATCGTCATCATCACACAGCTAAAGGCTTATTGTGGGAATAAATACTAATTTTCCCGGAAAAAACTCTTTTCGAGTGTTCGAGTTATCGTTTGTGAAAACTAGTCTACATCATTTGATCTCATATTAGATATCTAAAGAAAATATGTCGTCTGCAAAAAACAAAGTTTTTCTTCAGTTTTATTCATTTTAAACAAATCACCATTAAGGTTTATTTATCAAAATTCTCGAAGTAACATTTTAGAAAAAAATTTTTCTTCGCTCTTTCTCTTTTTCTTTTCTTTTTTTTCCTTCCCCCCCTCTTTTTTTTAATCATCTATGTTTTTATTGCTGTACTCCATTAAATTATGCATATAGAGCGTTTTTTATCATATTTAAGGAAAATTTTCGAGGAATCTAAGCTAACAAAAACAGCAATAAAAGCTTTTAGCTTCTTAATTTTGAGAAATTAGCATATTTGGGAGTATAATAAAGTAAGTGCATCCTGCAAAAATTTAACATTACTTTTAATTAACAATATATATATTTATACATATACTTATTGCTTTTAAATAATTCTTCGTCAAGTTATTTGCGTTACCTTTCATTTCATTCAAATGTTATAGCTTATGATCAGATTTTCAGTTTTTATGTCGCTTTGTGCTTTGATTGAGAATTTACATGTTGACAAAGAACGTGCAAATCAGTCTTACTATGTTATGGAACTGTCATTTCAAGTCTATTAGGACCTTAGGTGTCTTAAAGATATAAATAAATTTGATGTAAATATTTTATATTTTCTGGTATGTTGGTGATATTTTGTCATACTGATTCCCTGAAAAAAGATTTATTGTCTGAAAAAACGTTTCTGTGTATTAATTATTTTGGAGTGAATGTGCTTTAATAATAAAAAAAAATCACTCGCGCAAATGTAGAAGGATTTTTTAAAGCATAGCTTGTAGAGTTCAACTCTTTAAATCTTAAGTTCTTACTTAGAACCCCACGAACACTTTACAAGCGAATAATGGCTTAATTGTGAACAGAACAAGTGAGACTTGAGTCGCTTTATTATTCAGTATATTTACAATCAGTTCCGGCTTGGAATTTTACAATAAAGCCACCACTCGGGTTTGAACTTAAATACTAATAATTTGAACTAAAACTAGCTTAAATAAAGCTCTTAAATAATATAGCCGAAGCTATCAGAAGCTAACTAGTTGTCTCCTAAGTATTAATTGAATCGGCGAAGCCTAGCAAGGGCCTAGATATGGCCGAGCGTTAGTAACAGCTAAGAGAGATGTGGCCAGAAGGCAAACGCGCGCTAGTCAGGAAATCAGACTCTCTCTCTTGAAGTCGGTTAAGTCACGGCTTAAATAGTACTCATTCTCATTTGGATTCTCTGCGTTTCTGAATTCACATTCTGGCAGGAAATTGTAAGTGAAATTAGAATCAGATAGGAAAGCTACAAAACTTAAAATAACTGTTAGAAAACGCATTATAAACCTTACAAGCTATTAAACAGAAAGGATCAAAGTTCTGCCATCTTTGAATTTATCTGATATCATTGGTGCTTACAAAATATAGAGATAATTCAGAAACTAAAAAAAGATTTTAAAAAAAAATCTTTAAATCATCGGATTTTACATTACGCCGTTTTTAACTTTTTGTGTGTTACCTTTAGTTATTAAATATCATGTTCTTCGCACTGAAACCATAAAATTCAGTTCAACAACAATATCGCGAAGTAATTTTGAAATGAGTATATCTTTAGAACTTCCGATACATATTCTCACGCGCTGGAGATCAAAATGTTTGTTCTGTGTAACGTTGCCACTGCTCGCTTTGAAATCCTTGCGTTTGTTAGTCAAAAATGCGTTAAAATTTTACAAAATATGAAATCGGTAATAAAACAAATTCCAGATTTCAAATTTCGGCTTCCAGATGTCCATATTCGAAGCAGGATTACGTCATTCAAAATTCGATGGTTCTAGGCATTGTCGTTTTATCCCAATGCGAGAAACATGGATACACTTATGCAGATTCATCATTATTTAATTTCTTTAAATATAATACAGGGCTGCAATATTGGGTGGCAACAGTTTGAAAAAGTGAACCGACATTTAATGTTATCGACGCAAAATGCCGAAACGAAAACAATAGTCCTTCAGGGACAAAGCCCCTTTGGACTAATAAAATAATGCGAATCAACACTTATACATACACGTTAGTTTTATATAATTTCTTTTCTAAAAACAGGGAAAAAGTAAACAAGGCTTTTAACTCAGAAAATCGGAGTTAAAACTTGGCAACTCAAAGATTCATCATATAGTCTTAAAACTCTGTTTCTTACACCCACCGATAGTGAGGAAAAGCTGTTGTCCCTTAACGACCAGGGAAAAACAAGCCCCATAAAAGAGCCAATAAAGAATGAGCTACTTTATCAGTTGCTATGGTTCACCTTTCAATCCTTAAAACATCCTCAAAACGATTGGCCATCGCTTAAGATATCTTTTGAAATTGTAACCATTTTTTTTCCTATTCTGGGTTCTTGAATATTTCTGGCAACAAAACGAGCTTTTAAAAAACACAGAATAATTTAAAATAAAAATTCAGTAACTGGAAATGAAAATGCATTTTACTCATTCTGTCGCCCCTTTCTTTAACACATGCAGTGCCAATAAGTTGTTTCATACCAGGTTGCTGTTGCACAACTAAGTCGTTGGACAGGCAATATCAGAGAAGATGATAAAGAGATACCAAAACACGATGAGACCGTTGCAAATTTGTCGAAAACTTCTAAAGTCTTATTACAAACTTTGATGGTTACTTTGAGAGGAAAAGATAAACAACGGCAAGCAAAAGCTATCATTGACTCAGTGTCACATAGGTCTCATGTTTTGAAGAGTACCGCTTTTGAAATGCAATTTCTGAGCCCATGCAAAGAAAAATTACAGCATTCTTATTTGGAGGGGCAACCATTGAAATTATAGACCACGATATTTTACGGTGTTTCTATCAAAAACGGATGATAATTATTTTTGCAACTTTAAGGCTCTTGGACAAGAGGTATATGTGAGGAGGGCCACCGGTAGAACGGGTATCCGCCGATAACATAGCGGCAAAAACATAGCTGGTATTAAGCTAGTATTAAAGCTAGTTTTAAGTAAGTATTAAGAGGTAGCTTACTTAATACTAGCTTTAAATCATCGGATCAGGTTGGAGCGGATTCGCAATTTTCCTAAATGATGAAGCGCTTCAGGCTCAGTTAACATCTCTGGCTTTAAAACAAGCTGGTCAAGAAACTTTAGCCACTCGGTCATCCCGTTCTTCACGGACAGCATTAGCGTAGGGTCTCAACAAGCAAAGTTGATCGCCCCTTACCTATCTTCACTTAAGGATAGCTTAGGCATTCTTTCCGCATTCAGGCAAATTTCTATCAGTTGGATACGGGGCACCAAGACACCAAACGGAACGAAACGACAGACAACCTTGCAGTGTGCCGCGCAGCGGTGTCCGCCGAAAACATCGTGGAAGAAAACGTTGCAGAGAAAACAACACAAGGCGAAACGTCATCGTACAAAACATCGTGGGAGAAAATAAAGCAAAGAGAAAACAACGGAGTTCTAAAACATCGTGGTGCAAAACATCGTCGTCGAAAATAAAGCGGTTCAAAAACTTCGCAGTTTAGAAACATCGCCGTCGAAAACACCATGGTAAAAAATAAAGTATCTACAAATCATCGCATGAGGATAACATCGAAGACATTCGTTTTTCAAGCTTTAATAATTGTAAAATTCAGTGATTGTTTAATAATTGTAAAAACTCGCATAATGATTTGTGAGCGCAAGATGGAAAGAAGGATAATTTTCACTTTCAAATTTTTTATTAACTAATAAATATTTGCTGAAAATGTAAAATGGAAACTTAAGCATAGAAAATTAACGCAACTTATAGAACTTAATTTTAAACTGACATAGTTAACTAACAAAGGTCATTAATAAATTATTTTTTATAAAATTTCACTGGTAATTTTTCATGAAAAGTATAATCTAAAGAAGAATAGAAAAAGAAAGACAAGTAACTGCATGAACTTATCCATAAAAAAAATGCTAAGTTAATTATGATATTATTTTCTTCACTTTCGTTAATCTGATACTCTTATAGTGAAAATTATTCCTTGTTTCGTTTATATTTCTTGTTTTTTAAAAAAATTATTAGTTAATAAAAAATATGAAAGTAAAAATTATCTTTCTTCCAAACTTGCTTTCGTAAATCATTATGCGAATATCCATTAACAATTATTAAAGCCTGAAAAACGCATGTCTGCGATGTTATCGTCATGCGATGATTTGTAGGAACTTTATTTTTTACCACGATATTTTCGATAGCGATGTTTTTAAACTGCAAAGTTTTTTAACCGCTTTATTTTCGACCACGATATTTTGTACCACGATGTTTTTTAGAATTGCGATGTTTTCTCTTTGCTTTATTTTCTTCTACGATGTTTTTTACCACGGCTTTTTCGCCTTGCGTTGTTTTCTCGGCAACGTTTTTGCCGCGATGTTTTCAGCTGTAACCGTAGAAGAAGATGGCTTGATAAATGAACTTAGGGAAAATAATATTTATCTGAATGATTAAAGTGATGGACCCATAGAAATATTAATCGGAGCTGATATGTGTGGAAAATTGATGAGTGGGGGGGCTTTAGAATACTTCCCTCAGAGCCTGTGGCTGCTGAGACCAAACTGAAATTTCAAATAATTCTACTTTTCTTGTCACTTCAACGCTGAATAAAAAGGTATTGGTATCCAATTTGTGGGCTTTTGACACTTTGGGAATTTTATACCCTTTAGAAAAGAAAAATAAATTAAAACTTCAAGAAGAAGCAAGGAAACATTTCATATCTACAGTTAAAATAAATAAAGAAGATCGTTTTCAAGTATGCTTACCGTGGCTTCGTGATCATCCGCCCTTGCCAGAAAATTTTAATTTGGCTATTAAAAGATTAGACTCGACTGTAAAACGATTGAAAGCTGATAATCTTTATGAAGAACATAGGGAAGTTTTCTATTAGTGGGAACGAGAAGGAATAATACAATCTGTACCGAAAAATGAAACTGAGTTACTTTTTCATTACCTACCTCATCATCACGTAGTAAAAAAAAAACAGTACAACAAAGATTAGACCAGTATTTGACGCTTCAGCAAAACAGAAAGGAACACCTAGTCTCAATGACTGCCTTGAAAAGGGGTTGAATCTTACTGAATTCATTTCTTCACTTTTTCATCGATTCCGGATGAACAGAATAGGACTTACACCCACATATGAAAAGCGTTTTTGCAAATCAGCCTTAATCATAAAGACAAGGATTTTTTGAGATTCTTATGGTATCAAGCCGATCGCCAACTTAAATATTACAGACGCTGTTTAGAGTTGTGTTCGACGTTTCCAGTAGCCCCTTTTTGCTTGGTTCTGTTTCTGTTATTCAATATCATTTAGATTCCATTTGAAAGATGCTGTCGAAGGAAAATTTAAATATTCAGCAGAAATGGTTGAAAAGTTGAAGAACACTTTTTACTGTGTCGATAACTATATAAGCAGCGTCAGAAATGATCAAGAATTGCATTACTTCATACAGATATTTTAGCTGAAAGGAAATTCGAATTACGTGTATGGGAATACACTGATCATCAGAGAATTCCTTAAACACTACTGATGCGTCAGGAATGCAATGGGAAGGTAATAGCGATAGACTAAGCTTGAATATTATTAATGTTATTAATGAATCGCCCGAAAAGGTAACTAAGAGGGCAATTTCAGCAACTGCTCATAAAGTATTTGATCCTCTGAGAATATTATCTCCTATTACCTTGTTTCCTAAGCTTATGCTTCATAGTCCGTGGAAATCTACATTGTCTTGGGATCAAGAAGTTGATTCTGTAACCACATCAGAATTTTACAAGTGGATGAATGATTTGAATGACTTGACAGGTGGAAAGTACCTAGGTGTTGCATTGTGAGTCTGAAATAATATCACTTCCTTTCTTTTGCGATGCAAGTAAATAGGCGTATTCAACTGCAGCCTTTTTCGAGCTAAAATCGGAGACTCAGTAAAAGATAACTTACTGCAAGCTAAAACTAGAGTTGCTCCCACCGGGAAGAAAGAGATTTCTATTGCCCGATTAGAAGTCCTGGGCGCTATGATTTGTGCTCGTTTAGCTTCGTTCATTTTAAAAGAGTTTAAAATGCAAAACAGATATTTTGGACTGATTCTTCAACTGTACTGGCCTGGATACACAATACAATTCAGAAACATGGCTTTTTGAAAATTCTTCGGCTGCTTCTTGATTAAATCAGGGAATTTTCAACAATATTGTTATATTAATTTCATTATGTTATTATTATTAATGAAATTATTAATGAAATTAAACTATATTAATGAAAAATACGTATGTTATATTTTTCATTTATACCATTATCCTTTCAAAAACGTAGACAGAATTACCTGCAGAAAGAAAAAAACCGGAGCTTCTAAAATTGAAATTCTTTTTGAGTTGAATTTAACTTCCGTTAAATAGGAAAGATTTAGTTTTAGGAATTGGCAACAGCCGGTATTTTTTTCATTCAAAGAACAGAACTGTTACGCTTCAATGCTTTTTGACACTTCTTTTTACATTTAAAAAAGTTAAAACATTTTAATTCTTTTTTTCGATGAATTTCTCATTAAATACTTTTAAACTGGTCATTAAGTATTTTTAACTTTATCTGAAATTTTAAGATTGAGTGTTTTTTAAATAAAATAATATCTAACTGATAATTTTTATGAGCATTTGCTGCATTATTGTAGTTAAGGTACTTTTTGTATATTATTTAACTGGGTACGGTATCGGTACACAGTATTTTATCATTTGCATATGTATTTTAATCACATTATTATCTCTACAGTTTAATTGCATTGTTAATTCTTAAAGCTTTGGTTGCCTTTTTTAGACTCTTTTTTTTTTCTTGCCATAAATCAAACGTAGCATTGGATCTACGCATCGAACAATGCATCCGGTTGATAAGAGAGGAAGTCGAGAAGTAGAAAACCTCGGCAGTTGGTGAAAGGGGGGGAAGGGAATGTGAATTAAAAAAAATGTCAAAAGATGCAATTTCTCTCCACCTCTACGCAAATACCAGTTTCAGACGCGGAACTGGTTACGTCACCGCCCGCGATAAACCGTTGAGTTAGCTGTTCTCACTTGAACGGTCACTTTTCAAGCCATTCTCCGCCAAATCCGCCGACCGACATCATGCCCAACTGCCCAAAATGCGAGAAGCCGGTGTATTTCGGTAAGTACTGACCAAATGATGAATATTTCTATAGAAGAAACAGTGTTGCACTATGGGTTAGAATCTAGTAATGAAAGTAAAATTTGCTTTTATTTCTTTGTTTAAATGGGTGTGACTATTATTCTTATAATTAGAAATGCTTGCGAAATATTTTAAATACATTTTTCTTGTGTAATTGTCAGTTATGAAGCATATAAAATATTTAAAAAATCAATTATTTTCTATTAATTATTTCTATTAATTAATCAATTCGAATTATAATTTCGCACCTCAAAAAAGAATCAAATGTCTTCGTAAAATAAAAGTAATATCTACTGTTGCCATCTCATAAAACCAAATCTTTGTTGCAGAAATAAACCAAAGCTCAAGAGAGGAAGAATTTTGCTTTTCAAAGATATGACTTTGGTTTCTATATTTATTTTTCAAGAGTAAAATGTTATAAACAGAAAAACTTTAAAACGCTTTTTTATTTAAATTAAAAAATAATTTTTAAGAATTACTACAAAAATATCAAAACAATAGCACTGTGAGTTTATACTGGTCATCAGCATTTGTTTTTATTTTGGATGCAGTTGACGAGATGAACATTTAGAAAATTTTCCGTCGTTACATTATAGAGTATTAGAAACGTGCGTACAGTCTAAAAGTTTGCAGCTCATGTATTGTAGAGTGTTAGAAACATGTTTCATTTATATTATTTATAATATAACACTTAATGTAAGGTGCCATTAAAACTTAAATCGTGAATTTTTTAATATCAGTAATTGGCATTATTTTCTGAATGATTCTCTTTGTTGTGTTTGTCAGGAATACCTTTTATAAAACTGAAATCACATTAAAGATTTTAAGCATACCTGAATTATCGACACCTTTTTTGTTAATGAATTCATTTCCAATAGACAAATTTTTATCTTTAATTAAAGTAAATAACACCAGTATTAAAATTCGTGCACTGTTTGAACTTTCGTATCCAGGTATTCCTTTACTTAAAAGCAGTAGGAAAAAAATGTACTCAGTATCAAAAGAGAAGAGAATTAAAATTGATGTATTGTAGCTGCTATTATTCAATGATTGTTCATTATTGTTTTATTGTTAATTTTGATATTTAATCAGCTACGAATAAATTGTAAAGTAAGTTTCGCATTTCATTCAATGATAAGTATGATATTGGTTCACTTAAGTTTTACTTTGATGATGTGGTAGTAAGAGATCGAATTTTGGCTTAAAGAAGAGAGATATTTAGATGAATTTTAAAATTATTTATATATTTTAATTTTTAAAATGTTTAATAGTAGACTATTCTTGAAGGTCTTGACTTTCTGAAGATTGCAACAGAAAGTCTTCAGAAACAGCAAAATAATTTGCTAGCTGAAGTTTCAAATTGCAAGTTAATTTTCTGTATCACCTTTTATTCTTTTAGTACTACTTTGGTAGACGGTTGCACGGATTTTTGGCGATTTACGTTGGCGCAATTGTTGGCACGGTTTTTACAATCGTCAGCCATCTTGAAAAACGCTGTTTTTACGTATTTTACGCATAGTAAAGTATTCCAAACGTTAAAAAAATAAATATCGTTAAAAACAATGGATTACTTTTTTGTTGAAAACGCCGTTTTTTAAAATGGCAGGCAAATGTAAATAAATACATTTACTACGAGTATAAAATACTAAAGTGAGGTTAAATTATTACTTTCATATAGCACAGAAATAGAATAAAAACACCACTATAAAAACATTGCGACAACGTTTAATTGAATTAAAATATTACTTAAATTGAATATCGAATTAAAAACATCCTACGAACGTTTAAAAGAATTAAAATATTACTTAAATTCAAATATTTTAAAATAAGTTTTATAGAATATAATTATTTAACTTGAAACATTTGTGGCAATAAATATCTCAGCAATTTTTGACGGTATCACTCGTCATTTTTTTGCCATTTTTTTTAGTGCGATGGAATACACAATTTAGCAATTACCTAACGACAAAGAGCAATTACCTAATGCACAAATATTCTGTAACCAATCAGAGAGCTGATTACATCACGCATAGAATTAAAATTATTTAAATAATCATACATAATAAAATCATTTTTTAAAAAAATGCAAAATTAAATTGTATTTTAATATTTAACAGCCATAAATAATGTTTAAAAAATTAGATTATATTTATAGATAACAAAACGAATTACTTTTAAAGTAAGGTAACTTCATTGATTACGTCATCCACAACATAAATATCATGAGCAATAAAATTTTTATTTCAAATAAAAATGCAAAATTAAATTGATTTTTAATATTTAGGAAGCCATAAATAATATTAAAAACACGTAATTTCTGCATAATAAAACGCATTATTTTTTAAATAAAAGGACAACAAAGTATCGGTTACCATAAATAACTTGTGTAGTAATGACTTTACTATAAGTCGTATCGCTCGCCAAAAAAAAAAGTCGCCAAAGTCCGTGCAACCGTCTGCCAAAGTAGCACCATTCTTTTTATTAAAGAAGGACAATCATTTGCATAAAAGATGCTTTTTGGTTAAAATTCATACTGTTCAACAACAATTTCCTCTGTATGCCGCAATTTTGGGGTATTTTACTCGACGTATACCAGCTCTCGCACCAATCTATAATGTAAATACAAGCCGATTTTCCTTCGAAAATCGTCAATGATAACATGCTCCTGCCAAAAGGCACTGATTTTCTATCATTAAAATTCCATGCCAAGCGATTCTGTAACAAGTCACTAAAAATGGCGTAAAAAAAAAAAAGAAAAAAAAAAAAGAACTCTTATTAATTACAAAAATGCTTCAAATGTTCATAAAAATTAATTAGATTGACTATCAGTATATGAAAATGATTTTAATTGCATGAATATTCGCATTATTAAAACAATAAATATTTAAATTATTAAAAATGTTTGTGGCTTTATATTGTATCATAACTGATTAATTAAATCAAAATATCTGATGTGGCCATCACGTGACTTCCACATGACTAATTAAATTATACACATTTTTTGTTGCACTTCATTTAAACTTATTGCCTCGAATTTCACTAGAGATATATTTCTAATTCAATCAATTCAGTTTTCAGCTCGCGACAAAGCAGAAATACAAAAAAAAACTCATAACACCTTCATTAAGAATTGTAAAATACAGAAAAACATAAAACGCAGTTAAAAACAGCCAAAAGAAACAATTACAATTAAAATTAAGAGTTTTCTCCCCGAAAACAAACAATTCGACCAGCGGGCTGGAAGACAAAGTATTCGGTGCACAAAACTGAAAGTTAACTTTTGGTCAAACTGTGCAAAAAGACACTGAAGTTGGTGGAACAACTGATTTAATTTACTACTCTAATCAGAGTTTCAGATGTAAACAAATGGAAGCCTCGTTAGGCATAGCGCCACTTAAAGTTGTTGATAATTGTACAACTATTGCATGCAGATTAACTGAAGGCATAAAATCCGTAACTGGAACATAAGGACAACATAATTCAATCGCTTTTAAAGCAAAAAATGCAGAATTTACCAACATATAAGAATTTAAAAAAAAACTGAGATCACAGAGTCGGGTAACAGAGTGGGCATTTGCGTACATTTATGTAGTTTGGTGCCGCTGATTGCGAACAAAAAATGATGATGCACAACTAGATGTTATGGCAATTCCAAATGCAAAATTTTAACGTTCTACGGCTACTCGTTTTTGAGTTATGCTAAGTACATACATGCCTCTTAAAAAAAAATCTCTTCTGAATCCATTTTACAATTCATTTTGGAAAAAAAGAGTCTTTTATTCTGTCCGCACGTACAGATGTAACGCGAAGACATCGTTCAAATAGATTCGAGAATGGTCGAAATGGGTATTTTCGTTGAAACACTGAATTTTTTCGCTACGATAATATTTCCTTTACTTTCGTACAAGGAATACGTACAACAAAAATCGATGAAAGATATTACGTTTCACAAAATGGTAATCCTGGAGAACTATCAATTTCAAAGTTTACTTGAAGGATAAATTAAAGAGCTTGTGTTTCGTTTAATTAAAGAGCTTGTGTTTCGTTTAATTAAAGAGCTACGTCATCATTTCAAAGTTGCGTTTATAATAAATTCATAATAGAGTAATTGGCAGTAAGAGACCGAAACTCTTGGGCAGAATACGCTACAGATCCATAGTTCTCAAATCCTTTTGCTCGATGTACCTCTTTCACCATTTAGGGAAGATTATCTCCCCTTCTCCTTTCCGAAACCCAAAAAATAGATGTGCACTGGGGGCCAACCAACGGCCGAGCGGAAAAGTCGCTGAACAATGGTAGTTCCTTCCGAGACTCGAATGGACGTTTTCGTGTTTTTCCCCCATGCGTAATGTGTATACGAGCCCGTTTTCCTTAGAAAATTATCCACGAAGGCATACCTGCCTTTAGTCAGATAGCCTTCGAGGAATTGCCGTAATCACATAAACAAACAAACATGTACACTGCGCAAAAAAAATGGCGACAGGTCTATATCTCCCGTTCTACTGGGTCGATTGAGGAAATTCAAATTGCGTTTTTCATGTCTCGAAAGCGCGACTTAGGATATGTATTAGATTTATATATAGCGTTGTTCTAATTTAGGTATTTCGACACAAAATCGGACTTTTTCTGAAATGACACGTCAATTTTTTTTCCGTATTCTACGACTCAAATGATGTTTATATATTAAATTTTGTAAAAATCAC
This sequence comes from Stegodyphus mimosarum, assembly GCA_000611955.2. Lineage (NCBI taxonomy): Eukaryota > Metazoa > Arthropoda > Arachnida > Araneae > Eresidae > Stegodyphus > Stegodyphus mimosarum. Next base: position 209,474 of record KK112660.1, read on the forward strand.
ACGAGTAGGTTTTTTAAAAATTTACCTCTCAAAATTTTAGCTCTTCCATATTAATTGAGTTTGATATATATTTATTTATATCTCTTTTTTAAAATTCGCCCCTTTTTTATGATTTATTTTTTTAATTTATATTTTTAAATAATTTTTATAGTTTTTTTTTTTACCATAATCTTATAGTAGATACATTGCTAAGCATACATGCAAAGAATTAGGATTTTTTATTCAAAATATCCTAAGATATACGTGAATTTATATTTTGGCGCGTTTTGAACTTCGGCATATTTGTAGAAAACAATAATAACATCTGATGTGGTTTACGCACTTGGCTAAAATTATTAATAGAACGATGTGACTTTTTTTCCGCTCATGCACAATGTAAAAAGGTAAGAACGGAATGACTTTTTTTCCGCTTCTGCACAATGGAAGGGATAGGAAAACAGGTTGCTACATATTAAGAAGTTCGCCAAATGCATTATGCTTGGCGAAAACTGAAAAAAAATCGCCAAGTTAATTTTTTTAATTTTTCCGTAAATTTCGCACTAAATTCTTCGAAATTTTACAAAGTTTAATTTTTAGGCATAATTTGAGTCGTAGAATCGAAATATCAAAAAAAGTGGTATGTTATATTAGAAAAAGACCCATTTTTTGGCAAAATACCTATAACTAAATATGTTAGAACAATGCTATATATAAATCTAATACATATCCTAAGTCGCGCTTTAGAGACATGAAAAACGCAATTTGAATTTCGTCAATCGGCCGAGTAGAACGGGAGAAATATAACTGCCCCCCCCCTTTTTTTTTCGCAGTGTACCATTTTTAAGAAATTACCAAATTCAAAGGCGCATATGAATAGATTTATTAGTGTATTCTATTTTTCAAACAAGTTGTTTAAGTTATTGCTTTCGGAAATATTCTTGAAATTTGGCATATTTCTTAAAAGTGATAATAACACAAATGGGGTTTACGCACTTTGTTAAAATTATTTGAAAGTATGAAAGATAACTTTTTTTCCGCTGGTCTGCAATGAAAAAAAGAAAAGGAAAATAGGTTGCTATAAATTAAGAAGTTCGCCGAGTGAATTCTTCTTGACGAAAACTGGAAAACGTGCGCCAAGATAAAGTTTTGAATTTCTCCATAAATTTCACACCAAAAATTACAAAATTTAATATCTAGGCATAATTTGGTCAGTAGAATCGAAATATGAAAAACAAAATTGGTATGTTATTTCGGAGAAAGTCCGATTTTGTGTCAAAATACCTATGTTAGAACGATGCTAATACATATAAATCTAATCTATATCCTAAGTCGCGCTTTCGAGACACGAAAAACGCAATTTGAATTTCGTCAATCGGTGCAGTAGAACGGGAGATATAGAACTGTCCCACCTTTTTTTTCGCAGTGTACATTGATTTTGATTTAGATTATTTTTTAGCGTGTGTTTATAAATTAAACAACAAAAAGGCATAGAAATCGTTGATAAATATTAAAACTTGACTAAAAGTAGTTTTTTATATTTATAAACTAAAACTTTTTTTTCTGTTATTTATAAACTTAAATTTACTTATCAGCTACATGAAAGGCTGACAGAATTCCCGCGTGAAAATATGAAATTCCCCACCATGGCGGAATTTAGCCCTGGTTGAGAACCCCTGATATAAATCTTCCTAAAGTTAAAAATAAAGATTTACATAATTAAGTTCTTTTATTTTTTTTAAGACTTCATTTTGTCGGTATAATTACAGTACAGATACATTAGTATGGTTACAGTTTAACAGATAAAAATCTAAGAAGACAGTACTCTAGAAATTGGCTGAAAATGAAAGACAGTACTCTAAAAACTGGTTGAGTACCCCTGCTATAGATCTTCCTACAGTTAAAAATAAAGATTTACATAATTAAGTTCTTTTGTTATTTTTAAGACTTCATTTTGCCCATATAATTACAGCACAGATACATCAGTATAGTTACAGTTTAACAGATGAAAAACCTAAGAAGACAGTACTCTAGAAATTGGCTGAAAATGAAAGACAGTACTCTAAAAACTGGCTGAAAATGAAAAACAGTACTCTAAAAACTGGTTGAGTACCCCTGCTATAGATCTTCCTACAGTTAAAAATAAAGATTTACATAATTAAGTTCTTTTATTATTTTTAAGACTTCACTTTGTCAATATAATTACAGCACACATACATCAGTGTTACAGTTTAACAGATAAAAATCTAAGAAGACAGTACTCTAGAAATTGGCTGAAAAACTGGTTGAGAACCTCTGCTATAGATCTTCCTAAAGTTAAAAAAAGATTTACATAACTAAGTTCTTTTATTATTTTTAAGACTTCATTTGTCGGTATAATTACAATACAGATACATCAGTATAGTTACAGTTTAACAGATAAAAGTCTAAGGAGACAGTACTCTAGAAATTGGCTGAAAATGAAAGACAAGATTCTAAAATCTGGTTGAGAACCCCTGCTATAGATCTTCCTAAAGTTAAAAATAAAGATTTACATAATTAAGTTCTTTTATTATTTTTAAGATTTCATTTTGTCGGTATGACTACAGTACAGATACATCAGTATAGTTACAGTTTAACAGATAAAAATCTAAGAAGACAGTACTCTAGAAATTGGCTGAAAATGAAAGACAGTATTCTAAAAACTGGTTGAGAAACCCTGCTATAGATCTTCCTAAAGTTAAAAATAAAGATTTACATAATTAAGTTCTTTTATTTTTTTAAGACTTCATTTTGTCGATATAATTACAGCACAGATACATTAGCATAGTTACAGTTTAACAGATAAAAATCTAAGAAGACAGTACTTTAGAAACTGGCTGAAAAATGGAAAACAGTATTTTAAAAAGTGCCTAACTGCCAGATGGCACAGACGACCAATTGAAGATTTCACATTTAACGCAAATGCAAATACTTGCCAATCGACAGGTACTTGATAGCGTAATGTAACGTTCCGGAAATTTTGGAAAGACTTCTGTAAATTCATTCCTAACGTTCTCAACCCCCAAAAAATGCTTCAAGTTCAAGTGGGCTTTTACCAAACCTATAACAGATTATATGACAGCTTTCAATGAATTGAGATCGATGATTTAGAAAGCCGTTTTCAGAATGAAAAGGAAAGAACAAGCATTTTCGTAGCATAGAAAAATAAGCTTCTATTCAATAATCTGCAGTCACCCTTAAGCTATTCTATTTATAGCTTGGGATTCTAAGCGTTAAACATAATGTGCTAATTGTTTCAGTTTTGTTAATTTGATACAACGAAGTACAGCCTCGACGTAAAAGCTTTCCTGTGTTTCTCTGACGAACATATAATTTGCATGTTTCTTTTGTTTTAACGGGGATAGCGTCTTTGGTGACGAATGCGACGAAAGCAATACGTAGAAGAGGAGTGGCCTCAGTTGATTTCTGAAGTTAAAAGTGCTGTTACCAGGGGACTCTTTCCAGAATTTACGGTACATTACGCTATGTTTCCCTACTACTCATTTATCATTCTTGAAACTTAGCTATTGTGGCTGAATAAAATCTTAAATTTACCTTTAAGGCAGCTTCGCAAGTAGGCAGTTGTAAGAAGTGTTCCATTTGATGTGATATAAGATTTTTAATTTTATAGAGACATTAGGTTATTACGAAGCAGGAGAGGTGAAAAATGAGCAACGCCTTCGCCGGGAATCGAACCACGGACCTCTCGGTTACGCGTCGAGCATGCAGACCACTACACCACGAAGGCATGCGAAGAAGGCGGGAGAAATACCTTATAATTTGTCTTTCATATTGTAGTCTTACTGCTTAGTTAGCTGAACATATAAAATGACTTTTTCCAATAAAATCAAGTTTTGCTGCTTTTATAATGCATCTAGTTGATACGTACGGGTTCCTAATAGATTGAATGCACACAGATCCGGTAAGAGGTTGAGAAAATTTATTTTATCAAAAGAAATCCTTCGAGTTCTGGACCTATCAACGAAAACAGTTATACAACTCTTCACAATATCACAGAGTACAATCAGTAGTTACACTTCAAACAACCAAGAATGTTAAACACAAAGCAATACAAAGCGCATCTAAAGAGCGAAGCTAAAAGGAAAGCATCTCAGTACTCCGAATTCACGCTGACCTAACAACTAACAACAGCTGAAAACCGATGCTCTCTCCTATCTGGTATAGTTTTCATCCTGTCGCCGAGATATTTCTAGTACTTTCTGCTTCTCGAAATTACTAGTAGGCATATAAGAGCCAGGTACAGTTAGGGTTACACAGAACATCAATTACAGTTGTTCAATTACTATACTATTATAGTTATACAAGAACCAGACTCAAACTCAGCCAAATGGTCGCCAAGTTGGGCGATTTCTGCCGAAATTTTGAGATACAAATTAGTCTTCAAAACCGTTCCCGACTTGGCGATATCTCGCCAAATTAGCGAGATAGCCATTTACTCATTGTGAAATTGATTTGCCCCTGTTTGCCTCAATCTCTCTAGATTCTTAATCTTACATCATACATAAATACAGCACTTTCACATATAATTTCACTAACATCATTTATCTATGAACAAAATTCGTAACAATATAATTTAGATTATGTTTAATTAACGATAAATGTAAACGATAATTTTAATGAACGCCTGCAGCATTATTGTAATTTATAAAAGAAATTTTTGATATGTGTATTGCATATTTCGAAACAGTTTTTTTTTTTTTAAGAGATTATAAAGTATTTCTCCCGCCTTCTTAGCATGCCTTCGTAGTGTAATGGTCAAGAACACTCGGCGTGTATCGAGAGGTCCGTGGTTCGAATCTCGGCGAAGGCATTGCTAATTGCTTCGATTTCCCTGCTTTAAAAAAGTACTTAATGTCTGTACAGCGGCGCCCGAACTAAAAAGGTGGTGGATGATGATTCTCCACCACCAACTGGGTCTCCTAATCCCCAGTAGCCCTTAAAAAGGGGGAGGAAGGGGTCCTTCAAAGTTGGAGTGAAAATGGACAAAGTCATATTGCCACCTACGTGGTGTCAAAGAGTTATGCCAACTACAGGCGCAACTTTGCATTCCTTGCCACTATAAAATTTGTGGGCTTGTTTTGATTAGGTTAGACAAGCAAGATTAGCTGCTGCATAAGCACAGCCAAAGAATGCTTTTCTTCGTAGAAAAATTAAGCACTAACAGACCTTTTTCCCATCGAGTGACAAATTTTAATTAAAAGCGCTAACAAATCTAGCGCAGTAATAAAATAATTTTTTTTTAATTTTATTTTCGCGAGGATATATCTACTACATGTATCTACTTTAAGTGCTGTATTTCGTCAGTGTTTTAATAATTATCTGTTTCTTTCTTATGTTTGGTTGTTAATCTCCTCTGTTTTCTCAATAGCCGAGCGGATGACGTCATTGGGGAAAGACTGGCACAGAGGATGTCTGAGGTGCGAAAAATGCAACAAGACCTTGACACCCGGGTCACATGCCGAGGTAAGAATAAGAAACAGTTGCGGTTTTATTCTTATGATATCATAAAACTTGTCACCTTCATGCTTATTCCCATCTACATCTTCCGAAGTTATTAAGTCTCATTAAAGGGGGTGCGGGGGGGATTGAGCACAGAGAGAGAATCAGAATTTTGGAAACTGCTTCGCTGCAAATATTATTTTGGAGTCAAATTTGCAAAAGAATCGTAAAATTCGCTGCAAATTGCAGTATAGTAAAAATTTAAATATCATATTTATCTAATGTTTTATGTTTCTTATAGCGCCGCCCACACGGTATAGTGGTCAGGGAAGCCGGCTGCGATACCAAAGGGCCTGGGTTCGAATCCCGGAGATTGTCCGTTCCTTCAAAGGAGGAAAAGGGGACCCACCCATTGGGTGCGTCTATAATAAAGAGATTACCAATTCTGTCCTTAGTATAGATTAATGGACTGTGTTACAAATTGTAACTGTTCACAATCTGCCATTGAAAAAAAAATGTCTCTTATAGACAATCCCATTGTGGAAATATTTATTCGTTACTGAGTTTCGAAATGTCTATCAATTTATTAACATTTCAGAAACGTGTTATTTTATCCCAGAGAGTCTATTAATCTCGAAACATGACTTTACGTTGATTCACTTTAAATAGCGTCCACTGTAAATGCGTCATTTCACTTTTCATTCGAATCTGTTGCCACTGGGTAAAATGTAATATCTTTCAAATTTTATCTGTTACTGATTAACAAACTCGTCTGTTTAAAAGCAACAGTTGAAATTCTTAGGAATATATATTTTTTCTTTTAATATGTTTGCTTTAAATAAAAAGACATTTAATTCGTCATACATCTAGTTAAAAACATGTAATATTTTTATAGAACGACGTTATGTATTTTTCGCTTTTCAAATACACAGAAGACATAAAACATTCCCACGTTAGTCTCGATGTATATTCATTTGTATCTTGTAAAATGTTTTACTATTCCCCCTGGGCCATTTCTATTAATAATCGCTACTAATAAATAGTATTGTTACGTGCGTACGGGTTCGTTATATATTGAATGCACAAGTCGTTAAAAAGTTAACAAAAATTTATTCTTCCACAACAAATAAATTAAAATGCTGAAATATTTCTTCACAGATCTTCGCACAATATCACAATATCTCAAACGTTTAGCAAAAACTCAGTTCAAAACAGATAAAATAGTTCTATCTCACAGCGAAATCGCTACAATCAATACAGCATTAAGTAAACAAACAGCAGTCGCTTTTTACAGCTACAAGTATAACAGCAACAACAACAACTAACTAA
>KK112660.1:219301-237578 GCA_000611955.2 Stegodyphus mimosarum
TTCTATCTCACAGCGAAATCGCTACAATCAATACAGCATTAAGTAAACAAACAGCAGTCGCTTTTTACAGCTACAAGTATAACAGCAACAACAACAACTAACTAACTAACTAACTGAGATGAGGTGTTTCACCTCGGCTTTTATAAGCTTTTTAATTATCAGTAGAACAATCACGATGTTTCTAGATTTTTCTGGATGGCAACAGTAATTACGAGATATTTATTTATTAAGCATTAAATGCACGCGCTCTTTTATTTTTATTGCTATTTTTTTTGGCGTAGCTTTCTCTTCAAAAATCGTCTGCGTTGCTAAGGCAACATGAAGCAAATCTAATTACAATTCTAAATAAATAGCCAAATAAATGTGAAATTCGTAACAGTATTAAACTTAGCTGTTAAAATTTTAATCAATTTTTTTTTAAAGTCCCCTTCCACCTTCCGTTTAGCAGCTTTTTTCTGCTACAAATAAACATCGAAAGGAGCGTTAGATTGCGCCTATGGTTGGCAATAACCTTGACCACCTTACAGTAACAGTGCGATTTGGCTCAGTTCCGTCCCCAATTTTGATGGAAAGCGCCCCAGGGAGGACGGGTCCGAGGGTCTCCTACCCCTCTCCCACAAAGGCACACGACAGGACTTCCGGCCTCACCGCATATTTGTAGTGCCGCCATGCCGCACCAACAGTATACATTTACAAGCGCCCATGCCTTCTCCGGGATTCGAGCCCAGGCACTTCGGCACGGCAGTCAGCGGCGCTAACCACTATATCGGTTGGGCGGCCAGTTTACTTATACTTACAATAAGTGTGAAATCTACCTGCCCAAGACTACTGCCGTGGAGGGGAAGGGCCCTTACATATGGCCGCTCTGACATATAGCGAAATCTCCTCTCTTTGAAAGATGGAATTAAACCAACATGGGAGGATTCTTCCTAATCACCTGTTGTTTTTTGGAAGAAGCCCGGGCGGATCCTTTCAGCTATTGCCTAGACAATATCAGACGGTCTTCTCGTGTTTTCATGAGTGGCCATATTAGAACACTCACATTTCACCAGGGACAGAAGATTTTCCCTGGGTGCCACTGGTGTAAAGCTGACATGGTCACCCTGGCCATATTTTAGCTTGCTTCGATTTTAACAAAGACGAGGCCCTTTACGATCCTCTATTGTTACTAGACCTTTTTAGATAGTTTTAGGTTTATGGAGATTGTCTAGCTTTGCTGGGCAATCCGTGTTTAGTAACAACAACAACAACATAAGTGAGAAATAAGTGTGAAAAAGCATAAATTGCACGAAGTGTGAAAGAGTTAATTCGTTCCTAATACCTTGTAAGTATAAAACGTACAAAAAACATAGTAAAACTTCCCCGATTAATGAACTCCTAGCGGCCTATGCGCTCAACCAGACGGAATGAATTGCAAATATTGTTTGAACATATGCGCTCGAAATTCTGATGATTTAAAACAATAGAGATCTCACGGTTCTGGATAGAGCGAAAAAATTTAGAAATTTTAGAATGACAACACTCACTTTTACCCGGCGCAAATTGATCAACGCATTAAAAAACCATAAATGGCTTTGGAACGATACGCGTATGACGAAAATTGCTAGATTAAAACATTTGCAAAGAAGAGATTTAAAAAGGACCAATGACAATACAACAGAAGAGAGGGAAAAGAACTTTTAACCCTGGCGAGTTAGTGACGTTGCTAACGCCTGATGACAACTCTCATATCGAAGAGACTTTCTCGGGGAAAACGGTGAAGTGGTTAATAAAGGAATAAAGAGTTGTCAAGTCTCGAGTTGAAAGGGTCATGATTAAGATTGCTGGCAAGAATGAAAGCTTTTTTACCCAACTGCAATTAATTGCATACAGTAAACCCTTACCGAGCGGGCACTTGCGAAGCGCGATTTCATTTATGGGCTTATCTCAAATGTATCCATTTGACTCGTCCAAGGCTGGAGCTTCATTCGTACGCAGTCCAGCGTTCCTTCATTACACTGAATTCATGACACGCTGGCATCATTTCTGGCCAGAAGTTATCAGCAGATTTCCATCGATTGAAAATGCTATAAATTTGAGGAAATGGTACAAACTGCAAAAGCAACTGGAGGTGAAGGAGCTCACATACGAGAAAAGGCGAAATAAAAGAATTAATAGATGAGGAATTGGGCATCTTATTACACCAGCCGACAGGAAAATCTATGTTAATCAACAATAAGGGCTTTTGACTTTGAAGAAGTTAAATGAATTGTTACAAAGAACACATGAACTACCTGATTTTGCAATGGAGATTGAACCAAACAAAGAAAGAACAGGACACGTTATGGGTGGCATTGAAAAACTCTGCGCTGCTTAGCAAGAAACTTTTAACGAGTTGCGTCATTTATTGTTCCAAACAAATAATGACCAGATTTAAAATACAAGGTTTGTCCCGAAAATAATGCGCCAAATGTTTTAAGAAATTTATTGAACCGATTCTTGCAGTTACTCAATATTCTTCGTAATACATCCCTCCTGATTTAGCACACTCGTTCCAATGCGATTTCCATGTTCTATATGCGTCCTGGAAATCCGTCAGAAGGATGTCCTTTAGTAACCTGGTCGTACCCACCTTGATGTTCTCGAGGGTTCCCAAACGCTGTCCTTTGCGGGATTTTTTAATCTTCGGGAACAAAAAGAATTCGGGGGAACAAATCACGACTGAAGCAACGCAAAAGTCTTCGACGGCGATTTCCCATATTTGAAACAAAACTTATCGTATCGCTGCTCGAGAGTTTTTTCCATCTTCATTTCGACGGAGCACTCACGCAAGGGTTTACTGAAACAAGCACTGTGACTCTTCAGGAGTTCCCAGCCGACTGGTACTGGTCGCGCTGTCTTTCCAAGACTCCAACCACCCTTCCGTGCAAGCGGCTACGCTGTGCGACGGATAATCGCGGCAGAAGAAAAGGGTAGCGCATTACTTTCAGGACAGACATTGTATATATGTGGTATTATAAGTTTTTTTAAGCGAAAGTATCTCAATATTATTTCTGCTCAAAATGCAGATGAAAAATTAATCAATTATAGGCAAAAAAAAAAAAATGAACAATTTAGAATCTAATTCTCAAAGACATCAAATAAATTCAAAACCAGTAAAACCCCAAAAATTTCCCAAAAAATATCAAATTGTTTTCAAACCAGAGTAATTTTCGAAAACAGTAGAAAAATATAAAAATACAAGATTACAAAAACAGAATGAGGAATTCAATCAAAATCTGATTCAACGTTATCAAGAGGAGGTAGATCAGATTCAATTGAATCCGTATTCCCCAAGAAAACTATTTCGTTTCTGTTCATCCAAAATCAGTTGATGAATCATCTTAAAAAATTTAATCGTCGTCGTTCGACGGAAATTTCGTCGGAAAATTCTGAACGACTCCCCGATGAAGCAGTTTCCCAATCTTCCGAAATAAACATATACAAAAACATTTCTATATGAAATGAATTCAACATCCAAAAAGGTAGAAGAAACATGAACAGATATAACGAGTGAAATTTCAATTAAAAATTCAAATTGAAAGTAATTTACTAAATAAAATAATAATAATAATTTGTAAAATTTTGGAGTTTTATTGGTTTTGAATTTATTTCTTCATGCCTTTGTGAACTAGGTTATAAATTTCTTACTTTATATACCACGCACATATTAAGCAGCAATGAAAATCCTTTCAATTAACATTCAGTTTATGTTTTTCGCTTCTAGTTACAGCAATATTTGGGTTTAGATAAATTACGTTTTAGTTTTCTTATTTCATCAACAGATGGCGCCAATAGCTTGACTTCTTTCCAGTCGTTCTTATCGCAATAATCCCTCTTGTTCATTTGCATCAAAGTTTCTAAACTATGCTAAAGTATTTACTGATTTTGATTTGCCTGTAAGAAGTATTTTACTAATCTTGATTTTCCTGTAAGAAGTATTTTACTGATCTTGATTTGCATTTGGGCAAATATTTGTATTTGTTCTTAGGTATATATCTGCAGAAATTTATTGTAGGTTCTGCATTTAAACCATCGAAACTAGATCTGCAAAATTTACAAACAATACACTGATTCTTGTTCTTTAACTTCTCAAATACACTGATGGATACTTTCGTAATCTAAATTATACCTAGCACATCTTTTCTATAGAAAGTTAACGTTGCAGAACGCAATTTTCCCATACGCATAACTTGTTAGTGACGTAACTTCCGCGTTCAGCGAAGACTTACTGTAATATTCTACTTTTATTAGTTTCTTTGTCGTTAATAATAAAGTATCCCATTGAAGAAACTGAAGCTCAATCAGTCCTCTTTCCTTATATTTCTTCCATAGAGTTTTTCAGAAATTCAGGCACTTGAACAATGATTTAGCCATAATTTCTCAATAGTGTATTGCTTCGGTATAGTTATTTATTCGGTATAGTCATTAGTCACTATTTAGCAATAGTATTACCTCGGTATACATAATTAATTCGTTTAAATTCTTGGACATATTCCAAAGTAGAGGCGTACGAAACAAGCCTTTTTCAATAAGAAATAGAATGAAAATAATTATCCCATTCTAACAAAAAATGCTATTGCTATTATTATAACACCGTTTCATATTGAAATACAAAAGCAGAGCGGGAAATATATACTGTACATAAATAAAGCACTGTTTAGAAAACGATTTCGCCCCTCCCCTTCTCAACGATGGTTGATTTAATAGGGATTTAGTTTTTTAAAGTCATAGATACCGTCGTTCTCGGCATACGGAATGTAATAGCCAAATTCCGGATACTCATGCCATCTTCATATTTTTCAGCTTTTTCTTCACCTCCGTGCTGGCGTGATCCTAACCATTTTCTTCGTTGCTTGATTCTTATCACTCATTTCTTAAAATTTGTGTTAACGAATTTACAAAACTTTCCGCGAAAAAACACAAAATCAGATTATAAAGCCTCACACACTTGGGTTAGGTTAGGTTATTCAATTATGGCAAAGCACACTGCCTAAAGGGAGGGATGCCTTCGTGGAGGACTTTCTAAGGGAAACCGGCTCGTATACCCGTTACACATGGGGAAAACCACGAAAACGTTCACGAAACGCCAGCCCGTTCGCGGGATTCGAACCTCGGACCGAACTACCAGTGTTCAGCGTCTTTACAGCTCGGCCTCTGGTTATGCCCACACACTTGGGTAACATAAACTATGAGAAATCTACCTCAGACTTATGACTATGTGTTTAGAATTACGGCAGACACGAGGGAAGGGTGTAAAAGACCCTTGCATTTAACTTAGATAAAAATTAATAGAAGGCATTACTTGTGCTTACAGAATCAGCCAACATTTACGGCTTAACTCAAAACGTAAGGGGATTTAATTTAGACTAAGTTAATCGTAAATCAGCCAAAAAGCTGCAAAGACATAACGTGAAAGTTGGTTCAAAAACTAATGTCGGAGTGACAAGCCTTGCTTTAAATAGTACTCTTTCTACCTTATACGCGCGAACTAGAAATTTGCAATCTGGCGGGAAAACGGAAAGCGAGAAAGACAGTAAAGATCATTAAGATTTAAAAAAAAAAAAAAACTGGTTAGGAAAACTAAATGTATACTTTACAAGGTTAAAATTGAATGAGTTACTATGAGTTATTATAAGGTTATATGAGTTATTATATAATAATAACTATCAGTTATAATACGGTCTTTTTACTGAACAAGCGTACTAATACGCATGGCCAGGCGTAGCATTGTCTCGAAAGATGCAAACAAATGTACAGCGCACAGTCGTGAGTTGTCAAACTCGAGTCGCATTTCGAACAAACATGGTATACCAAACGAAAATTTCCGTGTCCAAACAAAACGTATACCGTATTTTAAAGCAGACATGTACTGAAATACCACTGAATATACATATATATTAAACTGGAAAAAAATACCATTATTGTTACTATGTTGACGATTTCTAACGTTATAAAATATATTTTGTTATTAATTCAATATTTTTCCTCCTAGCACGAAGGGAAACCGTATTGTAATAATCCCTGTTATGGAGCACTTTTTGGTCCGGGAGGTAAGTGTAATTTATATTAGTAGTTAACAATAAAATTAATCTTCTCAAGTAATGTTCTTACTTTTTGGTCTCTTTTACTTCCTTGTATGAAGTAAAAATGAAGTATTGTAATCGCGAAAAATTTCGGGTACCATATTTCACTGAAAATATATATTTTGACCGCTATCGAATGCAACTTAACGATGTTTTTAAGTAACATCCGCACGTAAGAACAGAATAAAGGACTCTTTTACCCCCCGCAAATAATTATAAAACTGATTTAAAATGGATTTTGTAAAGATTTTTCCTCGCATAACTCAAAAACGAGTAGCCCCAGAACGTTGATATTTCGTATATAGGGCTGCTATAACATGTAAATGTGCACCTCGCATTTAAGAGTTTTTGAAGTGCGGCTAAGCCTAATTATTTGTTATGATAGCGACCATATTTGTTTAAATTCGAAGCTTAGCAAAATAATGGACTGGTTGCCACTCTAGGGAAACTAAGCTTCGCAACAAAAAAGTATAGTCTTCTTTTATTATAGCGAATTAAATTATGCTTCTTAAATTATTCATTCTGTAATTATCATTTAAGTTATTAGCTGGTTTTTGCGTACGAATTGTAATTTTAATTGTGAAAAATTGTTTTTTTAATGGTTTTACTGTACTTAGTGTTTTATAGTTTTCTATATCTTTCAATTTTCAATGAAAATATTTTGAATTGTTATTTTTTTCCCCGCGAAGTGAGAACTGAATTAATTAGTAGCGCATGAATTAATTAGTTCTGAATTAATTAGTAGCGAACTGAATTAATTAGTAGCGCATGCGCATTAGCTAAACGACGCTGAATCGTCTGTGAAAAACTGTTTCTTTTTTATTTGTTTCATTTCTTTTATCCATCGTTTTAGACTTATTATAGTATTTGAATAGAACGTGTGGTAATTCTTCCGATGTTATAATTTTTGCTCACTCTGAGTTATAAAATGAATGAGATGTAACTCTGTTAAGTGAACCTAGCGCCGAAGTATTGCTATGGTAAATAAATATAGTGAACTTTAAAGAGCGCTATTGTGGTTTATGCGCTATCGATGAAGTAGATTTAATTAAAAATTTGTTAACTGTTAATTCAATATGTTTAATACAGGAAAATTGCGTATAATTTAATATTCCGTACAAGGAAGTCATGTGGTGTACATATCAGAATTTTTTTATTAAATGTTCTCATTGTGTTAATAATTTCTATTCTCCATAAAGTATAATTCTCTATTATTGTTAAGCAGGAAGTAAAATCTTTACTAGAATCCATTATTTTACAACTAGCAGAAGTACCCTATGACAGTTAAGTTAGACTGAGAGTAATGTATCTGACAAGAGAGAGAAAGATACCGCTGTAATCCTTCTCTAATAACGATGCAAAAAATACGATCCATATTCATACATTTTTCAGTCTAATGCGATATGGAACCCACATAAAAAATTTCCATAGAAAAATAAACTAATTCTATAGCATTATATCAGCAACAATGGCACGCAGTTTTTAATGATTTTCATCTTTCTAATCAAATGGTCGTAAAAGCTCAAGTTCCATCCAATATTTCGCCTATATTTAATTTTAGTCGATTAAATGTGGCAAAAAAAATTGATCATAATTGATCAGAAATCAATAACGCGAACAAACAAACAAACGCACAAACAGATATTCTTCTTTATATATACAGATTTCGTAAAACTTACAAATTTTTTGTTAACAAACTCTACGATTTGAAAGCGAGCTGTAGCGACACATTTCGAAATAAAGCTTTTTTATCTCCAACGCGCGAGACTGTTGCCACTCGGAAAAATGAGTGCGAAAATCAGCGTTTTCTGAGTTTTTAATTAATATTTCGGCCGATTAAAGTCGTGCGAAGATGGGAACAGTCGAAATGGCTTCCCAAGAGTTTTTGGAATCGGGAAGAATGTATTTAATGTTTGGCAATGATATTTTTATTTCATTGTAAAACTTAGGAAATTTTTATTAACACACTCTGCGATTTTAAGGCTAGCAGTGGCAGCACTTCTCCAAATAAAGCAGACTTTTATCTCCAGCGTGAGAAATTGTTGCCACTCGAAAGAAGAAGTGAGGGAGAAAATTAGCGTTTTCAGAGTTTTTAATTAATAACTCTTGATTTTTTTTTTTTTTTTTTTTTTTTAAGTGGACATCGTCGACTTTTTTCAGACTCAAAAAAAAAGAATTGTGAAAAGTTTGATGACGATAGCTATTGAAGTGACTGAGTTAATCGCGAACAAACACACAGACATTCTTCTTTATATACGTATATGGACAGATTAAAAATTTTCTTTCGCAGTTTTTCGTTCCCTGAAATGAAGTCAGTCTAATTTCATTTAATTACCAATAATTAGTTTTATAATTTAATTATTTGCAGTTTTTAGTTACTAATACAGCTTTCTTTAGGCATATGTTTTTGCCTTTCATACTTTATTTGACATTTTATTTTTCCGCAGATGGATTCGATAAATTAAATTTAATTAATTTCAGCCATTTTAGCGCTACATTTTTAATTAACGGTTCTGCTTTTCTCAGCCTTTTTAATTATTCAGTAATTTCTGCTAACTGTAGCTTTACATGCATTTAAACGTAAATTAAGTAAAATTTTAATTTTGCACTTATTTCAGTAAGTTATATATGTATATAAACTTCTTTATTATCGTTTTTCTAACAGGATTTGGTCGTGGTGGAACCGAGAGTTACCAATACAAGAAATAGCACTGACGATGCAAACAGTTATTAGTATATAAACTCATTTAAGTAGTGTAATATACTCACAGTAACAATTGAAGACTGACTGCCTGTGATCCACATTTTTTTACCTTTTATCCACTGCAGTTTCTTTTTCGTGTTAAAAATACAGCTTATTAATAATAATTTCTCGTAATTTTGAATAATTTGTTACGAATGTCACGAAGTTTTACAACTGTGTATTTTACTGACAGCCTTTTTATATGTTAATAGGAATAAAAAATATTTTTTAAATTCGTATGTCTTATTAATATTATTGTGGTTTCTTGTAATACATGTGTACTTTCATGTTACCATTTTATTTAATAAAAACAATACATGGACTTAAATGTGTTTTCAAGTATTCATTTAAATGCCGCGTAAACTCTAAACTTTTAATTCAGAAATACGAAGTATCGTCCTTGGGATATTTAAGATTTATTAAGAAGCTTCGAAAATTTCTACTATAATTTTCAACACCAAAAGTTATGTTACTCTTTGTTAAACTGACTTTACTCTAAACTTACTTTTTGTCTGTATCATTTTTGCGCTCCTAATCACTTTTCAAATTGTTGCCATCAAATACATTATTCAAAAAGAAAAAAAGAAAAAAAAATCTGAAAGGTTTCAGATTTTAAATTACTTCCAAAGGGGCGTTTTTTAAATATTTTGTATGTTACTTTTATTTATTGAATATCATGTTCTTCGCATTTAAACCATAAAATTCAGTTAAAGAACAATATCGCAAAATAATTTTAAACTGAGCCTATCTTTAGAATTTCCTACACACAGTCTCGCGTGCTGCAGATAAAAATGTTTTTTTCTGTACAACGTTGCGATTGCCCGCTTCGAAATCCTGGAGTTTGTTCATCAAAAATTCGTTAAAGTTTTACAAAATATGAAATCGTTAATAAAACAAATTCCGGCTTCCAGATGCCTATATTCACAGCAGGATGACGGCATTCAAAATTCGATGGCTTTAGGTACCGTCGTTTGATCACAATGCGATAAACATACGTATATTTATGCACATTCTTCATTATTAAATTTCTTTAAATATAATACAGGGCTGCAATATTTTGTGGCAACAGTTTGAAAAGCGATACAGACTTTTAATGTTTCCGAAGCCAAATCGCAAAACGAAAACAATAGTCCTTCAGGGACAACCCTTTGGACTAATAAGGAAGAATCTGCATGCGTATATGTAATATTCTTAGCAGTGTTTAAAAACGACGGCATCTAAAGACACCGAATTTTTTAATACCCGTTGTTCCTCCGCCCGAATATATGAATACCTCGAATTTTGAATTTTGAATTTGCTTTTTATTAGCCCAAAGGGGAAATTTGTCCAGAAGAGCCATCCATTTCGTTTTGGCAATTTGGTTTGGTTCACTATAAACGGCGTTTCAGTTTTCAAATCGCTTCCACCAAATATTAGAGCCCTGCATTATATTTAAGGAAATTAAATAAGAAAGAAAAGGCATGAATGTATGTATCGCACTGAGAAAATCCAACGGTACCTACAGGTTAGGTTATTCAGTTATGGCAAAGCACACAAGGGCTATCTGCCTAAGGGGAGGGATGCCTTCGTGGAGGACTTTCTAAGGGAAACTGGCTCGTATACACGTTACACATGGGGAAAACCACGAAAACGCCCATGCAGCCAACCCGTTCGCGGGATTCGAACCGAACTACCAGTGTTCAGAGCTTTACCGCTCGGCCGCTGGTGGGCCGGTACCTACAGACATCAAGTTTTGAATAACTCCACTCGAAATATGGACATCTGGAAGCCCAAATTTGGAATTTGTTTTTATTATCTTTTTCATATTTTTAAAACTTAACGAATTTTTTATTAACAATCTCGAAGTCGTTGAGATTCAAGGCGAGCAATGTCAACACTGTAAAGAAAAGAAAACATTTTTATCTCCAGCGCGCGAGACTGTGTATCAAAATTTCTAAATGTATGCTTTTTTAATATTATTTTGTGACATTGCTGTTGAACTGAATTTTATGCTTTAAGTGCGAAGAACATATTTAAAAAATAAAGGTAACGCACAAAACGTTAAAAAAACGACTCTTTCGGCGTAATATAAAATGTGAAAGCTTGTAGGGTTTTTTTACTATTATTTCATATTTTGTGTACATGTAGAGAACTTCTGTTTAACAAATTCATTGATTTGAAAGCGAGAAGTGGCAATACAGTACGAAATAAAACATTTTTATCTCCAGCTCGCCAGTCTGTTGCCATTCGGCAAAATGTAAGGTATTTCGTGTAAATGTAAGGTATTTTTCAATTTTAAACCCCAAATTCGGCTTTTATAAGCTTTTTAATTATTCACTAGAATATTCTGATAAAATCTATTTTCTAGATTTCTGTGGATGGCAACAGCAATTACGATATATTTATTTATTAAATATTAAATTGCACAAGCTCTTTTATTTTTACTTTTCCGACGTAGCTTTCTCTTCAAAAATCGTCTGCGTTGCACGGGAAAATAAAACAGTTTTAATTACAGTTCTAAATAAATACGGAATCCGTAACAATATATAAAAATAAATTATAAAAAATAAATATGAGACGAACACTTGAAGAATGCATAAAAATAATCCGATAATAAATAATAACATTTTTGTTTTATTACAAAGTTGCAATAACAAAAATGCATTTTTATTTTTTAATTGTAACATAATTTCAAGGATAAATGGATAAGACTGGCAACGCAGATTCGCAATTCATCGTTCCAAAAAACTGGTTTTGCCATTTTATCCGCATTCGGACCAAAGCGTTTTGTTTATTGAGTATTTTTGCAAATAAATGCAATTACCTCCACATCTTCGTTAATAAAATATGAAATAGCTAAGAGACGGGTTTCGCAAGGAAATTGACGGAAGCCATTAGGGGCTGAGAAAAAAGTTCGATAAGGGGTATAATTGCATTCGGTTCAACTTATAAATGCGAGCAAGTATTTTCACACATGAAATTTATTTTAGATAA
Organism: Stegodyphus mimosarum; assembly: GCA_000611955.2. NCBI lineage: Eukaryota > Metazoa > Arthropoda > Arachnida > Araneae > Eresidae > Stegodyphus > Stegodyphus mimosarum. The sequence continues at coordinate 231,122 of KK112660.1, forward strand.
CAATAAGAAAAGCTTAACTACCGAAAATTCAGATGCTTGTATTGGTATTAGGACGACTATAACCTATATTCAACTGTAAGCTAGACTTTACTGAGTTGAAATCACAAGTTTAGTATCAGAGGAACCACCGATATCGAAGAAAAAAATAAAATTCATTCAGCTTTTGCTTATTTTTATAATAATTATAATCCAAATTTTAATTTATGTTTAAAGTTTATATATTATTAAACATATGGTAAATATTTAATACAATAATATAATATATTATTATATTAATAATATAACCGTATGGTAAATATTTTCTCAACAAAATTTATCCTTAATAGAAGTAAATTATACATACCATGCATAAATTAAATGAATTACTTTTAAGAAACTGATTCTCAATCCTTCAAACCAGTTTTCAAAACATAATCCTTTTTTCCCTTCATTTCGGAGCCTTTTTTTGAATTGAACAGAGCTTCCTTTTATTGTTTTTTGTGTACTTTCTTTCACAGTGAATAATTCCTTGTTCTTGAAGAAATTGTATGGAAGATATTTCATCGTTAGTTAAGCCTTAAAATCTCAAGTTTTTAATCCTAGTTTTTAAGTAAAAAACTCAAATATTTTTCAATCATTCTCAATCATATTGTTGCGTGCGTACGGGTTCGTAATGGATTGAATGCACAAATCGTTAAAAAGACTGAATACTGAAATACTTCCTCAGCGATATTCATACAATATCACAAAATCTCAAACGTTAAACAGAACTCAATTCAAAAACAGAGAAACTAATTCTATCTCACAACGAATTCGCTACAATCAATCACAGCATTAAGTAAACAAAACGTTCGCTTAAAACAGCTACAATTGAGTTTAGGTGTCTTAATTCGGCTTTTATAAGCTTTTTAATTATTCAGTAGAATATCCTGGTAAAACCTATTTTCTCGATTTTTCTCGGCTTTTGTGGATGGCAACAGCAATTGCGAGATATTTATTTATTAAACATTAAATGCACGCGCTCTTTTATTTTTAGTTTTCCGACATAGCTTCAAAAATCGTCTGTGTTGCACGGGAAAATAAAGCAATTTTAATTACAGTTCTAAATAAATATCTAAATAAATACGAAATCTGTAACAATATTATGCGTTGAAATTAGCTAAATGGCAACAATTCGTGACAAACGATTTTTTGCAAACATGTAGCGTTTTCAACAGTAATGTTTATTCTATTCGTTATGCTATAGTTAATGCATTGACTAAAATATGTTTCTATGCTGTTGTTTTGTGCCTTTCTCAAGAAATTTATGTAGAACAGGAAAATGATAATCGTCTGCTATCGGTGACAGAAAAACAAAATTACAGACTAATTCTATCCAAATCGGCATGGAATATTATTGAAGTTTACAGGTAAATTAGCCAATTTTGCAGTTCTATGAAAAGTATCAAAATTCTCTATTAAAAAACGTTACTCAAGTATTTACTATTTATTATTACTTAATTAATTATTATTTGTTTCCTTTATTATTACTGATGAGTTCAATGAAAGAAATTTTCGAACTTTCCTGAATTCCAAATTGTGGCATAAGCTTCTCTTTCAGTCGCTCACCATTTTTTCTGACATTCTATCAGTTTCTAACTTGTAAAATGTATGAGAGTGGTTTCATACTAACAGCCTGCAGGCCACATCCGGCCCCAAAAGCAATTTTACACGGTCCGTGAATACATTTCCATTATGCTTATGTTGTAAATACAGTGTTTGTAGTTTTAGAGGCAAGACGTGGATTACGACTGTTGTTGATGGCTTTAATTTTGTTAAATGTATGTCTGTATATGCCCGGCCACGTGATTGGTGTAAGGTGGGAGAACTTCTCATGTCGGTGCAATCGGCTAATTTAGTCCAGCAGTTGGTGGCGCTTCAGTATTATAGTGTTTCCTGTCTTTTTCTAATCAAATGTTACTTCTAATATATACTTACCCTTCACTTAGTCACTAGTTAGTTAGTAATAGTAAAAATCAGTTTAATCGTAGTATAAGGCATACAAGGGATTTGGTGACAGTATGATAACGCAGTACTTATGATGAGGAGTGAAAGAGTCATTTTTGTATTGGCGACAGTTTTCCATACCGTATACTAGGATTTTACCTAAAAATCTTGTTTGGGACGGGTGTGCACGCACAACTTTGGAACAATGATAGGTACAATTAAGATACAATAACACGCAGAACAAATATTAATTTAGAAGTCAAATAGCAACAATCGGCGTTATATTTTCAAATTTTCACAGGACTAGTTTCGATGGTTTTACCAAACAATCAGCCTCAGCTGCAAAAGCACCAATGAACGAGATAAAATGTAATAATTAGAAAAGATAAGATAAGAAAGCCTGGACAGGAGATAAGCTACTGGCGCCATCTGTTGATGAAACCAGAACTATAACATAATTTCTTTAAAGGCAATGATGGATTGGAATTAGGGTCGTTAACTAGAACAGAAAGATTTTTTTGAATGTGAAATACCTCTATAAAATCCATTATTCTCCCATCAATAAAATTCCGAGTTCTATGCTCAAGGATCCCATTCCAGATATGAATTCCTGGGGTATTTACAGGATTCCTTGCCAGTGTGGTTTAATTTACATTTTCCAAAGTAAGAGAGCCTTAACATTTCGCGTTAAGGAGCATGAGGCATACGTTAGAAAAAAGGAAACACAGAAGTCTTCTGTTGCCCAACATTGCTAGTCCGAAAATCACACTTTCAATTTTTCTGCGGCCAAAATTATTTAAGAAACATCTTCCATTGGCGAACTGGATTTTCTAGAGGCATTTCACATTAAAAAAAATCTTTCTGTTCTAGTCAACGACCCTATTTCCAATCCATCTTTGCCTTCAGCCTTTAAAGGAATTATGTTTTAGTTCTGTTTTCATCAACAGATGGCGCCAGTAGCTTGTCTCCTGCGCTTTTGCAGTTGAGGATGATGGTTCGGTAAAACCATCGAAACTATTCCTGTGAGAATTTGAAAATATAACGCTGATTTTTGTTATTCGACTTCTAAATTAATGATAAGTAGACTTTTAAGTTTCTGAAAAGCTATGTCTTGGAATTTCCACCATGATACTCTCTCTATTCCTTGTTTCTTTGTTAATTCTGCTAGCGGATGTATCAATTCAGCATACATTCTGTATAATAGTTGCATAAGCCTAATAGATTGATTTGGGCAGACTTCAAATACTTGACCAGCGTGCAGTATATCTGGATCAGGTTGGACAATCAAATGTCCAGGGAACGTTTTTTGTGTGAGCTTGTAAAATCACGTTCCCTAAGGTTTATAATGAAGAAAGATCTTTGACTATTATACCTAGGTGCTTCATAGAAGACTTCCAACCCACTGAATAGAAACAATACCGTCGACATATGCTTTACTAAAGTTCTTTGTAGTATGTTAAATCCTCATTAAAACATGCTGGAATGTGCAGCTGTATTTCTTAGTCCAGTGGCGTAACTTTCTGTTACGTTTGATTTGTGTGTTTTAAAAAACAGATCTTTGTTCTGTTCTTAAGCGGTATTTCCCAATATCCTTTCAAAGGAAAAATTATGGGTGCCCCTTGGCAAAAATTGGGGATTTTCGATGGACCTATTTTCACTTAAAAAAATCAGAGAATTGCACAAACTCAACTCGGCATCGCGCACTGACTTGACTTGATCTGAAAACACTGATTTATTTCCACTTCAAAAACGAAAGAGCATCCAGTTCTACATTAGAGCCAAACAAAAAATATATAATCTCAATAAACTGCATTTTAAATCAAACAATAAAATAACATAAAAAAGCCCTACGCACTACACAAAGGAAATATCCACTTACGTTATTTAGAGATTTCTGCTTCTTCAATCAAACAAAAGTCCTTAACAGCATCCCAAAACTTCCGAAATTTTCTGAACTAGAATCAGTATATTGGCGTCGCCGCATAAATTCACAAAAATAATTCACAAGAGTAAAAAATGTCCTATGTAGTGCCGGTATCCTCGACGTTCGAGCATATCCATTTCTTCCTACAAACAGGACACTTATGATGGACTTAAATCCCCTAATTCTCTTGTTTATCCGTCTATGTTACAAGTCGTTGTCTGTTTCAGAAATTTTATAAATGCATGTTCTTCCTTCCTATCTGCAACTGAAACCTAATTTTAACTCGGAAACTTTTGTTGACCAACTTTGACTCGGGAATATCTTCTCTGGAAACAGATAGAATGTTTCTCCAGTAATTTTTTAAAATGCTTTGCTTTTGTTTTTATTTAAATGTTCAGCACTGGCATATTAACACAACCACCTTGGCGCAATCTGGCGATTTCTTTACAGATGAAAAGGTAAAAGTTACTTATTGGATGCACGTTGGGGATTTTCTCGCTTTTTTTTAGAAAGATTCCTAAATCATCGATGCATATACAGAGGCTGTTCGCACATTTCTTAGACGATGTATATTGTATTCACAAAACTAAATTACACAAAATTCTTGTGTTTTAAATGTTCTATTTAACATCCTTTATTCTGAACTATCTTTCGATACCGCAATTTCCAGGATAATAATGCCTTTTGAACTGTCAGAAGAGATATTCTATCTCCCATTCCTCCCGAGCAGCTTTCCAGAGTCCTGTTAGGGTTTTGGGACAACGTTTGGATAATACGGTTTTTTAAAAGTCCGAAAGCACAAAACTCCATAGGTGGCACATCGGGAGATTTAGTATGATATCAGTGAAGGGTATGTATGGCCTTGATACCAGTTTTTTGTTCCGTTTCTTTTAGGAAATTTACAGTGGATTTTGATGTGTGACTGCTAGCTTTGTCCCGATGGAGTCTCACAGATGGATGGCACTGTGAGTAAAGGTGTCACCTACGAATTCAGAAAAGTCGGGGATAAAATATGTTCCTGATAGTATTTGGAGTTAATCTTGACATTTTTTGCACTCTCTTTATTTTTAACTTGCCATTATAAGAAAAACCAGCAACAATCATGAATCCCTTAGAAAACCTTTCTTTCGATTCTTTGAACCATGTACTTAAATTTTTTTCTCCCCTTTTATGATAATAAAGGCTGTTTTTTTTGTTACAATCATCTAAATACACCCATGCTTCATCTGTTGTGACAATTGTTTTCCTTTTTTCTTTGGATAAGCGTTTCTCATATAGAATTCTGCAGCGTGTCGTGCGTCGAGAGATACGCTTCGGAAGAAGACGATGCACATTGCGTTTTTTCGCTTTCTTAAGATTTAAATCAACGTTTATCATTTTGTTTACAGTGGACACCGAGCATTTTGCAACTGTGCTTTAACTAGGGGGATTTTCCTTTAACATTAAACAACGTACCTCTGCAATAGTCGAAGATGTCCGTTTTTTCCTCGGATACTTGTTTGGAATTTTTGTCCCACTCGAGGCTCCAATTTGACGTTTTTTACCGTTCTTGTTGACGATATTACCTATCGACGCTTTAGATATCAGAAAACCATGACTCACATCGTTTTTGGATAACGGAATACGCATATTTCTCTTCGGAAAGAGCGTCAATGTAGCCTTCGAACCACTGCTTTGTTAAATTCGCCATTTTGAATAAAAACAAAACTTTCAAGCCACAGACGATCATTTTGACTTTTAAAAACATAGTACAATTGCAATTACTTCTTTTGCAGCAAACGATTTTTTATTACCGCTTACCAAATTCGTCTAAAAAATGTGCGAACAGCCTCTGTAGTAAGTCAGTAAACATTATCAAAGTATTTAGTTATTTAAAATACAAATTTTAATTTTTAAATAAGGATTACATCATAGATTAAAAAAACGAAACACTTACATTCTTCTTCAAGTCATTTTGTAATTTTTGCGCTGTTCGTCTTCGAGGTACACAGCCATCTGTTTTCGTTTAAAAAACACCACGGAATCTCTTTAGAAAATTTTCAGCAAAATTTGTATTCCTGCAAAACTTTTACAGGCAATTTCTTCCATTTCTAGCAAATTCCACAAGTTATATTTTAAAACTAAATCTAAGGCAACAAATGTCACGATAGAAGCGTTTAAATTTTTAAAACGTTCGCTACCGAGCGACATTTTCAAAAACGGTTCGAACCCGCCAACAAATTTTAATTAACTAATCGTAAAATAAAAATACAAAACATGTATATATAGGCAATTGATATTGAATTTAGATCACTTTTAATTGCTTTAATTATACGAGTTATATCGCCTTGCAATAAAATATTTTATGACAGCGCCAACGAGCATTGTAAGTGTACGCGTAGTTGAGTAATATTTTATGAGAATATTTTGTGATTCGTAATATTTATTGACTCGTAATATTTTGAGTAATATTTTATGACAGATGCGGTTGCTTATAACAAAGATTGATTATTTTTACAATAATTATTATAGCAAAGATTATTATAAATTGCTTGATTGTTTTGACAGTTCCTATGTTATTTACTTTAT
>KK112660.1:238496-252859 GCA_000611955.2 Stegodyphus mimosarum
GATGTAAAAATGAAATGTATATAGTGAAATCTCGCTTTCCTGTAGCCCATTATGTCTCAAAATGACGCGATTTGGTCACAAAACACAAAATAAAAAAAATTCTAATTCGAATTTCGAAAAAATCGCTTCGAGATGCACTGGCTCTTGTGTAGATACACCTATGTACCAAATTTCGTGGCCCTGGGTCTATTAGCTTACTCGCAACACGAACGAAAGACACACACACACAGACTCTTTGTTTTATTATATGTAGAGATTAATTATAATAAATCTCTTGAATTGCGCCAAATTGTCGCGTTTTTTTCTAATCTTCAAAGCACGATACCTTCAAAGAACATGAGACTACTACGAATTTGATCGTATGTGGAGTAGGTAGAACAAAAACGTTCTACGAAGTAACTCGTAGCTGGCGCCTAAACACAAACTTCGACATACGAAATAACTCGTGGTTGGCAGCGAATGTGTAAATACAACAAAAAAGAACACATACGAAAAGGGCGGCGTTCTTTGAATGAAAGGCTGTTATGAACACGCTTGCCAGAAGAATGGTTATGCGCATGTTTGCCAGAGTCTGGCCTATTCTGGGAAATTTGTCGATTTCTACTAAAGTGGTTGCGTTAATAGGTAAGCACCAAACGTTCAGTAGTTAACTCTATCAAACATTTGTTTGGTTCGTTCTTTTCCTGAGCTGGAGCTGGATAAATTTCTTGAAATGTTGGTTTCTTTGGAAATGACTGCTACTGTTTGTACTGTAGGACACTGGATTAAAACTGCGGGTCGAAGTCCCATTTGGTGTCGAAAGGTGCATAAAAATCCTGCAAAATATGAATAATTGACGGTATATAACAAAGAGATGACGTTCTAATTATGGTCGCGAATATTTTTTGAGGGGGTGGGCTCGTTTGCATTTTTATGGAGTGGCACTGCCATAAGTTTCAGTAACACAGCTCTATGACAATTCTTTATTTTATTGAGGCAAACGTGTCGTACGAGTTAGCGAGCTTTACGTGATGGAGGTGGATCCAGTCCAACGAACATACAATTCACTTGATTAATTAGTTATTAAGAATAGTACTTATTTCCCAGTCTTAAGATGTCTGCATGATGACCGTCAAATTATAAGATCTATCCGTTTTGTGCCAGATAAACTACACTGGTTCCTACTAATGAACCTGGCGAATTCTCGCACGGGCGTGAAGTAATAACAGCCAAGAAGGATGAAAATAACGCTTTATTAAGTAACAACAGAAGAACACGTATTTCATGGTTTACAATAACACAGACTACATGCCGTGGAACTTAAACGTTATTACACAATTAAATTCAAGTCTAACAAGAATAGTTCTGTGCTGGATTAGCATGTTAAGTGTAGCTAACGTAGGTTGATTTAACAAACTTAACAGGCGTGACGATTATTCGAAATGGCCAAAGGGCGTATTAGTGTAACAGCAAGGTTAAAAACGAAAAGTGCGCTGGCTAGCGAAAACACGCTCTGAATAAACTCAGATATTCACCCGTTTAAATACTCAATTCACTTAACTTTTAAATTTACATCCTCGCAAGGAAATGCGAGGGCAAGTTGAGAAGTTCCGGAAAGATAGCAGAAATTTGAATAATATGTTGATTTTAACTAAAGGAAATCCTGCAAAATGAAATAATCTTGCTAAATCTCTTGCTTCATCTCAGCTGTTAATGGAGTTTGTTTTGCTGCTTTCTGGAGATTTATTTTAAAATTTTGTTAAATAATTTCTGCATATTTCGGAACTTTTAATGGAACACGAGTTTCTGCAGCTAATATAGATTTGGCTATTATTGATGTGACTAATCTCGCTTGTGTGATACCAGAACAAGCCTGGAACAATTAAACTTAAATCACACTTTTTTACAGTTTTTCTTCGGGAGTTTACCCCAACTTTTTTTACCAATATTAATTGGCGAGATTAAAAGTCGCTGATAGTAACCTTGCTCTGCTTACCTATAGACAACTTCTGAATCCTCTCGCATTCTTTTCAATCGTCGTTTAAAAGAAGCTACTGCCTGAGTAAGTTTTAATTTACACCTGGGCACTTTTTTGTGTTCATAATTTTTGTATTTAGACTCGAATTTTGAAAACTAGTTAATGTTTATTAGTTTCAGATTGCTTTTATTTCAGTAGCCAAATACTGCTTACAATTGTTTATAGTTTTTTTGAATCAAGTTTTATTTTGGAACACTTTGCCATTTTTATGCATGTGGCCCAAGGGAAATTTCCTGATACATTGACTTTCATTTTCAGTTCTGTTTAGGTTATTGTATTTGTGTACAGGATGTTTATAAAGTCCCGGACCCATTTTGATGCTTAATAACTCATAAAATAATGAAGATATAAAGAAACCTATGGCATTTATTGATGAAATAACTTATATATTTTCCTTTCCCGATTTGAATATCTTTACTTTTGTAAATATCGTCTGCGCGTCTGGTTCATTTCAGATCATTTCATTTTCCAGTCTAAATATCTGTACTTTTCTAAATATCGTCTGCTTATTGACATTTTTCTGTCTTTTTTTGGCAATTATTGCCTATTATTACAGGCGTAGGAGATGGCCTTGCAACAAATATGCTAAGGAGGATAGAAAATGATGCTGAATTTCTGAAGCGCATAATGTTCTCCGACGAAGCATCCTTTCATCTTTCTGGCATTGTTAATCGCCATAATGTGCTCATATGGGGATTTGAAAACCCCATGAATACCGTGAGGCACAAAGGGATTTCCCAATGGTTAATGTGTGGTGTGGACTAATGCACGACCGAGTCATTGGGCCTTTCTTTTTCACAGAAAAGACACTCTCATCAGTCGTATACTTGGACATGTTGGGAAACTTCGTTTTTCGAAAACTAGAAGAGCTTCAGCCACGTGTCGTTTTGCAGCAAGATGGTGCACCACCTCGTTGGGGTACCATCGTTCGTAGTTCTTTGAATGACCATTTTACCATTTACAAGAAGATGGATTGGGCGATGAGGTCCAATTCCTTAGCTACCCAGATCACCCGATATAGCGTCGATGGACTTTTTCCTTTGGGGATTTGTAAAGGACAACGTTTACAGGAGAAAAGTGTCGAACATGGATGACCTAAAAGCCAGAATTGCAACCGCAATAGCCTCTGTGGATGCCGACATGCTTGCCGGTACCTGGCACGAAATTGAATATCGACTGGATATTGTCCGTGCGACGAAGGGAGCCACATGAAAGTTCCTTGACTAGGGTCATGAAACTTTTGGAGTCTATCTAAGCATTTATGTTATTAATTTTAATCTATCTTTATTATTTTATGAGTTATTAAACATCAAAATGGGTGCGAGACTTTATAAACACCCTGTATATTAATTTTGGCAGGTTGGATATGTAGGGGTAATGCTTTAAATTTTTAGAGGTATAAATAATTTTAAACTAATAAATTTTGATGTCTATTAATTTAAGATGAACAGAAACATATCTAGCGGGCCAGATATGCCAATTGTATCAGTGTCGGGTTTACCTACGCTCTGATGATGTTCTACTCTGACAGTGATAAACCAAAGCAATTTTAACTTTTAATTTTCATGTAGTTAATGATTTTTGATTTTATTTTAAGTCAAAAATTCATTCAGATATTCATTAATTTGGGCATATTCATTCAGATGTCACTCTCAGCCAAAGGAGGTTGACTATTTTTCATTCATTCACTATATTTGCATCTATTTTATTGTTTTATACAGTATTTGAAAATTTAATTAATTTATGTCAACCTTAGCAGAAATGCGCAGGATTCTAATTTTGGAAGTCCTTGAAATTTTCTTTTTTCAATTTCATATTACTCTATGACCACATATATACAGATGGGGATGCAAATTAATATACGAGTTCTCTTTCCGGATTATGATCATTAAGCTGCCCTTTTTTTTCAAAAACGCTTTTGACTGTCTTACATTTTATAATGATATTCAAAAGTTTTCTCTTCGGTACTTTCTCTTCTGCATTTGAACAGCATTCTCTGAAAACGATCAATAACAAAATTTGAGATTTAATGAATGATTTCGCAATGAGTCCTAATCAATTTAACTATTGATTCTTATTACGAGTTTTCTTTTATCACAGCCACCAACCACGGAACCAACTATCTGGTGGTTGATAGCTTTGTAACATCAGTCGCTATGTGTATCTATATTTAGCAAATCTGAACTCTTTAATGGAACGAGCAGTCCGTCAAACTGTGCGTTACTCTGATTATTTTAATGCATCAAATTACTAAATTTAGTGCGATGATATATAGTTGGCCATCCAAAATGCAGAACGAAGGACAACAGATATAAAAGCCAAATTTATTTTAGAGATGACACACGGTATCAATGTTAATTGCTTCGAAATCCAGCCTTCTTTGAGGTGAGGAAGGCGAACAAATCAGTTATGTCTGCACTTTGTCAATAATCACTGTTAAACGCCGCGACATTGAATGAAAGAGGCTTTTGAAGTGTTCCTAGAGAATGGCAGCTCGTGCTGCCTCGACAGGTAGCCAAAGATCATCTGGTGTACACAAGGGGTGCGGCATGCCCGGTTAGTGTTCTTTAGCCTTCCAGCACGCGCGCTTTGCAATTTTAAATGAGTACGGGCGCGTCGTATTTTTTACATCCGTTATTTTACCGTTTTCGTCACGAAAAACGACAGAAATGAGTGAATATTGATAATAAATTTCTTATGAAATAAAATGGTAAAACTGCATATTACGGTCCAGTTTGACGCCTTTTCGAAAAACCGCCAAATCGGTTATTTTCGCGCGTTTTAGAAAATCACTAACTCATCATATCGCCATATCAGATGGTTGCGAATTTGAATGAATCCTGTAAACATGCAAAAAATTGATCATGTAAACGTGCAAAAATAACGCAGGTAATATTAACCTTATTATTGCAAAATACGAATGATATCACATTCAAATATAAGTAAATTATTTTTTAGTTCTTATGTTAGTCAGATAGAAATGCAATGATGTATTTCATTATACAAAATTTAAAATTTATTATTTAATAATTATATTTTTAAATCGAAGCTAATTTTAATATGCATCAAAGGCAACAGGCAAATAAAGGTTTTTTTTTTTTTTTTGTAATTTCTGTATCAATGTTCATCCATTCTTCCATCATGACTGTTTTGAGTTCGCTTTTCGTTTTGATGTCGTGTTTTCGTACTCTAACCTCAAGTTCTTTCTAAATGTGTTCTATGGGGTTAAAATCTGGCGACTGAGGTGATGTTTTCAAAACCTATGGACAATTATAGACACACCACAGGCGAACGTTGAGAGCCATATGCTTAGGATCGTTATCATGATTAAAAATAAAGTTGTTTCCAATACCCAAATTTTGGGCTGATAATTTTAAATTGTCTCTTAAAATATTTAAATAAAGAGAATGATTCATTATACCATTAATAAATACCAAATACCTAGTCCTGATGCTGCCATACACCCCCACACGAGAACACCTCCACCGCCATGCTTAACGGTTCCAACTAAGTTCTTAGAATGAAGTTCCTCATTTTTTCTTCTCCATACAGTTATTCGACCATCGGAACCAGAAATGTTAATTTTGCTTTCGTCGGCAAATATTTAGGACATGATTCCAGTACGATTCGGGTGTATTTATCATTGATTTTGAATCATTCAAAGCCTAAGCTTTCTGTTTTTCTCACTAACAAAAACATTTTTTACGGCCAGAACGCCCGTGTAATCTAGCTTCTCCGAGAACTCATCGAACAGTTTCAGGTGAAATTGAAGTAGAAAACTTTGCATTCAATTCTGCAGAAACTTTTACAGCTCTCAAACGTGGGTTTTTCGCAACTTTTTTTAAAAATGAATCTCTCATCACGTTTAGTTAACTTTCTCGGTCGACCTTTTCTTACCTTGTTTTCCATCCGATTTTCTTCTTTAAAGCGTTTTATTACATACTGCGCTGTAGAATGGGATAAATGAACTAATTTAGCTATATTTGGAATTGATTTACCATTACTATGGTGAAAAATTATCAATTTTCGAATGCTGCTTGTAATTTCTGTTGCGACCCATTTTTCAATAATAAATAGAATATTATGAAGTGAACAATAAAATATTAAAGCAAACGATTTTTTTAAATGCCACCACAATGCAAAAATTTAAAAAAGTTGCGAACGATCATTCAAATTTTGATTTTATCCGAAAATATTTCTGTGTACGAAGACTTTCGTGACATAAAATTTTTATCATTTTTTGATTATTCCTTTCTTAAAAATAAAGTTTCGCTATATTATTAAAATCTCATTCAGAAAGTTTACTTATTTCAATGAAAATCATAACTGTACGAACACTTTTGGGAGCCACTGTATTTTTTTGGCATGAAAACCGATATAAAATTTACAGAGTCCAAAGTATAGAAATTAAAATAATACAAGGCAATTAATAACACAAAATTACAAAATATTTGAGAAAAAAAAATATTTTCTGAATTTTCACCCGCGACCACGCGCGTGCCGTAACTTTTACAAAAAAGCTGCCACGTAGTACAAAAGCCCAGTAAAAAAAAAAAGAAAAGTGAAACGACTTCCTGTTGGCACATTCCATGATGTGGGGAAGGGTAAAAAGGAGGAATAGAAATGACCTTCAGACGTCTCAGCTTCGATATGCAAAAAATGTGCATTAAAAACCGAATCTGTCGTAAATTTTGCTCAAACGCGCATGCTGGAAGGTTAATCATTGACCAGACATGTTCGATGGGCGACAGATTTGGAAAACGGGCAGGCCAGAGCAAGGATGCGATATGGTAGGCTAAGAAGAAAGCTTTAGAATTGTGTGTAACTATGGTGGCGTATTGTCCTACTGATATATGGCCACAAACAAGCCCTGAAGGTAAGGAAAGAGAAGAGGCTGTAAAACCTCAGAGACATAGTAAGCCTACCCACAATGCGTACAAGGGGGGAGGGGTACTATGCGGTTTAATCAACATTCCCTCATAACAACGTGTGCAGGACCAGTAAGACGGTGCATAACACAACAGTCGGGAGCCTCTGTCCGCAGTATCTTTCAGCTCTAATCCGACGATCGTGATACTGCAGGTAGAAGCGTGATTCGTCGGAAAATCAATGAAATACCATTGGGATGTCCATCTCTGTCGTTCCATGCGCCACTTCAGCCGCAAACGCCTGTGGTTTACAGTTAAAGGTAAGCGAAGCAATGGACCCCTAGCGGACAGTCAAACAACGTCGAACTGTTCGTGTAGACGCCAACTACATTCATTGTGGTATGGTTGCGGATATGACATTGTGCTCAATCAGGGCTATGCGCACAACATGCCTTTTTACCCGTGGAGCGGCGCGTCAAGGCTGTTGCAATCCTCTTGTCTGTCAGTTGTGTTGTTGTTGTTGTAACGTATCTCACTTGTCTGACGGTAATATCAGAACAAGCCCATGAAATTCTTCGTGGCAAGGAGTGTAAGACTGCGCCTGTCGTTGGCAACAGCTATGAACACAACACAGGTGACAGTACCATTTTCCTCAGGCCCGCCCCCAATTCTGATGGAGAGCACGCCGGGGCGACGGGTCTCTCACTCCTCTTCCCCTACCATCAATCTCTTAATAAGACTTTCGTCTTGCCGCATATTTCGAATACCCCATGACGCACAGACACTATACATTTACAAATATCCATGCTTTCTCCGGGATTTGAAACCAGGCCCTTCGGTACGGCAGTCAGAGCAGCGTTGCCAACCTCTATGGGTTCGGCGGTCTGTCAGTTGTTCCCTCCTCCATCCACCCGTTCCATATTCACTTGACTATTGCTTCGTTACGTCCGACCCGATTTCCCGGAAGAATAATCCGCAATCTCTGTTGCAATTGTTCTGCCTCGGTCGAACTCAGAAACGCAGTCGAATGATGCTCGTGTTTTTCTACGAGGTATACCGAAGCTGCGCACACAAAAAAAAAATCTCACGAGAGAGCAATTCACGTTGTTTAAGACGGCAATCTTTTTAACACTCTTAAATGAGCGCATAATAATGTGTAATATATTTCAGTGTTATTATTGATTTTACTGGTGGTGCTATTATTATTATGTTAGTACGACATTATTAGTTTATTGTACCGAGTAGCACTGTGTGCGTAATATCAGAGGTACTAAGTGCACTATGGAGGAATGTAGCACAATGTTTGCACAGCACAATTAGAATTGTAATATATTGGAATTGCGTAATTAGTAATGTAATGTATTGTATAATTGAGTACAGGGTTGCCACGCTACCTGGAAAACCGGAAAAAGTCAGAGAATTCGAAAATTGACCAAAACATTCAGGGAAAAGTCAGGGAATTTAAATATTTTAGTCAAAATCTGGAAAAGTCAGGGAATTTCATACAGCAATCCGCCCCACCGCCGACGTTGGCAGCCATCACTTTCTTGCCGTGCGTCAACGTCATTCGAGTAGCTGGCATAGAGCCAATTTTCGCAGCTCCAAACAGACTGTCTTTTGGAAAGGCAAAGCAAGTTTCCAGCAACTTTGGTGGCTAGACTGCAAATTACGGGCCAGTCGCCAAGTGAAGCAAAATCGCGCCAAACCTGGTAACCTCTTGGTGTCATGAAAATCGGTAGGGTTTAAGGTTACAGTTTATAGTACTTAAGCGGGCTTTTTGAATTTTCGTCATTTCACTGTGCTTCTCGTGGATTGTGTGAGCAAAATGGCTGGCGTCGAAAGCGTTGAACGTGTGGATTTTACTTACTTGATTCGGTTGCAAGATAAGGGCAAAAGATGTGTGATAGAAAGGTGCATGAATTATGGTTTGATTCCGAATATGTATGAATGTCTTAATTGTAAAAATAGTGTGAAATTAGTTGAAAAGAAAAATTCGACAGATGTGTGTGACTGGAGGTGTCTTGATTATTTCAGATTTTAATTTAAATATAAATAACAATAAAAGTAAGTTTCATTAGATGTAGTATATGTGGTTAAGCACGTGGTTGAAATGAGCGCGCCATTTTGAATTTCATCTCCATTGTATTGCTACATTTTAGTGTAGATATAAACAAATGCGATTTTCTTCTGTTTATTATAAATAAAAATTTATTCTAAAAAAATTAATTAGGTAGTTAAAATTGTTTAACCACTTTTGTTTTTTTTACTGTACTTATTGTTCAAGTTTCAGTAGATGGAAATTTTGAATTTTATCTTCTTTTTCCTTCTGCATTTTTTTTTTCTTATGCATTTTTTTTTTCTTCAATAGTTTAAACATGAATCAGTGCTTTCCGATCATTTATTGCTCATTTACTGCTTATTACAATTTATTAAATTTCATGATAAAACGTTTCACTCCATTTTACTACTATCTTAAAAATGGTATACGATAATTTGAAAAGCTTTAATATTGCTGATCCCATAAAATACGTAGTTATTAACTTTGAAATGCTCTATCGTTGTTTTTCTTGAACTTCTGTTTTAGATATTTTTGCATGTTTACAAGATTCATTCAAATTCACAACCATCTAATATAGCAATTTTCTAAAACTTGCGAAAATAACCGATTTGGTGACTTGGCGATTTTTTGAAAACGCGCCAAATTGGCCCGAAATGAGCAGTTTTACCACTTTGGTTTCCAGTAACTTCGAGAATCGAGAGACTCCCATGCGCACATGCAGTGCATGTTGAACTAAAGAAAATACGTATTCTGGTTAAAAGAAAATTGGCTTAAAATCATAGCATACGGTACCATGGAAGTTAGAATAACCTCCATGTATTCTATTCGAATATTCTAACCTCCATGTACGGTACACACAGGATTTAGCGACATTATGATGAGCAGTAAACGAGTCATTTTGGTGTTGGCGACAATTTTCAAATTCGTACCAAGGCCGTAGCGTATGGTAGGATTTTACCGCAAAATCTTTTAAACATTTTAATTATTTATTTATTTTTCCTTTTTAATAAATGTCTTATTTGTCATTTTGCAGTGAAATAAAAAAATAGTAATCAGTCATTTAATATAAATATATTCGTCAAAATATCGTTGACTCTTGTAATTCCGTTTTTAATCATTTTAATGTTATTCATATCATTTAATGTTGCTTCTTCCCTCTAAATTTGTTTATTATTAGTAAATAATACTTTCAAATTTCAGGAAATTTTCTCTGGCATAATCTTGAAGGTAATTCTAGCAGTATGATGACATAACATCACGAAATTTAATGCACATATTTTTTGCTTAGGTATGCTGCTAAATAAATATAAAATACCTGAATTTATTTTTAAATATCATTAAATAATTGTCTTTCTTTCGTTTAGCTGCAAAGTGTCTGCAAAAAAAAAAAAAAAAAAAACATTTTTTAATCCAGATTGGACAGATTCTAATTTCAATCTTCAGTGGAGAAAATAACTATTATAGTTAGAATATTAATATTTTGGGGATTATATATATAAATCATATGTAACTGGTTAATTTTTGTGTTTTTAAGTGGTACCGTAATTAGTTTACCACTTAGCACAGCCAAAGTGCATTATGTGGATAGACTTGAATTTTCTTAAAGGACACCTGGAAAAACTTGAAAAGTCAGGGAATTTCAGTCTCCTGTTTGAGTGGCAACCCTATGAGTATCGTAATACTTATTGTAATATATTGTTAACAGCATTATTAATTATTAATTTAGTATTATTCCAATGTATTTCGATATAAAAGTAGCATGTTACAAACGCCCCTATATGGCCGTGTACTTTTTTTTTATATCAATAAATACTGGGACACTGGCAGTTGGATGGCAGCGAACCCCCTCGGCTGCTCTGGACAATGGCGGACGTGGTGCTCTACTGATTAATCATTATGGTAAAGGAACAGTGTCCACGTCCTCCGTCACTTGTCCCTTGATATGTAAAGAACGCCGCAGTCGCCCATGATCACTTGCACATTTCATCGCGGATACACATGAGACAAGTTTCGTGGATGCGTATTAAATTCATGGTGTTGTATTTTGGATGGCCAGCGGTTAAATTTGCAATATAAGGTTCAATAAGCATAAATTGAAAGCAATTTATTTAAATTAGTAACACAAGTATCATGTACATTAAAATCATCAAAACTCTCTGAAAGGATTAAAGAAGCAAAACGCTTAATAAGATGTAATATAAGCGTATCCTTTACGTATTAAAATAACAGAGTGTAAACAAATACAAATTTCAAACATGTAACTCATGTACAACCTGGAAAATACAGAAGTAAAAAGGCACAAAGGAAGATAAATCTAAAATTAGCGAGTACAAAATAAATATTTTGAAATTTTTTGTTTCACATTTGTTATGTCATGCGTAAGAAATTTTATGGTATTTACTCACACTTTACTGAAAGATATTTTATCGAATTTTATTGTATTTCCAAAGTGTTACGAAAACTGCAAATTTACGTTTTGTGAAAATTTTTCAGATAGTGTTTTTATGTTATGTGATATTTAATATTTCAACGAATTTTACTTTTAATTTCGTAAAACGGAAAGAAGGACAAAATGTTATGCTAATGGCTGTGACTTTCTAGTGAACGTATAAAACAAAGCCGTGTAAAGAAATAATGATTTTGGATGAATCAATATTAAATAAGCAAGGGTAGAAAAAGTGTTATCATTGCATTGTGGATTTAACAATCCTAGAATGAAAGATTTTACCTTAAATTTATTTAAGCGTAGAAATATTTTATAAGATACTAATTTTTTTGTTTGCAATTATTTACAGTAGAACTTTCCTAAATAGTTAGAAGGTAGCAAAAATTCTAAATATTTAACAGTTTTGTGAATATTTAGCGGAAAATTTTCTCGATAATAGCATAGAAGAGTGTATTAAAATGCTTGATCGAATCGGAAAGAATATTTGCATTCATCAAGAATTTTTCTTCATTAGTCCTGCATACAGAATTTTATGTCAGGAGCGTGGAAAATTCCTTTTATAGTGCTACATAAGAAATTATTTACCTGATAAATAAATTTTTAATTTAAAAGACTCTGTATTTCTCGCTTTTTACATTTAGTAAAAGTAACTGTTGTTAAATTCTTAGTCTTAAGACTTAGATTGTTTTCTTTACAAGTAAATAACGCTGTTTGTTTTCGAAGTAAAATATTCTTTCACACCAAAATAATAGAAATATTTAATTATTATTTATTAAAGATATTTCAAGTATAAAATTTGCATATTATTTCTCAGCTTCTCAGAATACGATAGGAAGTGCGTAACTGTAGACTGCACTTACGACAATCTTTCACCATTTTATTAGGGCGCAGAGCTTGTCTAGTTTAATGAAACAGAAATTACATTCTGCGCAGAATTTCTTCAAAAAGATCGTGACGCTTATAAAATTTGGATATTAACAAAATGCTGCAGAGTCAGTTTTCCTCATAAGATCCTGGAGATGGAGGAGAATGTCTAGATGCGTAAGGACTACGGGGGAAAATTAAATCAAAATGGCATTCTATGGCATTTGAAAATGGCGCCTCTCATCCAGCAAAGAAGCTCGCCACGATCGAACGCGTGCTGTTAAAAAACGCTCTCTCGAATATGTGTAGAGCTAGAACACATTGTCGCGCGTCTTTGAAAAACGTATATGTAAAATAAACTGCACAAATACGGCACTGAATGCTGTAGAAAGTGAAATGTCTTTCTCCTCCAGGATCTTATTCTTATCGTTCAAATCACATCTTTACAGAGGAAAAATTGTCATCGTCTGAAAAAGTACACCAGTCATTTAGAATATCTTACCAAGCTACATATCAGCTAAATAACGAATAGATCGTCACGCAGAAACCTGTACTACAGTTCGTGCTGCCAGAATTCCAGGTCTAATGAGTAATAATCCAGTAGATAACACTCAAACGATTTCTTGATTTTTAATTCGAGAACATTTCTGATTACGCTATGTCTTTGACTAATCCATTACACTCTAAACACGTTTTATTAAAGACGCGAACACACACTGTTCTTTATTACAATGCTCCAGGCGGGTTTCCATAGAATTACTAGCGAAGTTCGCTTCCGAAGCCACAGTTTTTTCTCATGAAACCGAAATAGAATAATATTGATTTAAGGTCATTATTTTCCGATTTCTGTGCTACGCTGATCACACCTGAAGAGTAGGAACCAAATACAAAATCAGAGCCAAAAATCAAAATTGAAAATTTAAGTTTCAAAGATCCGCGCGTTGTTCCAGATTGTATCAAGAAAGCGTTATGTTTTCGATCTCAATTACTTGGGCGAGTTCCACTGAAGGAAAAAGGAGCGCCACTTCCGCCATCAGTTCACTTCTCTTGTTGCCAAATCTCAAACATAAAAATAAAAATATTCTTCAGGTGTAGAAAAACGTGCACAGTCAATCACAGAATGTCTAATATTTCATTCATTACGGCATTAAAGAATAAATATATTGCTTTTTAAATTCATGAAGAGCAATAATTTTTAATAACTTGATAAATATTAGTACATTTTTAAAAAAATGATTTCGCTTTATTAAATAAAGCAAGTAGCAAAGCAGAAAATAATTTTCATATTTCACCTGATTGTTTATTTGAAGTTAAGTGAAATTTAAGCATAATATTAGTGGTAAAAGGAACATGCATATTGTTTCATCTGAATTTTAAGTTTTTGTATTTTAGGCAACGGGAATGTTGCCACTGCAATGCGAGGAAAATATAAATATTTTAAAATTTTTAATGGAGGTATTCTGGCAATTAAACGTTCGTGAGAAAAAGAACACAAAAGAATCGTCTGTTTCTTTAAATGAAAACTGTGATGAATGCAATATATTCTTCAAATGAAATGCGTGTCTTTGTGAACTGATTAGCTTACTGGAAATATTTTAGCCTGGTAATTAGTTGATTGTAATCCGCAATTCAAAAGGTAGGTTTTTCCTACCTTTGTTCACAAATTAACCTCCAGAAATTTATAATAAAATAAAAACAAATTTCTAAATGCAGCTAGAGACTACAAATATGCAATAGTCACAGTTTGTGCGATCAAAATTAAAAGAATTATGCTGTATAGTAATCGGTTATATTTGTGTTGACATTGTTATACATTATTTCTATCCAATATTATAGTTCCTGCTAGTAAATCTAAAATACATTTTGCGAAAAATTTCAAAGGCGTTTAAGTAAACTTTAAAACGAAAGTTAAAATAATAAGGAATTTTAATACATATGTATATATATATATATATATATGTCATTTCTTCTTGTGTTCCATCAAAACGTCGCGCAAATTTTTACTCGTATTACAAATTAGTAATAAAATTTGATTTTCATTATCAGTCATGACGTAACAAATGGGAAGATGATCATATTCGTCTTTTTTTTTTTTTTTTTTTTTTTTTT
>KK112660.1:252972-291630 GCA_000611955.2 Stegodyphus mimosarum
TAACCAAAATAATACACAATTTATAGCATTAACACAGTAAAGGTTTCACTTCATTTATATATTTTATACATTTTGTTTTAGGCGAAAAACATGTTCTTACAAGAAAGTGAATGTTTCTAAAGGTCATAGATTAATTTGCTCAAAAATGTTCTAACAAAATCTTTACGTATTTCAACACAGATTTCGTTTCGGATTTTTATTACATTTCAAAAAATTCTGTGATTTATTTATTTATTTAAACAAGCCTTTCAGGTAACACCACACCACCTTGTCTAATTAAAGTTGAGTAAAAGTACTTAATTAATTATTTATTATAATTAATATTATTATAGTAAATGTAATCTTTAAGTACTTTTCAAAATTAATTATTCCTTTCTTATTAATATTTATTCGCATTACGAAAATACTATTAGCCTTTAACAATTTTTGTCTGTTATTACTGCTTAAAGGTATTAAAATAGTTTTTATAAAATGAGAGATTCTATAATATAAAATACTGATTTTCAAGAAGAAAAATATTCCAAAATTATTGTTGCCAGAATTGGTGATTTAACCAGCAGTCATTTTTAATATTTATGCACATCAGTTATATTATTTTACGTACGTCAGTTATATGATTTTATAAATATCAATTATATGATTTAATGTCTGTCAGTTATATAATTTTCTTTCATTGTATAGTCTGTCAAACTTGCTGTATTTGCAGTCTTGTTAATGTTGCCAAATTTGATTGTAAAATTCTTAAGTAAAAAAAGGCAATGGAACTGAAGTTATCAACAACTGACAACTTATAAAAGTTCTTTTCCTTCTTTTTTTTAAAGTTTTGAGAAAAGTGCAAAATAGAAACCGTCTGTAAAACATTTTATGTATTGTTTTTATAAGATTCAGAAATCTCTAATTTTAGAGGTTACGTTAATTTAATCCATTTCTTTCACTTGTTTTGACTTTTTATCCTGCTTGTAAATCTTTTTCTCCCGTTAATAATGTAATGTTTTTATTTATTTATTTATTTATTTCCTTATCTTTCAAAAGTAGAGATATTCTTACATTACTCCTAGTTATGAAATATTAAATTTAATTTATTATCCAGATATATATAAATATAAAAAGAGTTGATTTTTAAATTAAGGGAGAAAAGTTAATTCCAGAAATGTTGCAGTTTTGCGATTAATATTTAAAAAAATTCTTTTCTCAGATTTTGGATCGATTTAATTATTAGTTACAAATTTAAGGTTTTACATTCTTAATAGCACTTCCCCGAATCATTTATTAACAGAGCACTAAAAAGTTATTTCTGAGCAATTATTAGACGATTTCAAAAGCTTTTTGGTCCAGCGAAGTTTGATATGAGTATAAAATGTTTTAGAATCTCCTCTGATTTGAATTAAAAGCCACTTATTTGTTAGCAATTCATAGCCTTCAAGTATTATTTTTAATTATATAAAATTTTTTAATTGAGATTTATAAAAGATTTTTAAATAAATATTTTTTTTAATTTGTTTTAAATTCCTCGAACCATATTTTTCGCCTTGGTATACTCAATTATATTGTTTGTTTGGAAAAAATATGAGTACTTCATGAAAAAGGAACACTTTGCATTACTAGTTCACTGTACAAATAGTGGAACGTCTATATTACATGTGACAGCGCTATCTACGAAGAATATATGCCAATAAACATTTTCTTCGCAGGACTAAAGTTTTTTGGAAAGTAGCTGTAGCTCCATCTAGTGGACAGAATATCAAACGCCACTCACAGTAACAAAACAAAAGAAACCACGCTTCATTAGAATTTGAACATAAAAATTTATCGTTTATAAATTAATGCTTGTAAAAGATCGTTTATAAATTAAAGCTTGTAAAGCAATATTTAAATCTTCAGTAATTGTATTTCAAAATCCAAAATGCATTGAATTAAAGAAAAATTAATATTTTAGTGAGAAAAGGTCACGTAATTCTTTAAAGAAGTAAACAATTGAAGAAAAAAATCATCGCAGGTTTTTTTTTTTTTCTTCCCATTGCCAGAATAAGGAATTTACTAAATAAATGAAAGTTAAATATTTAATCTTTCTAATCAAATGTGGTTTCACATTAAAAAACTAAAACACACAACATGTAACACAGAATAATCAGGTCTCTTAATGTTCTTTTAGTTACTAATTTTATGCAAGTGCGCGCGTTATCAATTAATTCGAAGACTTTTTTTTTATGTGCATTTAAGGCAAC
The DNA here is from genome assembly GCA_000611955.2 of Stegodyphus mimosarum. Taxonomy (NCBI): domain Eukaryota; kingdom Metazoa; phylum Arthropoda; class Arachnida; order Araneae; family Eresidae; genus Stegodyphus; species Stegodyphus mimosarum. The sequence goes on from KK112660.1 coordinate 255,198, forward strand.
TCCATATCATGTCTATGTCAATAAACATAAAATTATCATCTGGAACGATATTTCAAGGAAGGTTAATTAGTTTGGTAAGCTTGTCGTAAATTTTACGCATGAAATTAGAAAATTCTAAATAGTTAACCGCTAACACTGCGATGAGTGATTATATTTTTAATGATGGTTGCGCATAATATAAATTAGAAACTCTTCCGAGGTGCAAAATTGTTTTTCAATAGATTCTTTCATTGTAAAGTAACTTCGGAAAAAGAAGAAATAATCAAAGAGAGCAATTATTGGGCCAAATCTGAAATTAATACTATTTACGAAAAACAATTTTGTGAATATTTTAATAAGGGTAATTTTAATGAGTTATACGAAAAGAAGGTTTAGTAAATTGATGCATCACTAACAAAATCACTATACTCAACCTCGATTGAGGGTCCTTCCTAGAGAAACATGGCAGAAAAACGCGAAAACGTTTGTGCTAGTTCAAATATGTTCCATGACTGATTTACGAGAAAATTTTAATAATTAAAATAATTTATCATTTTACAGTCCCGTTAAAGGACAAAATTAATTAAAATATTTGTGATGATGGTACAGAATGCAAATACGATGTGAAGGAAGTATTAACAAATCTCAAAAAGTAAGAATTCCGTTGAAATAAGAGTTTTAAATTTCTGGTGTGTATGAAAATACTAATTCTAGGAATCCTATGAACTTTTATCTGCATTCCTAGTCTAAAATAGTGATCCAAAAACAAAAGGATTTCGATTCAAATTTTGATGAAAGTAATAAGAATATTTAACTGGTCATTGTCTTAATCATTTGTAGGCATTTTCAAGGATATTACAAGCAAGTCTCACCAAACAACAACATTACACAATAACAGCAAACATCTAAATGAAATAAATTTGAATTTAACAAAAATAAATTATATCTCGTATATGAAAAGATGCTCCCAATTCACGTCCAAACATGTGAGGCAATCGAGATTGTTCAAATGGAGTTATTTATAATTCGTTAAACCATGCTGATCTTACGTTCTCTACAACTTCCAGACCAGGATTGTTCATTTTGTTAAATTTGATGAAATTTTAATTTAAAGTACAGAAATTTATAAATACAGGAACTGAATTTTCTTTAAATTCTTTATATTTAGAATGGAAATTTTGAAGTATGCTTCTCTTTCGGCCTATCGAATGTTTTTAGTATTCCAAAAGCAATTTTAAACCGTTTAACATTGCGTAAAATAAGTCTAGAAAGAGCGCGATTAATGTAATGAAATGCCGGATATATCTAAAACCATACTGCCGTTGCCATGCGTGTGAATTGGGAATCTTTCGTTAGTAACCGAGAAACCTTGTGAGCGAAAAGTAAGCGCAAGATCCTCCAACAAGATGGTAGTCCATCTTTATCTTGCGCAGACTTCTAGGCGACGTCAGTACCTTACGTAGTTCATCACGTGACTTGATGTGATGTTACAATGGAAATGATAATTGTAGAACATACGTTAGGCGTTTTAAAGATTATTTACCTGATAATTTTTAGAATATTGCCAAGAAGTTGAAAATGGGAAAATTACTATTATTATTATTATTAATATTTGCTTTGATTAGTTGGAGGAAGCTTTTGCATCTCAGTATAGGCTTAGATTCGAAACGTTGTCATTTTAATGGAAAACGTTAAAAAGAAAAAACTTAGAATAAAGCAGTAAGTCATTGACGTCACCAACATAAGGGCTGAGACTAAAACCTTTGGTGACTATTGTACTTGGCAATAAAACTGTCCTATCAACCAAACCCCTGCATACATAAATACGTGTATCTGATTTTTTTTTACATTCACAGATTATTAATTGCAGCCTGCAAAAACATAATGTCTGGCATAGCCAGCTTCCGAATGGTCTTTTTCTACAAGAAGAGACAGCTCGCCGTTTACTTGACTTTCATCATAATGGTGGACAGAACAACTCCTGCGAGCAGTCCAATCCAGCTGTGGGGGTTAAAGGTGCCAGGTGCAGCGTTGCACCCATCACTATCACAACTACAGTACTGTATCAGGACGTTGAAAGTGCCGGCTCGTTTAAAGCAGTCTGAACCTTCTTTCTCGCTGCTCAAAAAGCCACAGCCACGAACGATCCGGTAGTCATCTCTCACTAAACGAGAAGGAAAAAAAATACGGTTACAGTCATAATTACATAAAAGAAAAGAAAATTCTCAATGACATTTCAATATGTACTTCTAGAATCTCCCTGTGTTTCTAAGCCCATGTCCAGAATTTAAGACAATTTCCTTGAAAGAATGGAAATGTTTTACAAGGAAAAGGTTTCCAGGCAACAGATACACAGCGGTTAGGGGGAACCCCCTTCTTCCCCCCCATGCCATACGATGCACTAAAAAATGAGATAATTTAAGTTTAGTATTTATAAACAAAAATATTTTCGGTGTGAAATATGTTCATCTTTTAATAAATGAACGGTATTGAAACTGAATAGGCACATTTTATAATCAGACTATTTATTTAAATTTTCAATGAATTCTATTCTTAAATCGTCGAAGAAGCTAGTGGCTATCAGCGAGCGAAAATTCTCCAGGGAAATTTAAACATTACTTATTGGTTTAAATCCGGAAACTTGAATGACCACTCAGTCTTATGCTCAATGAGCTAAAAAATATTCGCACTTTTCTACGTCTTGCATCGAAAATATGACCAACAGTACACGTTTACAACACAGTTATTGGTGTCTTCATGTCCAATCTCTGCTTTGTTACAGTTTCAAAGATTGAATCCAGGACCTCCATTGCCAACTGGGTATACAGAGGTTCCAATGGAAAACTTTTTAAAAAGGTTTTAATTAAGCCACTTATTTTCAACGACAGTTTTGAATTCCGTCTGCTTCCTGATTTTCTCTTGAATTATCACAGAATGTTCAGTAACGGATAAGTTTTTTAAAGAACAGCATTCGTTGGAGCAGTTCTGGCTCCACAGCCTACTGTTCGATAATGCTGTTCTTACTGAAAACTAAAAGATTAAAATTTATGTAACTGTTTGGCCTATTCTTTGAAGTGATCATTTGTGGAGCTTGAAATGCTTTTATGTAGCAACTATTGTCTCAAATAAATGATAAAAAAGTAATAAAGACAAACAGCAAAAACCAATGTATGAGATGAGATCTGTAAATATTTTTGGAATATAGGATTTATTATTAAAATCATTTAATAAAACTTATAGATTTTTGGTTTAAAGAATATGAATCTAAACTTTGGAAAATAATTCTGCATAATTTGCTCAGTAATTCCTCGCGAGAATAGTTGTTGACGAAATGCAGTCTTGGGACATTCTACAGACAGATTAGGTACATTTTACTCTAGAAGGAGAAGTAAACAGCCGAAATTGTTACATTTGGGAAGGGGGGGCCTGTCGTTCCATATGTGACAGTTTGGATTGAAATACGTACCCCAAATTCCTAACACTTGTTTACCGATAGCCTTTAAAGAATTCGATTCCTAGCAGCTTCTAGTTCAGTTTTTCATTAGTAGAGAACGTTAGAGCTTCTGTTTCTTAACATGTGGTTCGAATTCGAAATTCTTCGAAGCTTCTTTTTAGTTTTCAGATAAGTGAAAGTTTTTCTTTGCCTCGATTATCATTCACAGCTGAAAAAGAAGGTTCTGTTTGAGCTTCAAAACTATAGTAGAGTTAGGTTTTCGGAGAGCATAATGGCAGACCGCACATTCAGTTGAACAATGTTAAACGAATTACGCACACTGCGCATGCCCAGAAGAGAATTTGGCGCAGCTACGACTTTGGCGTAATTTTAAAAGAAGATAAACATGGTATATGGTGGATGTTCTGTCATCTGGACGTAAACAGTTTTAAACTTGTTAGGTTGTACGTTGCTTCATTACTTAGGTGTAAATACCCATTGTAAACTCCCCAAATTTTTGTTTAAGAAGGATTACAAAACAGGAAACATTACACGCTATTGTTTATTGATTGTGCTTCTGAGGAATAAAAGCAATCGATTATTTACCATGCGTTCCATTCATAAATACTTTAACAACTTGAGGAATATATCTAGTTTAAATTACTGAATTAAAGCCAAAGAAATTATTACAAATAACTGATATTATATGTAATGTGTATGGACAAAATAAACGAAAATGAAATGAAACAGAAGCAAGTGCAATGAGCACAAAAAGAAAGTGTCCTTAGTATTGCAATCATAAAGAGTCGCTACTATATGACGAACAGGCTTGTGTAGGATTGTTTATTTTTATTCGCCACTATTTTCTCCCACGCCAACGGTACACTATTAAGCAGTGGCGGCTCGTAATAAGCACTGTGGAACTGCAGCACCCCTGTTTCCACTTATTATTATTTTTAATATTTAATATAATGACCCCTTTTTTCTTTAATTCTTTCTTTATACTTCTACAATATATAATCCTTAAACTTAATGTCAGTAGCCATCCTCCAGTTTATGGAAAAGGTACGAAAGTTTTTGTATGGAACTGCGCTTCACAAGGCTGTTCTGCGCAAGCGCGCACAGAAAGCAGCACTCGAGCCAGGGAGATAAAACAGCACTGTCGCTCTTGCAGTGCCGAAATTCTGGAAACGTGATTATTTCTTACTCCGCGCGTGTGGTATTTGGCTGTTCTGCGCATGCGCTCTTAGGAAGCAGCGTACGAGGCTGAGAGGGAGAGAGCACTGTCGCTTTTGCAGTGCCGAATCTGGAGTGTCGTTGGGAGCTGGTTCTTTTTTTTTACTCCGCGTGTGCTGTGTTTAAAAATCATACACCATATTCTTGGTTAGATTATTTTTCAGCTATTCTATTTGATTCATTTTTTTTTGGTTCTTTTATTTTACAGAAAACTTTAACCATGTCCTTGCATCCTCAAGTAATAAATTCTGTGACTGTAAGTGAACTTCAAGAGCTTTCGTTTTCATGCGCTTGCAATGCTTTCAATATAGAAAAATTTCCTCGGTTGTCATCCAGAGATCGAGGAGAAAATTATTGATCTCTTCGCGCAAATTAAAACAAGAAGAATGGATTTCATTTTTAAATGAATAGGTAAAGCTTGAACTGTAACAATTTAACTTAAAGTAATTAAGAAATGTTTAATTTTTCTTTTGTAAAATTTCATGGAAGTTTCAAAATAAGTTTTCTTTTTATACATGTTTGTTTCCCTTTACACAGGTTTAAAACAATGGTTAAATTTTTTTGGAACAGCACTCCCACTAATTTTAGCTACGAGCCGCCACTGCTATTAAGCATGCGCAGTAAGCGAAATTCGTTAATATTGATCAGCTCAATGTGCGGTTTGCCATTACGCTTTCGGAGACGGGTACAAGTAAAGCAAACTACTCTTTCGCAGGAATTGAAACGCTGATTTTCCATTCAGTGGTGCTTTCATCTAAAATCAAGCCATGTTTTCCTGTGTTAACTGGATAACTTAATCACTGCCGCATGGAATAAACCGACCCAGTTTGCGCCAATAATTGTAGCTAATTTTCATGTTCTTTAGCATTTAGCTGATTTGATATGTTCTTTTGCAGCAAAAATATTCCTGATTGATCTGCTTAAATTGTATATTGTATTATGATCATTGCTAGACACAATTACTTTTCAGCTGTAAATTATTTTCCCTTATATTCGTACAAGTTGTAGTCAATAAGTATTCCAGTCATCGCTGACTTTTCTTTTGCTTAGGCTTAATTAATATATAATTAATATTTTTAACTTAGGCTTAATTAGGCTCTTAATTCACCACACGCAGTTACAAGCTAGCTAGAAAAAGTAACAAAAAAGGGAACTGCATAGCTGTATTCACACTATCCTTTAACTATCACTGATGTCGTAGGCATAAGCTGTAAAACATCATTGAAGCGTTTATAACAAAAGCATTTCGTGGATTCAAGCCACAATCAATTGCAAGAGAAAGACTTTACCCATATTTGGGTCTACTAAATTTTAAGCCCGGAGAGCTTATTATTTCAGTTTTCTTTGTTTTCAGCGGTCATTTTCAGTGAAAATATGCCTCTTATCACAAGGTAAATTTAAATAGTTCCATACATTCATATAATACATAAGAAAAATTCATAGGTTTCTGGCAAACGTGGCTCTCTTCTAACATGGATGCCAAACCATAACGCTTTATGGAACGCGAGACTGTCATCATTTCTTTTATTGCGATAGTGTTGGAAATTTAGTTGCTACGGAGTGGCAACGCCAGAGAAATTGTTGTTCTAAAGAAAGATGGCTGATTTCAGTTGTAATGTTTATTTTGTGGATGTTGCGTATTTTAAATGAATCTATTGCACTGTGCTGAGAAGTATTAAAATACTATACTCTTAAAAGATCTTTCATCTCGTCTAATTTTTAAAAAACCGCTCATTATTTTCGGGTAAACTAACGATGATGTTTACGACAGATAGATCTTTTCTTCTTCTCTATACCACTTCTGGCATAAAATAAGAAATTTGAAACATTAGTAGCATAAGAACTTCATTGCTCGGCGATGCAATTCTGTCCAATCAGTAATGTGAAATCTTCGCAAACAAAAACTCTACTTACTGACCGAAGAATTGTAGATAAACTAGCAATTTAGAGAAACTAGCAATTGTAGAGAAACTGGTTAAGGATATATTTATTAATAAAATGTTTGTTGAAATGTTCTAATGTCGGAAATTTGAACTGTAATTAATTTTTTTTCTGTGTGATCAAAATAATTCCTGTTCTAAGTTTCACTATTATACGTTTATCAGAACGAGTTTCAAAATGATTCTTTATTGAAAGAATAACTGCAAACAACAATGTGAGGATAAAGACGGTTTAGCTTGTTTTGTGTTTTTAAACGTTTGAAAGCCTTTTTTGCTTTTGGATAAAGTAAATGGGGGTACACTGCAAAAAAAAAAAAAAAAAAAAAAAGTGGGGCAGTTCTGTATCTTCCGTTCTACTGGGCCGATTGACGAAATTCAAATTGCGTTTTCCATGTCTTGAAAGCGCGACTTAGGATATATATTAGATTTATATATAGCTTTGTTCTAATATAGATATTTTGACTCAAAAATCGGGCGTTTTCTGAAATGACATGCCAATTTTTTTTTTCCATATTTCGATTCTACGACTCAAATGATGGCAAACTGCCAAGTTTTGTAAAAATCGCACGCGTAGTTTTTAAAAAATTGGTTCTCAAAATTTTAGCTCCTCAATGTCAATTCCATTTGGCATGTATTTATTAATATCTCTTTTTTTATTAAACTTACTCGATTCCTTCTTTCACAGTTCGAAATTTAGGTTCAGTCAAAACAAATTTCTCCCATTTTTTATGATCTATTTTTAAAATTTGTACTTTTAGATAATTTTTATAATTTTTTTAAAACAATTTTGAATTATAACCTATAAAATATTTACCATCAACTTGAAGTAGATGTATTTCTAAGTATAGGTACAAAACATTAGAGCTTTTTATTCAAATTTTTCAAAAATATACGTGAATTTATATATTGGCGCGTTTTGAAATTTGACATATTTGTTGAAACCGATAATGACATCTAATGTGTTTTACGCACTTTGCTTAAATTACTTGAAAGAAGAACGATGTGACTTTTTTTCCGGTCATCCGCAATGTAAAAAGGTAGGAAAGATGACTTTTTTTCCGCTCCATTACAATGGAAGGGGTAAGAAAATAGGTTGCCACGTATTAAGAAGTTCGCCAAGTGAATTAATTGTTCTTGGCGGAAACTGAAAAAAATTCGTCAAATTAAATTTTTGAATTTCTCTGTAAATTTCGAACCGATTTTTACAAAATTTAATATCTAGACATAATTTGAGTCATAGAATCGAAATATGAAAAAAAATTCGTATGTTATTTCAGAAAAAGATCCATTTTATGTCAAAATACCTATGTTAGAATAATGTTATATACAAATCTAATATCTATCCTAAGTCGCGCTTTCGAAACATGAAAAACGCAATTTGAATTTCGTCAATCGGCCCAGTAGAACGGGAGATATAGAACTGTCCCATTCCCCCCCCCCTGCAGTTTATATGATTGCTGATAAACTTAGAAAAGGTTGCCTACCGCTTTTTATTCTTACCGCTTTTATTTATATTATTTTATTACTTATATATTTGAATTTAGCTAAGTTGTGGTCTTTATATTACTAGAGATAACAGAGAATTTCTATTTATTCAACAAAGAATGCATCATATGCCCTGAAGATTTTACAGCTGTGTAGATTCTTGATTAAACACTCGAGATCTTGCGGTTATAGTTAAAAAAAATAAACTGACTTATCAAGTAGAATTTAAAACAGCACTTCCTCATTACAGCGGTTTGGGAGATGTAATTATATAAAGGGTAAGATCAATCGCTGAATTTTGTCTCCAGGTTTACTGGCTCTCCAGAGCATATCGACTTCTCTCAAATAAAAATTCTCTAGTATTTACTTTTTCGGATATATCATGAAAACATGAAATACAGACCGTATTTATAATCGAAAATTAAACTCTAAAGAAATAATTTTTAATAAATAAATATAATTTTTAGCTATTTATTAGTAAGGAAAGCTTTTGAAGATGCAGTTTAAATAACTGAAATGTATACTACGGGGGGGGGGAGAAGAAAAGTTTTATATTTCTCGTTCTACTGGGCCGATTGACGAAATTCAAATTGCGTTTTTCATGTCTCGAAAGCGCGACTTAGGATATATATTAGATTTATATATAGCATTGTTCTAACATAGGTATTTTGACACAAAATCAGACTTTTTCTGAAACAGCATGATATTTTTTTTTTATATATTTCGATTCTACGACTCAAATTATGCCTAAATATTACATTTTGTAAAATTTGGTGCGAAACTGACGAAGAAATTCAAAAATTTATCTGGACGTATTTTTTTCAGTTTGCGCCAAGACGAACACTTGACGAACTTCTTAAAATATGGCAATCTATTTTCCTTTCCCTTTTTACATTGTGCACGAGGGGAAAAAGTCAGATCTTTCCCACTTTGAAATAATTTTAACAACTTGCCTAAACCACATTTGATGTTTTACCACCTTCAAAAAATATGTCAAATTTCGAAATGCGCCAATATATAAATTCACGTATATCTTATGAAGTTTTGAATAAAAAACTGTAATTTTTTGCAGGTGGGCTTAGAAATAAATACATCTACTTTAAGATGATGGTAAAAATTTCGTAGGTTATAATTAAAAATTTGTTTCCAAAAATTTATAAAAATTTTTTTAAATAAATCATAAAAAAATGGGCGAATTGTATTTGGATTGAACCTAAAGTTCGAAATGTGAAAGGAAGAATTAAATAAATTTAATCAAAAGAGACATATTAATAAATATATACCAAATTGTTAAGATGGAGGAGCTAAAATTTTGAGAGCTAATATTTTAAAAACTACTCGTGCGATTTTTACAAAACTTGGCAGATTTTCATAATTTTAGTCTTGGAATTGAAATATGGAAAACAATTGGCATGTCATTTCAGAAAAGTCCGATTTTGTGTCAAATTACCTATATTAGAACAATGCTATATATAAATCTAATATATATCCTAAGTCGCGCTTTCCAGACATGAAAAACGAAAGTTGAATTTCATCAATCGGCCCAGTAGAACGGGATATGTAGAACTGCCCCCCCCTTTTTTTTCGTAGTGTGCATATGTGGCGAAGCTTTTTCGTAATTCCAGAATACCATTTGTGCTAGCATTATGTTTTATTTAGTGGGTCGACGTAGAGAACTCTGCGAAGCTACTGGCTAGGATCTGTACCTAGGCAATCTCGGCCACGGGGGTATACAAATTATGAACCTAGTGGTTCTGGGGACTCTGGAAATGTCATTTATTGGCCGGCCCGGGGTTCGGCATGTCTTAGAGCAGGGTGGTTCTAGTAGCCCGGGGGTAACTCCCTGGGTATGCTGGGTAATGACCCCCTGCGACGGGCTCGCCCGAGCGACTGGTGGGTAGCAAATTGACGACCAGTGACGCCCCAAAATGGGTGCGTGGCGCCGACCCCTCAAGGAGCCAGGAAAGAGGTTGAACCTCGGCCTCGGTTCTGCGGGGGGAAGGACCTGTAGTGCCATTAAATTAGGCGGAACGGAGAGGCCATAATGTTGTTGTTGTTAGTATATTATAGACGGCTAATCCATCAACTGTGTTTCCCAAAGCAATTCGCCAAGATCACAATAGCAAAAAAGTACTTTTTAATCAACTTTGTGGCAGATGTTAGGGAACCTCCAGTGTCGTGATTAGAAATTTTTTTCTTTCGGATACATGTCATTTGATAATTGTTATATTCTAACGCTTACTACGCCTTCTTAAATGCCAATTAAAAATGTGGCAGGAAAAAGGACAAGCAAACTAAAAATTTCAATTGTAATAGCAAACTAGAAGTCGGTTCAGTTGGACGAATCCAGTCGGTTATAAACCTTACCCTTCTGAAGGATTTTCCGGCACACAGTAGCCTGCTGTTGGGGGAAGTGCTCGAGGTTCCTCTGGTTGCAATCTGTAAGGGCGAAGGTCGCGTTATTGAATGGATCTCCACAGTCTCTGTCGTAGCGAGAATTGCATTCCCAACACTTGATAGCAAAGCCTGCAAGAAAGACATTAATCAAAATAAATAATCACAGCATATGCGAATGTATGTAAATTTTCTCACTTATTGTGTTCAGGCCAAGCGTAGACAGCCTATGAAGTCTTTATCGCGTACTTACGTGAAAACCCGTCGACCATTTTCGCCTATGAAAGAAAAGACGCCAAACTACGCGATTTTTCGCCAAAAATGGAAACGTATTCTTCAAACACGCTGGGTTTGGTGTAACCTTGATTACACGTGTTAGTTATTCTTTTTTTTTTTTTTCTTTATCACGCATTTTCGAAAAAAAATATGATTGAAATTTGGGACCTGCCTACTACAGAAGAGGATGCGTTGAATATTTCCAAAGTTACGCAATCTTACCGACCTCAAAATGTGTTAATGGTCACGATATGACGATATTATGGAAAATATAATGGAAATTTTTAATGAAGAATTAAATATAAATAAACAATAACATAATAAATTTGAACGGAAAGTAAGAATAGAATGTTTTTCCTTGTATTTAGTAAATGTCCTTTTTCGCTTTGACGCGATTGGCGCCATCTCTTGCGGTCAAAGGGATTTTCTGTAAGTACCCTTTAAGGTAATTAAAAAGTTAAGAATAATTCAGAAGTCAAAACAACAAAAATCAGCGTAATATTCTCAATATTTTCACAGTAAATTCTGTGAAAATATTGAGAATATTACGCTGATTTTTGTTGTTTTGACTTCTGAATTAGTTTCGTTCGGCGTGTTATTGTGTCTTAAGTTAAGAATAGTTCGACCGCCTTATCCGCGACCATGAGAGCAAACACGCATGCGCCATTCGGACCGAATTATTCTCAAAATAGAGTGGAAAGATAGGGACTTTCTTTCCTTCCAGCATATCTCTTTCCCGAGAAGAGAAGACTTTCACGTGACTTTTCACGTCAGCAAGTAATAACCTCCCTTTTGGACGAATCTATATGTTTTGGCAGAATGCCAGCTAGGGTTGCGTTTGAGACAGTCGAACTATACTTACGTATTATCCCGTCAAACATGAGCTGTCGCCAAGCACCGCGATTTAACGCCAATTATGAACAAGCGCGACGTAACAACACACTCATAACATCTGTGCTTTCGTTCGAAAAACCCCGCTTGATTCTTCATAAGCCTCTTTAGTGTTTATGAACCAACATATAAGTAAACTATTAATGCTATATATTTTTTCTGGCATTTTCAAACAAATGATTCATTTTTTCTACCGAAGCGTAAACAGCGTATTATTTTCAAAGTTATGGGATCCTACCATCAAAATAGAGTGTAGCAATGGGCGCGACATGGTCAGCTGAATATGGCCAACAAAACAGTAGTTGATTGGAACAATTACCTGCAGAAAGTTTGTACTTATAGCATCCTAAAGAGAGGTTCCGTCAAAATCGGAGGACTTAACAAAATAGTATAAATCGACGAATGCCTTTTTATGAAGCGCAAAAACAAAGCGAGTGTGATACCAATTGTTGGATATTTTTCGGAGAACAGCCTTGACGCCAAAAAGGGAGAAACAGCTTATTGTGGTGTGGCAGGTAATAGTTGTCATTAGATGACGTACTTTCTCTAGGCAGACAGCCGTAATACTTTTCCCTTGCTAAGGGATTATCTGTAGTATTTATTATTAGTATTTGTTATTGTAGTATTTATTATTGTCGTATTCATTCTGTAGCATTTGATTATCTGTAGTATTTACTTCCGTTGGCATGATGAAATGTCGCCCATACCCTTAAAGAAGCCAAGTTGGCACAACCATGGCTGTTCTCCGAACAATATCCCCAATTGTTTATTGAATAAATATATGTCAGTTTTTTCAGATTTCCGCAGCTCCGGCGGGACCTTTGCCAATTTTAATGGTTGCGTGATAACTACGACGGTCAAGGGTGTAATACGTAAGTACCTAGAAGATAACCAGCCAGCTAACTAGACCATAAGACATGATATATTTATGAAGCTACAAAGAAAATGTCTCTTGGTCAGCCCTGTCTCTTGATTATATGTATAAAATGTTCATTTCACAGTCTTTATTGCCTTAATTACTAATTTCACAGGCATGTGTTTACCAGCAACAATTTTCTCTAAAACAGAGAGGGAGTTTTATGAGAACTGTTTCACCGCTGAAAATATAAAATTAAACTTTTTACATGATTCTTAGCAGGTGCATGATTACCAGGTACAAAATTGTTCACTATATTTTTCTAAGCTGAGTGCAAATGGTACTGTATTTCTAATACCTTAAATTTTTCTTTGAACATTCGGTAACAGACACAAAAGTAGTTATATCGATTAATGGCTCGTTTCATAGCATTAAAGAGCATTTGTTGTTAGCTTTGAAACTGGCTTTCAGAAAATATTAACTAAGACTAATATATATTATATCACTGACTGTATCACTGAATTTGACAGGTAAAAGTACGAATTGTTTTGTAAATGAAACTAAAAATACCAAAGCATTTAAAAAAACAGCAAATAATTTAATTTTTCGTCACATGTGAAAATGTAAAATGCTTTTCTTTATTACTGTTTGTAAAAAAAACATCAACATTCAATCTACGCCATATGTAGAAAAAACTCTTGCAGAAGATAACTGATTGTTAATGGCAAATCGTCAATTCGTATGAGACAGCAGTTTTACCCATTAAAAACATTAGAACTCTGTAAACTTAGGCACAATTAAATTTTGGTCGAAAATATTTTTTGAAAAAAATCTGAAAGTTTTCAGATTTTATATTACACACAAAGGGGCTTTTTTTAACGTTTTGTGTGTTATCTTTATTCATTAAATATTGTGTTCTTCGCGCTTAAACCATAAAATTCAATTCAACGGCAATATCACAAAATAATTTAAAAACAGCATATCTTTAGAATTTCCAGTACACAGTCTCGCGCGCTGAAGATAAACAATTTTTTTCGTGCAGTTCCTACGCTCGCTACGTTGAGTTCCTTAATAAAAAATTCGTTAAGTTTTACAGAATTCGAAATAGATAATAAAATAAATTCCAAATTTTGGCTTCCAGGTGCCCATATTCAACTGGAAGACTATATTATTCAAAATTTGATCTTTCTAGGTACCGTTTTTCCAAACTGCGAGAAACATACATACACTGATGCAGATCCATCCTCATTTAATTTGTTTAAATATAATGCAGGGCTGTAAGATTTGGTGGCAACAATTTGAAACGTGAAACGCCTTAAAATGCCAAAACGTAATTAATAACAATTCTCGGTTAACTCCCTTTGGGCTAAAAATAATTAAATAACCAAACTGATTTCCTAATATCTTTCCAAATTTTGCACGTAAAAATAAACATTTTGTATTTAACTAACTGAATCATAGCGAATGTTTTCTTTACTGAGCTTTGTGCGCAGTGGAGAACTCATGAAAAGCTAACTTCTGAATTTTCGAAAATGTTCCACGCGGACTGTTGAAAATGTTCTTACAAAATTCTTAACAAATCTTTAATTGGAAGTATAGTGTGTCCATAATGTTTCCCTATTCAGACTTGCTTACACCAGTAACCATGCAATTTCCACCAGAAAAGTGGAAAACTTTATGAATTATGTAATAAAGGAATAGGAACGACATTTAGGAACACCATAAATTATTTATAAAAGTCGTCATCAGAGAGTGCGTTGCTACGAAACACCCTTAAGTATTTACACATGCAGATTTGTTTCAGCGCCACGCAACAGTCTTCATAAAACCTGTACGCATTTGCGCAGAACTTGTTTTCAATTCAATGTAGTCACTACTCGCAGTGGCCTTGAATTTGCAAGTTTCATCTTGAGTTTTCATAGTTTAATTAAATTCTTTCATTGAAATACGGTTTCGCTCCAGCTGCTTTATGGACACTACGGGCTTGAAAGGGGATTTGCCCTCCTATTGTGTCTGCTAAAGGATTCTGGAAATGAAAATGAAATTTGTAGCAACAGGCCATCGACTTCCAAAGTGAAAGACGTTAAAATCCTTTTCTTCAGAGGTAGTAAAAGAATAATGGAGTTCAAGAGAAGGCAAACAGAGTTTCAAACTTTTTGAGGTAATCACTAGTGCACTAGTATCTGCCGTGTAGCACAGGTATTGTACAGGCCCCGTTCAACAGTCCATAAATTGTGCAGGAATGTCTTTCAATATTATGCACATAAACTTTGATTTCTTCCAGACGATTTTGATGCACGATTCAATACTGACAAAAATTTTTAGCCCACTGTGATATTAGACTGGAGTGGCTTTGGAAAATCCTCTGCACAGATGAAACGCATTTTCATTTGGAAAGTTCAGTGAAAATTCACAGCTGATGAATTTGGAATTCAGAAAATCAATCGTTCCTCGCTGTTCCTAGCCTAACCAATGCTCATTCCTAGATGTTCCGTTTGCATTACTCAAAAGTAACGATATAGTGCAGATTTAATGCATCATTTATTCTAGGCCGTATTTCCCCGAGAAATTAACCAGGATTTCTCCACTGACGGGCTCGATCAACGGGTTACGATGCAACAGGGTTGGAAATTGTTCCGGCTTTGCAAACACATCAATGCCTTATATATACAGTTCTTTATACAAGACAAAGCTCTTCCCCACATTGCAATGTGCGCTAAAGATAGAACAGGCAAATCGACAACCTTGTATTCGACGTAAATTTTGTAAAATCCCAATCGATTCATCAGGAGCAAAACATTCTGCAAATCGAGAAAGCGAATGTCGATCATATTTATACTCTACAGACAACCAATGTAAGGAGGCGACAGCGCCATCTGTCGGCAGAAGAAGTAACAAAAAATGAAGGGTTAAGTTAGTAGAATTTTAAAGGTATTAAGCAAGACTGGATTGGAATTGAAGTCATTGACTAAACAAGATAAATTTTTGTGAATGTGAAAAACCTTAAGAAAATCCAATGAAATGTAAGTTACTGTCTAAGACTCTAAGAATGTAACAGTTACTGTCTAAGACTCTAAGAATATAGAAACTGCATGCAACTATGAATCACATTTCTCAAATGAGTGCCTACTAAATAGCGTAATTCACAAGTGCACATTAGCGTGGCCACTGAGGGAGGAGTTTCAAAAAGAGGACCAATGAGCTTCTATTGCTCTTGTGACGCTGAATCTTTGAACCTGTATGAACGTATGTTGTTATTTAAGTTTTATTTTGCATTTGTTTCGCAGTAATAAATGTGTGGCGTATTAATGCTGCTATTATTTTAGTAGATAATCTCGTAGTGCTTTCATTTTATAAGCTTATTTAATCATCAACATTTCACTCACGCGAAACTTAAAAAGCATTGCTATTTGGATTAATGTTCGTGGCCCATCGCTCTTTATATCGCGAAAATGATGAAACCTTAGTTAGCCTCGAATATTATGCATTTATTAGCATGGATTAAGAGACTTCAGATGTATAATTTTTTCACTCAGCTGAGAATAACTGGAAGTGTTACAATGAATCTAGTATTTTCTTATCTGAGTGCTCTCATGCCTTTGATTTTGAAAGTGTATGATTCAAAATATATATTGTGAATGATTTGATAACACTCACTGTTAACATTAAAGGTTATATATGAATAAATTAAATATATACGTTGCGAATATGACAAATTCATTCTTTTTGAAGAGTATTTCTTGTGCAGGCAATACACTTAAACAGTGAACAGCTATTAATCTGGTATTCAACACACTATATGTGTAGAAATGCAAATTAAAAAAGTTCACTTTGATTAAATCTGTGCATTGGCTATTATTAGAGAACACCTTTTTCATATAGACTGCAATAAAAAATGCTGACTTTTACTATTTACACATGTAATTGTGCTTACATTTGATTTAACTTATCACTGAAAATTTTCACAAGAAATCCACGATGCTTTAATAACTTTCGACAGGAAACTGTGTGGCAAAACATTTTCAACCACCTTGCTTAAAGCGCAGAAAAGGTCATGTGAAATGACAGAAATTCTATTACTGGAAATCTATTGGTCCATTCTCGAAGCCACTCCCTCGGTGGCGATACAGATGTGCACTTACGAAATATGTTACTAAGTATCAGCAAGTTACGCAAATCCACAGACTTCTAGCTAATTCAAAATGCTTGAAATATTATCAGATTTGACCTATGGCCTCATTGGAAGCCTTTTCAAACAACAGCAAATCTGTATCAGCGACTAAAGAAGCATGGCGAGAGATTATCAAAAACATATGCGACATTTATGTACTTGAATGGCGCAACAGATAGCGGAATGCATTGGTAAAAGTGGTGCAGCGGCTTCATGCTAGCACATTAGTGAGAAGGGACTCCCAAACCTGGGACCTAGGACCATGGCCCAACCCCTAGAAATGATCCTAGAAGGCATAATCTTCCCATCAACCGAGCGCGTTCAAAATTGCACACAGTCAAAGTTTATGGATCACAAGTCAATAGCACAAGGATCAATAGCCACATACAAAGAGAACGAAGTCAGGTCAAAGACATTCCCCAGTTTTGACCAAGGCAACCAAAGCCAAGCCCCAAGGACAGCCTTGATTCCTATTAGTATAAAGATTCACTTAAAAAAGGTAATAAACTTATTCTTTCGCTCTCAAATTCGCCATTTTCCTATTAATCATTCATATACTCATATCCTTAAACGTCAGAAAAACTGCACTATCCCTTGGTGTTGCAATCTCAATTTCTCTCAGTGTATTACAATTCTAAAGCATATGTTGGTACTATTATATAATACACTCTGGATTCGTAGTTAATCTCCAAGCTATTTCGGTCAAAATCCTTCCCCAGGTAAAGTGCAGACGCAAAGGTTGCTAGGCAACGGCAGCCCCAGACACCTTAGCGGACGATCGATACATCCAGCGAATGACAAAAATTTGGGCGTTTGGCCTTTCGGTGAAGAATCTATTTTTAGACCTACATTTTGGCACGTACGATGCTGGCACACACCGGGTTCTGTTTCAAAATTCTGGTAATAAGGTTACCATCAAAGCAAAAGGTCTTTCTGAATTATTTAGTTGAGAAAGGAAATGTAAAATTTTGCTCTTTTCTTTCTATTATTTCGTGGAATCAAATTTAACAATTACGAAGAGAAAATGCGTTCGAAACATCATTACAGAGTTTTTCCAAAACTGTGCCCCCATTTCGTTACACTATGTTATGCTACTATGTGTTATTACCATTCACACGATTTGGTAAGTATTGTTACTGAACAGACGTAAGATTTTGTTTTCTATTCTTAATAATTTAAACCTTAATTTTGTTGACTTTAAAAAGTCTGACAGATCCTTTCCAAAATTTTTTTACTTATATGTTACGTTACACGGCATTATGTCCCCATGCACTTAGCATCCACCCCGCCTCGGCAAGTGTTTTCTTTGCGCCAAATATCGCCAAATTAACCAGTTTCCAAAATTTTGACTTTCGATACGATTTCGTATTTTTAACCTTTAAAACAGTAATTGTTTAACACACTTAACTATTTTAAAGTAACAAAAAAATTTTCATATATTTAAATCTTCATTTGATTTATAATAATGTATCTAATTGTTGTACTTTAAAATATATTTAATGTATAATAAAAAAAAATTTATCATTTTAGAACATTTCTGATATCATTAATTGGTAAAGAATTTTCAATTAACATTATTACGTACTTCACCATAGACTTTATATTTTTAATTTTTTCAATGATTTAATTAATAAAAATTATTAAAAATAGGATATATTTTAAGAAATATTAATTTTATTTAGATGAATGTGAATTATTGTCTTGCAATAAAAAATAATTAGTCCAAAGGGGCTTTGTCCCTGAAGGACTATTGTCTTCGTTTTGCGATTTTGCGTCGGAAACATTAAAAGTCTGTATCACTTTTCAAACTGTTGCCACAAAATATTGCAGCCCTGTATTATATTTAAAGAAATTAAATAACGAAGAATGTGCATAAATGTATGCATGTTTCTCCCATTGTGATAAAACGACGGTACCTAAAGCCATCGAGTTTTGAATGCCGTCATCCTGCCGCGAATATAGGCATCCGGAAGACCAAATTTGAAATTTGGAATTTGTTTTATGAACGATTTCATATTTTGTAAAACTTTAACGAATTTTTGATTCACAAACTCCAGGATTTCAAAGGGGGCCATGGCAACGTTCTACAGAAAAAAACATTTTTATCTGCAGCGCGCGAGACCGTGTGTAGGAAATTCTAAGGATATGCTCAGTTTAAAATTATTTTGCGATATTGTTCTTGAACTGAATTTTATGGTTTAAATGCGAAGAACATGATATTCAATAAATAAAAGTAACATAAAAAATGTTTAAAAAACGCCCCTTTGGACGCAATTTAAAATCTGAAACCTTTCAGATTTTTTTATTTTTATTTTTATTTTTATTTTTACATTTAATTCATTAATACGTTATCGTTCATTTTAGATGCAGAAAAATTGGTCATACGTGCTGTTTTAATCAAAAAAAGAAAACAAGTATTTCATTTTTGTTTGTTTAATTTTAGTAAAGTGAAAACAAGTGTAACCTTAAAAGTTTTATTCTAAGACTTTCAATTTACATGTTACATGTTCAGGCAAACAAAATAATTCCATCCCTCCTTATTGTCTAAATACATAAATATATTCTGCATTTTACTTAACAAACATGTTTTATGCAATTTTTATTAAAATAAATAAGATAAATTGGAAAATAAAATTATTTTGCTTGTTTCACTGTCAAATGACATTTGACTTATGGAACAAAAGATGACGCAAATATCCGGATGTTCTGCGAAAATATTACTCTGAATATCTGAAGTTCTACAACACAGAGTAATCCATAATTCCCTCCAGAACTCTGAAAGTCTGTAATTCAGTAGCTGTAATAAATACGACAGATAGGTGCACCTAGCACAAAAAGGGGGGAACAGTTCTATATCTCCCGTTTTACAATACCGATTGTCGAAATTTACCTTGCGTTTTCCCTGTCTCGAAAACGGGACTTAGGACATAAATTTATATATAGCATTGCTCTAATACAGGTATTTTGACACAAAATCGGACTTTTTCTGAAATAACATACCAATTCTTTCCATATTTCGATTCTACGACTCATTTTATGGCAGAGTGCCAAGTTTTGTAAAAATCGCACGAGTAGCTTTTAACAAATTAGCTCTCAAACTCCTCCTGTTAACAGAATTTGGTATATATTTATTAATATCTCTTTTTTTATTAAACTTATTTAACTCTTCCTTTCACATTTCGAAATTTAGGTTCATTCCAAATACAATTCGCCCATTTTTTTATAATTTATTTTTAAAATTTGCATTTTTAAATAATTTTTATAAATTTTTTGACACAAATTTTGTATTATAACCTATAAAATTTTTACCATCATCTGAAAGTAGATGTATTTCTAAGCATATCTGCAAAAAATTACAGCTTTTTATTCAAAATTTCCAAAGATATACGTGAATTTACATATTGGCGCGCTTTGAAATTTAGTATATTTCTTAAAAACGATAATAACACAAACGTGGTTTACGCACTTTGTTAAAATTATTTGAAAGTATGAAAGATAAATTTTTTCCGCTTGTCTGCAATGAAAAAAAGAAAAGGAAAATAGGTTGCTATAAATTAAGAAGTTCGTCGAGTGAATGACAAAAACGAAAAAAAATACGCCAAGGTAAATTTTTTAATTTCTCCGTAAATGTCGCTCCAATTTTACAGAATTTAATATTTAGGGCATAATTTGAGTCTTAGAATCGAAATATGGAAAGAAATTGGCATGTCGTTTCAGAAAAAGTTCGATTTTGTGTCAAAATACCTATATTTGAATGTTTCGATATATAAATTTAGTATATACACTGGTGAAATATATTAAGAGAATTTTCATATTTGATCTACGATCTCCAGAACTATTGAACAGATTTTAATAAAATTTAGTGTGAACATAGGTTGATATTAATTTTAGCTCCTCGATGTTGATATATAGTTATTAATATCTCTTTTTCTATTACACTTACTCGATTTCTCATGGCTGCCCTGTCCTTCCGTGCCCTCCACGCTCAATGACATAACCCAATGCACGACCCGATTATGTAAGTTTTAGGCCTTACACATACCTTTTTTCAGTGAATCCCAGAGCTTGATTTTCAGTGAATCTTGCTTTTATGAGGGAAAAATAAATTTGTGAGGAATAATAATAATCAGAATACCCAATAATATGTAACGATCTAGACTGGATTTTGTAGTTCTTGGCATAATAATCAGGTTCTGAACCCATGTGATCTTGCCGCACATTTCATTATGTGCGAACTCACTTTACCATGTGAGTTAGAAAATCTGCGAAAAGGCAGCAAGCAATGCAATAGATAGCCCTGATTCTGACATCTCGGGGGCCCACCAGCGGCTGAACACTGGTAGTTCGGTCCGAGGTTCGAATCCCACCAAAGGGCTGGCTGCATGGACGTTTTCGTGGCTTACCCTTTGTGTAACTTGCATACGAGGTAGTTTCCCTTATAAAGTCCTCCACGAAGACATCCCTCCCCTTAGGCAGATAGCCCTTGAGTGCTTTGTCATAATCAAATAAACCAAACCAAATCAAACCTAACATCTCGGGACGCGTTGAGCTGGACTCTCAGTTTGAGATTGATGTGTATCATGTCGTTAATCATGCACATCTTAAGAACATGTAAACTGAAAACGGAACTTCGAAAGATTCTTTATATACTGATGTGAATTATTTTTGAGTTAATTATGTAGCTTTCCGAACCCCGCATAGAATTGTGAACCACCCTATTCTTTAATTTGAACATCGACCTCATTCTTCTTTTGAATGCATGTTAAAAATGTTGTGTGAAGAATGCTTTACTTTCAAATACCTTTGTTTCCTGCTTGATGCTTAAATACTGTCAATATGTGTATAATACTCTTAACTATATAATATTCCTAATATGAGTTTATTGCTTTGTTGAGAGATAGTCTTCTTGATAAGTTCAGTTCAAAAGAGAGTTCTTGTATAATGACATTTCCTACTGTAAGGTAGAATTTTTACAGTAAACAAAATTTCCCACTGAATTTTTATTGATTACAGAATTGTTAATCTTCTTACGACATTGACACGTGACTACTAACGTAGTGCTGTTATTATTCGCTGGCATGCGATCTGTTTATAGCGTGATTATTTTGTTCTCAACAGCACGTAAATAATTTCTAATATAAAATCTCACCCCCCCCCAAAAAAAAGATTCTGCCGGAAGGTATGTCATATATGGTTTCGAAACATTTGTTATTAATAATGACTGTAATGGTTGAATATGATTGCAAAAACTATCTATCGAATGTATTTTAAATTAATGTAGTTTAAATTAGAGTGCAAAATATAGGACTATACTTTGTGATATAGTATTTAACCATGTAAAAATTAAATTTAAGATCTTCTTTATTTTTTTTTATTTACAACACTTTACAGACAACGTGAATAATAAATGCTCTGATAACGTACTCTACAGGGATGTTACGATTTCAGAAACTGTAAGAATTGCGCTATGAATATTTTTAACATCAAGAAAGGACTAAGAATTTAATAGATTAACCACTTTATTTTAAGTGGTTGAAAATCTATGCAAAATAATAATCTCACGATATTAGTTAGCTTTAAAATATAACCTTGAGCAAATTTTTAGAATAAAATACTAAGGAAGTATGACAGACTAATGAGATATATAAGGAAGTACGAAAAAACAATGACATATCAATTTTTAAATTGATTTTTTTAAGATCTAACATTTTGAATAATTTTAAAATATTTTTTATTACAGTTTCCTGTTGTACTTAACTTTAAACAAAATAGTACAATATAATAAAAGTTTTTTTAATGAAACCTTCTAGAGTCATTAGGGTTTTTTTTTTATGCGGGAGGCATGAAAGATGAACATTGCCCTCATTGGGACTGGAACCTGGACCTCTGAAATACGCGCCGAGTGTGCTAACGGATACACTACGAAGGCACGCAGAAAGAAGGGAAAAAATACCTTATATGCTTCCCCTTTTAAAGGGTGTCTGGGCCAAATCCTGGTGGTAAAAATCATTAGCCAACATTGAATATAGTTCGGGCGCCACTGTAGATTTATTAAGTTATTTTTGAAGTGGAAGATGTGAAACCTGAACTTGAACCTGGACCTCTCGAATACGCGCCGAGTGTGCTACAATGACATGCACCACAAAGACGTGCAGAAGCTGTTCGACATTTAAATTTTATTTTTCAAATATACTGATGCCAAAATACTTTAGGAAAGAGACTGGTGGATAATTTGCAACAACTTCTATCGAAACATGATCGGCTTCCCTTTTTTATAAATAATTCGTATCAAAATGAAAATAATTTTAAAGGTAGATGTAAAAATTCCTTTTCCACTTATTAAAGTTTCTCTAAATTCTTGGTAGAGTTTGTAATTTTAAAACTGTTGCAGTTAGAAACAATGGAATAAAGACCGTTTCTAAAGAAGTGAAGAATTTTACTGCAATAACTTGTGTTATTTAGTTAGAATAGAAGAGAAACACGTCAATGTAACAATCAAATTCACTGAAACAACCTTGTATTTGGCGAACATTTACTAAAAACACTCAATTGATTTCGAGAGCAGCTACAAGTCCCTCCTCATCAGGAGAACAAAATATCTAGAAAGGGAAAGAAACCCCAGTAACGGCTTTTTTATACCCTAGGGTAGAACCATGCGCGAGGAGGCAACGCCATCTATCGGCAAAAATAACAATCAAGAATTATGTTAATAGAATTTTAAAAGCGCTAGGAAGGACTGGAGTAGACTTAAAATCTTTCACTAAACATGCTAAATCTTTGTGAATATGAAAAGCCTCAAGAAAATCCAATCCACCAACGGAAGAAGCTTTTTGGATAATTCTTGCAGATCCAAAGTCAAAATTATGATTAAATCTCCAATTATGATACGCTATTGAAGACTTGTTAATTTCACTTGTTAATTAGACTTGTTCAATAGCGTATAATAGTTGGAAATTTAATCATAATTTTGACTTGGGATCTGCAAAAATTATCCAATGTAAATGTACGCCAAATACAAGATTGTTTCAGCGAATTTGATTATTTAGTTAGATTGAAGCAAATTAAATTAATTAGCAATTCATATCATTTATATACCTAACTGTCAATATTTCATTTCTAGTTTTACTAAACATTTTCTACAATCTATTGTATTAAATTTTAAATTTAAATCCTATTTTTATTATTAAATTTTTTTTAACTATTTACTGTACCTTTGATAAATACTTTTACATCAAATTAGGGCCATTGTTAAACATGAAATTTTCGAAAAACAAACAGAAACTGAATGTAGAATCGTTACATTTCTTAAAAGTTCATATTCAGGAATGAATTTGCTTCTTCTTCAATAGATTCTTCAATAAACAAAGGAATAGTAACAATATGAGGCCATGCATATAGATTTTTACAATAAAATAACAGATAGAGTTAGTAGAATTAAACGGTTCTTTACTGTTCATGTAAAGCTACCCGTAGGGCTTTTGTATTACAGATATACTAGCACAATAATGTTTGCAGGAACGGACTGAAGTAGAAATGAAACATATAATAAATAAATTATTATGCTCGAATGACTGACCATTAAACGAAATTGCGAAACCACCGAGGACTGAAAGAGGCTCGATTGCTGATGTATTTCAAGGTAACAGCGTTAGAAAATTTACATTACTTTACAGACTGCACACACTTCAAGAAAAAAAGAGTGAAAAGAAGAGAAAAAGATTTATTTGAATGCTGTAGAAAAAAAAGAAAATCTGAAAGGTTTCAGATTTTAAATTACGTCCAAAGGGGCGTTTTATAAACATTTTGTATGTTGCTTTTATTTACTGAATATCATGTTCTTCGCATTTAAACCATAAAATTCAGTTCA
Organism: Stegodyphus mimosarum; assembly: GCA_000611955.2. Lineage (NCBI taxonomy): Eukaryota > Metazoa > Arthropoda > Arachnida > Araneae > Eresidae > Stegodyphus > Stegodyphus mimosarum. The sequence goes on from KK112660.1 coordinate 279,726, forward strand.
AGAACAATATCGCAAAATAATTTTAAACTGAGAATATCTTAAGAATTTCCTACACACAGTCACACGCCCTGCTGATAAAAATGTTTTTTTCTGTACAACGTTGCCGTGGCCCGCTTCGAAATCCTCGAGTTTGTTCATCAACAGTTCGTTAAAGTTTTGCAAAATATGAAATCGTTCATAAAACGAATTCCAAATTTCAAATTTGGGCTTCCGGATGCCTATATTCGCGGCAGGATGACGGCATTCAAAATTCGATGGCTCTAGGTACCGTCGTTTTATCACAATGCGAGAAACATACATACATTGGCATACATTCTTCATTATTTAATTTCTTTAAATATAATACAGGGCTGCAATATTTTGTGGCAACAGTTTGAAAAGTGATATAGACTTTTAATATTTCCGACGCAAAACGAAAACAATAGTCCTTCAGGGCAAAGCCCCTTTGGGCTCATAAATAAGGAAGAAGGAAAAATAAGTAAATTCAATGAGTTAAATTATAACATAAAATACAGGTGTATCAAAAAATTAATTTATTTCATATCTTACTACATAAATATAAAATAGCAGGTATAGTTCGGAAAAAATTAAAACAAATTTGTAAAAATTGCATTCTTAAAATTTTAGATTACAATCTAATCTAAACTTTAGATTACAATCTTAAGTTTCAAAGAAAATTTATCACTAAATTTTTTTAATTTAAATAGAAATAAAAATTTTAAAAATTAAAAATTGCAGTCTTAATTCTTTCAATGATATTTTTTTTAAATGCAATTCATTTTCAAATTCTGCTTTAGGAAGCGGTTTGAAACTAAGCAGTTACCATAAATCTACTAATCTAAAAATGAATCCTGAAAAATGCAGAGTATAGAATATAAAACCATATACTTAAATCAAATGGTTCGAAATTTCAGTGTCAAACGATACACCTGTTCGAATATTATTCCATCACAAATTATAGAACAGTAAAAAAAATTGTTATAATATTCCACACGAATTAATATCGTTTGGCGATATCTGCACTGATTTAGCGAAGGAAAGACTTAATTATGCAAGATGTAACTGCGCAATGTTCTCACTAAATCGCTTGCCCAGGAATATGGAACAAATATTTCCTTCGAAAGATGTGACAAAATGATTCTGTTCTACCAGATTATGAAATCCGAGCATTAAAATAAATATCTTGTTTTGGTATTGTTATCGAACACTTCTGCTGCGTGAAAACGCGAAAACATGTATGACTAGCTCGAAATCGATAAGTTTTCTGATAGTTTAACGCAAATTTAAGCTTATATTCTAGATTAATTTTAAATTAACTAATAAAACAGAAACGCAAGTAATAACAACGAAGAATTTTATTCAAATTTCTCCAAAAAATCTGATGCGGAAAATTTGAGAGCTTATTACAGTTCTATTGATTGCTGAAGAAATTAATAACATCAAAATTCAACTGCTAGAAATTCTATAATAAATCGATCAAACTGAGATTTTATTAATCCTCTTTCACCATTTGAATATCGGAGAAATTCGTATAACTCCTGCAACGAGTCCTGTTTAGCTATTTTTAGTAAGTACAGGATCACTTTTTAAATTTCTTGTAGCGATACCATCACAAAAAAATTCTCATTTTGTTACATTCATTCGGTGACAAAAATAAAAATCTGTTCAGCACAAGCGTACTAAAAAGCAGCCATTCGAACCTTAGACAAATATCATAAGTAGTTTAATTTCGAAACAGTTATAAGGCGTTTTCTCCCTCCATTCTGCATGCCTTCGCGGTGTAACAACACAAGCGGTGCGTATTCGAGAGGTGCGGGTTCGCGTCCCGGCGAGGCCATTTCTCATTTTTCATGTCTCCTAAAAAAAACTTAATGACTCTACAGTGGCGCCAAAACTAAAAGGTGCTGGATGATGATTCTTCACCCCCCTCCCAGGATTTGGCGAATGGGTCCCCTAATCCCCACTCGCCCTTTAAAAGGGGGAGTATATAACACATTTTCTCCCTCCTTTCTGCATGCCTTTGTGGTGCAACGGTTAGCACACTCGGCGCGTATTCGAGAGGTCTAGTTTCCAGTCTCGGAGAGGGCATTGCTCATTTTTCATGTCTCCCGCATCAAAAAAAAAAAAAAAAAAACAAAAAAAAAAAAAAAAAAAAAAAAAACCTAATGTCTGTACAAGGTTTCAATGAAAAAAAATTTTTATTATATTGTGCTATTTTATTTTAACCTAAGTACAACAGGAAATTATAATAAAAAGTGTTTTTAAATTATTCAAAATGTTAGATCTTAAAAAAAATCAATTTAAAAATTGATATATCTCATCGTTTTTTCGTACTTCGTTATATATCTCATTAGTCTGCTGTACCGCCTTAGTATTTTATTCCAAAAATTTGCTCAAGATTATACTTTAAAGCTAACTAACATCGTGAGAATATTATTTTGCATAGATTTTGAACCACTTAAAATAAAGTGGTTCAAAATCTATTAAATTCTTAGTCTTTTCTTGATGTTCAAAATGTTCATAGCGCAATTCTTACAATTTCTGAAATCGTAACATCCCTGTAGAGTACGCTATCAGAGCATTTATTATCCACGTTGTCTGTAAAGTGTTGTAAATAAAAAAAAAAAAAAAAAAAGTAAGATCTTAAATTTAATTTTTGCGTGGTTAAATACTACATCACATAGTATAGTCATATATTTTGCACTCTAATTTAAACTACATTAATTTAGAATACATTCGGTGGATAGTTTTTGCAAACACATTCAGCATTACAGTCATTATTAATCACAAATGTTTCGAAATCATATATGACATACCCTCGGGCAGAATCTTTTTCGCTTAATCGCAGCTATTTTTGAATATTTCACTACTTATTGTTTACAACTCTGGTCAAACCCATTTCTTTGACTTTCCTTTCAGCAGAATTTCATTTAACTTTCAGTTTCGTTTAGCCTTTTTAGTTACTAAAATAGTTTATAAGGTATTTCTCCCGCCTTCTTATCAAGCCTTCTTGGTGTAGTGGTCAGCAAGCTCGGCGCGTACTTGAGAGGTCCATGGTTCGAGTCCCGGTGAGGACATTGTTCCTTTTTCATGTCTCTACAGTGGTGCCCGAACAAAAAAAGGTCGTGGATGATGATTCTCCACCACCAGGATTTGGCGATTGGGTCCCCTAATCCCCAGTCGCCCTCTAAAAGGAGGAGTATATATGGCGTTTCTCCTGCCTTCTTAGCATGCCTTCGTGGTGCAGTGCTCAGTACACTCGGCGCCTATTTCAGGAGGTCCGTGATTCGCGTCCCGGTGAGGGCATTGCTCATTTTTAATCTTCTGTTTCCAAAAAAGAACCCGATATGTCTACATTGTTAAACAACGCCAGTTGATAAAATCAGTGTTTCTTATGTCTATAGAAACTAATATAGAGAGTTTCATTCTAGAATTTCCATCTTAGAATCTTTTAGGATGCATGTAAAGATCAAAGTTGTATCCCATCGACGAAGCCTATAAATTTTCAGTTGTTTTCCTTATTACAAAATAGAAAAGCGCGTAGTTCATAACAAAGTGAACCACTTAAGAAAAAGTTACTTTGTTAGTTCTTCTTAATTAATAACATTTTTGCAACAACTGCTATTTTATGCTATTAATATGTGACATTACGCTACAACCAGTTTACGTTTTGAATCTGTATACTGTCATTTCTCTCTTTCCGTTTTCCCGCCAGAATGCAAATTAGTTCGCATGTACTCACAGCTAGGTTCGGATTGTTCAGACAGAGCTTGTTTGACACTTGTGGCCATGTTATTATATTTGCTATTTTAGATAACTGTTCCTATCTTCGGGCCTTGCATTATAATTGCCGATAGATGAAATTCATGCCGGCGAAGTTCTGAGCCAACTTCGCGTCAACTGCTCTGGGTAGCCTTTGGCTGCTATTCTATTTAAATTTAAACTTTACGTCTGACTTACTGATTTTGATTTTCTCGCCATAAATGCTGGCGAAATCGTAAGCACCAGGAGTACCTTCTGTTCATCTATTTTAGTTTTAAGTAAAGGGTCTTATATACCCCTCTATGGTGCTTCTACACTTTGGGATAAGTCGTTTAACGTCTACATAGAGTTTAGCATTAGATGGTAGCCAAAAGAGTTTAACTTTGAAAATATAACGAATAAAATATATATCTGACATCTTACAATGTGTCGACTGCAAAATTTCTATTTAATTCTTTATAATTTTATGTGATTTTGTAATATATGTTTTTCATATTCTGATATTTTGGGTTTTGTAATATTCAATGTTCTAAAGAGAAATGCACAAACAAGCGTTGCAATTTTCAAAACTGAAATTCTTTTCTTGAGATGAGCTTGATTTAATTTAATAATTAAAATTAATTTTATCAGTTGGCAACAGCGGATTTTGTTTATTTTATTGCAGAATTTCCTCTGAGGTGTTAGACTGTTATCTGAACATTTCAGATTAGACTTTTCTTTTCATAATCATATGTGTATCACCGAAATCGGATAAAATTTATGAATTTGCCATAGTTGACCACTCTTTGCTTCCATAGGGAATTTAGGCAAAAATTTTTTAGAAGCCTACCTTAGAAAATCCTTTACGAAGGCATCCTCCCTCATGCGCTCTGTGATAATTCATCAAATAAACGAAAGCATGTACATCTTCGAGCAATTCTTTTCCGTATGAAGTGTGTAAAAGTAGAGTAAGGTTCAAAATTCCACCCGAATATCTTGAAAGCATTTTTCGCATCGCTACCTCATGTACCGAATTAGATACATAAATAGCTTATGTTCATAAAGCAAGTTTTCTGATCACTTTAAAAATATTATGTTCATATTGTTTTTGGATTTAAAAGCCATCTTCATTTGATCCGCAAACATATAACGTTCAAAAAATCTTTTTATATAAACTGCAATAAATTTACCAAGAAAAATTATTGCAATGCAAATAAAAATTTTTGTAACCAATAAAAATTATTATTGGATGTAATATAAATTAAATGCATTATAATTTATATCAGTTGGATACATGATTAAAAAGATAAAATTCAGAACTGAACTATCAATAACTGGGTATTTCTTCTGAATCGTTAAATTCATAAATGAATTCGGACTCATTAAGTTTGAAAGAACTTATGTTTTCTAAATGGCAATCACGATGAGAACTGATTATGAGCGGGGTTACAGGGAAGATAAAGAACTTAAGTTTGGCGCGGTTGTAATACTTATCAAGGCGAATGAATGATAGATGCATGGTAGTGTAATATACTTACACATGCAGGAACATAAGTGTCTGGAGATCTGAGTGGTCGTCGGTTTGCTGCCTACAGTTACTAAGCCAACACCCCCAGACTGGCGCAATGAAGTTCCTATCAAGGTATCTCTCAGCGCTGGATATGTAAAATCGCCAAGCTCGTATTTTTGTGTCCCCGAGCGCCGAGGCTGCCAAAGTATAGATCCTAGCCAAAGCGCTATTCGACCTGCGGGGAGATACATTAACAGTAAACAGCACTGCAACAAATTTTAAATTCTGTACACGATCTTTCGCATATTTTTGTCGACGGTGCGGCCTGTGGCATACTTTCGTGGGCATGCGATCTAGAAGTTCGAAAAGATTAGATATATTTTCACTAATCTCTGAAAAAGAAAAAAAAACTGTGAATTCGTTTCCTTACTATACACTTTACTTACTTTTTCACTCATCTTTGCTCTCTTTACACAGCAAATATAAAATTCTTGAAGCTTGGTGCTTTGCATGCCTTTGGCAATTAACTGCAAGTTAAAAGTAAAAGTTCATCATTTAAGAAGTGCTATAAAGTTAGCGCCGTAGGAAAAATACGTACGATTTATTTCTTATTCGATATATCGATTCTCCGTATTCCCACGCCAAGCCTCCATTCTCGAAGCTAATCTATAATTCTATCGATCTTATCAATCGATAGCCCACATTTCTAAAAATATCGATCCTCCGCTGTTATTTTATACCAAAACGGATATTCTAATTTGCTTTTAATAAATACGAATATGCATTAAATGATATTTTTGTGCTATCGATTCTCAATATTTTAACACTCACACAGGTTCTATAATTTATTTGATGGGGAATGGCAACGATTCTTCGAGTCGCGATGTCCCATTTAGGGCTTTCCCAATTCAGATTTTCAGGAGGTAGCAATAAAAGCCGTTGCCAGTTCAGGCTTTCTTGCTTCCCCCGTATTCATGTGTTTCAAATGACAACATCAAAAGATGTACCGTTTTAGCCACAAGTCTATTTTTAACCTTGTAGAGTCATTAGGAATTTTAGAAGCAGGAGAGATGAAATATGTGCAATGCCCTGGCCGGGACTCAAACCACGGACCTCTCAAATACGCGTCGAGCGTGCTGACCACTACACCATGAAAGCATGCGAAGAAGGTGGGAGAAATACCTCATAGCTTTTCATTATAGTTGGTGAGAAAACAGTGGAGAAGTAAAGTTGTAAGGTAAAATTCGCATGTTTTAAACTAATCCGGAAAAACTGTTAGCGAAACAAGGAAAATCGAAGAAAAGATGCCATTTTAAGGTGCATAAAGAACATTTATTTCAGCCCATAAGGAAGGCCTATCTTGTTAAATACCGTATAGTAACTACGCTCGGCAGGTGTTTGTAAAAAGTAGATTTTTCTATATATGACTTAATATTCTCCTCTTCGACGAAAGTCACGTTTAAAAAAAATCTGTTTAATCTATTTTAATAAAATCTATGATAGCAGTATTAACAGTAAAGATTTTAACGATTCTTTGAAACATTGTATTTCTAACTCAAATTTAATGCTAGCCAATTCCTCAGAATTTTTTATTTTTTGCTTTCGATCCTTCAGTTTGGCCCACCAGCCGCCGAGCGGTAATAGCCGCTAAACACTGGTAGTTCGGTCTGGGGTTCCAGTCCCGGTGAACGGGATGGTTGCATGGGCGTTTTCGTAGTTTTTCCCATGTGTACAGTGGATACGAGACAGCGGAACTCGTAATAAGTAAAAAAAATGCTTCAGTTACCAAGGCGAAAATCTTCAAAATAACTTCGCCGCAATTAATCTTCAGAAATTGGCATGATTCTGTTTAAGGATAACAGTTTTGTTTGGTTTGTTTTGGTTTACGTGATTATTGCAGAGCCTCGAGGGCTATTTGCCTAAGGAGAGGGATGCCTTCGTGAAGGACTTTCTATGGGAAATTGGCTCGTATACTGGCCAGCTCGTTCGCGGGATTCGAAACTCGGACCTAAGTACTAGTGTTCAACATTAGGGTATCCAGTCGCCAAATCCTGGCGGTGAAGAATCATCATCCATCACGTTTTGTTCGGGAGCCACTGTAGAGTCTTTAGATGGTTTTTTTTTTTTTTTTAAGCAGCAGACATGAAGAATGAGCAATGCCTTCGCCGGGACTTAAACCTGGATATCTGGAATATGCTGTGAGTGTGCTAACTGTTACACCACGAAGGCATGCACAAAGAAGGGAGAAAATACCTTATAGAGGATATTTTGGAAACGGTGACTACAAACTTCAGTTTCTTAAAATATTGATCCTTTGTCATAAAATTTCTCAATTTAAAACAAAGAAAAAATTTATAAAAATAGTCTGAACACTGCGGGTAGGAAGGTTCGGTAAATGTAAATTCCAACGCAGTCTGAAAAGACTGCTACCGTACAGCAAACTTCCCAATTAGTTAAATATCGATTATGTTTTAATACTTTGAAACGTAATCAATTATCAGTAAATATTACTTTCTTCTTTGCGAACAGCGCTACATCATGTTTCAGACCCTATTATTGAGCAAATCTGAATGTTTCTTTCCCCCAAGTTTAGAGAAAAACTACAAAGCGAAACATTTAATTTGGTGATTAATATTTCCATGTTATGTAAAATAACATTCTTTATTAGTTCATAGTCAGACTGAGAAAACGTTTATTACTAATATCGTATTCCCGTTATTTGCTAAAGTAAAGATACGAAACTTTCTGTATTAAATTTATAAAAGCATGATGAACATTTCATTAACTGGATTCTTTCGTCGAAAGAGGATTAAATAAAAAATACCTGGTTTTGTATCTACAGAATCTTAGAGCAGTACATAATTCCAAATACCTAAAATCCTACTTATCCTAAACTCCGATCATCCGGATTTCTTCTTATTCTTATGAAGACAAATTCAACTTGCTGTTGATTTACTTATGCAATTGAAATTCTTTTCATTAAATTTAATGTAATGCAAAAAGGATACATTCTACTAAATGTTTTAACGCTTTAAGTGCGCTTCAGACTCTAAAACATGTATATTTCTTCCGAAAAAAAGAATTTCCTCGGTTGAAAGAACTTCTGTAATACGCTCACCTCTGAAAATGATCATATTCCTGCGAACGTAAGCATCATCTGTATTCAACAACACTTCTCCAAGACGACCGTCTCCACACAAAACCAACACAGTCTAGAACAGTGGGTAGTCGTCTTAAAAGAGGGTTAGAAATCACCATTTTTTGTTAACTAGGTGTTCGATCTTACTGAAATTATTATTATTATTTGCAAGTGTATTTCCCCCATCTTTAGTTTTACTAAATTTACCTCTTAAAAATCGTATAAAAACTAGGCAGTGTATAGCATTTCTGTACAAAGACGTTAAAGAAAGAACTTCTTGGATGATTAAAATTCAAGAAAGTCAGTTACACTAGCTGATTTCATTGCCATTCTAAATCATGTGTTGAAAAAGCTACGGGGATGACTACGCAAAGGAAAGAAATACGTTGTAAGGTTTTAGTTAAACTAACAAAGTTTTATTTTAAATCTTTCTATCTCTTCTCATGTTTCAACTTCCCGTTAGAAGAAGCGCGCGTTTTCAGCTTTATGCTAATTTGAAGTGGAGCCAAGTGCTATTTAAACGAGAGGTAGAAACCTCTCAGTGTGAGAGAGCTTTTAGCCTCAGATCACGGTCATTCTGTTCGACGTTCGCCCGACCAGCTAGCAGTTAAATTCTAAGCCATAGTGCCTGCAACGTGATTGTTTATTGAAATAAATCCAAGTGCGCTAGTATTAGTAAATCTTGCTACGCACCATTTAGTTAGAGGCCAACTCCGCGTATAGCTCTGTGAGCAAAGATTAATTAAATTTCTATTTAGCTTTAGTTTAAATTTATCTGATTGTTCATTTTAGACCCAAGTGTGGTCTTTTACTTTCTGTATCCCTCCCGAGTTGGGAAGTGGTTGTAAATAATATTGATTTAATAAAAGAGGATTTTAAATCCCTTTCAAATGCAGTTATTCTACCACTTAATCACAGTATCTACCACCACAACATAGCTGCATTCAGCTCCCTGTTCCAGATCAGGACTTAAGGACTTTAATTAGTTTTCCAAAGATGTTTGCCAAGAATATGCACCGAACACTCAGTCCTGACAACGCAAGGTACTCATAAGAGAAAAAAAATAGCAAATCAGCGAATTTAGAGGTGAGAATAACTTGTTAGATTCTTCAGTTAACTCTGTATCGAGCATCATCGCTCCCTTGACCTTCAACTGACCTTCAATAGAATGACATTTATTTTGCTTTGACTAAGAAATGTAATTTTTGATGTGAATAACTGATAGAATTAAAATCAATGAGTACTGATAGCATAAATATATTTATATTTCGACCGCATTCCATAAAAATAAGGAACTTCGACCGAAAAAGAGCAGTATTCAAAATGATCGAATATGAGACTAATAGCAAAATCTAGATTATTAAATAGTCTCTTTTCTGTAAGCCAAATTACGTATTTACTGTAACGCAAATGATGCATTTTTTATATCCCAGTTAATTGTATTTTATTTCAACAAAGATTCTGCTGTAAAAATTCGATACAGTACTTTTATTATTACAAAACAAAATACAAACAACAATTTTATACAATAAAATCAAACAACGAAATTAATTTTTTTTTTTTTTTTTTTTTTTTTAAATATACAAACGTTCCTACTAATACAAATAAAACCGCTGAGATTTTTTTTTTCACTCCATAATGTTAATTATGTTCCTCAATTAAATTTCTGTACAAAGAAACTATTTTTGTTGATGCTCACAACTTACATTTTCCTGCCCATCCGCCTTTTTCTTTTTCCCCTGGAAAATCGAAAGGACAAAATTACGTGATATGTACACTGCGGGGGGAAAAGGGGGGGGACAGTTCCATAACTCCCGTTCTACTGGGCCGATTGAGGAAATTCAAATTGCGTTTTCCGTGTCTCGAAAGCACGACTTAGGATATGTATTAGATTTATATATAGCATTGTTTTAGTACAGGTATTTTGACACAAAATCGGACTGTTTCTGAAATAACATGCCAATCTTTTTACATATTTCGATTCTACGACTCAAATTACGCCATACTGCCAAGTTTTGTAAAAATCGCACGAGTCGTATTTAAAAAATTCGACCTCAAACTTTTACCTCCTCAATGTTAATTAAAATTTGATATATATTTATTGACATCTCTTTTCTTATTACACTTACTTGATTCTTTCTTTCACAGTTCGAAATTTAGGTTCACTCCAAATAAAATTCACTCGCTTTTAATGATTTATTTTTTAAATTTGTATTTTTAAATAATTTTTATAAATTTGTGTAAAAAAAATTTTGAATTATAACGTATAAAATTTTTATCATTACCTTAAAGTAGATGTATTTCTAAGCATACCTGCAAAAAATTAAGAGCTTTTTATTCAAAATTTTCGAAGATATACGTGAATTTATACGTTGGCGCGTTTTGAACTTTGGCATATTTGTTGAAAGCAATAACAACATCTGATGTGGTTTACGCACTTGGCTCAAATTATTTGAATATAGAACTATGTGACTTTTTTGCCGCTCCTGCACAATGTAAAAAGGTAGGAAAATAGGTTGCCATATATTAAGAAGTTTGTCAAGTGAATTAATTATTCTTGGCGATAACTGAAAAAAAATCGCCAAGTTAATTTTTTTAATTTCTCCGTAAATTTCGCACCAAATTCTCCAAATTTTACAAAGTTTAATATTTATGCATAATTTGAGTCGTAGAATCAAAATATGAAAAAAAGTGGTATGTTATTTCAGAAAAAGACCCATTTTGTGGCAAAATACCTATAACTAAATATGTTATAACAATGCTACATATAAATCTAATACATATCCTGAGTGGCGCTTTTCAGACCTGAAAAATTTTAATTTCGTCAATCGGCCCAGTAGCACGGGAGATATAGAACTGTCCCTCCCCCCTTTTTTTTCGCAGTGTACCATTTTTAAGAAATTACCAAATTCAAAGGCGCATATGAATAGATTTATTAGTGTATTCTATTTTTCAAACAAGTTGTTTAACTTATTGCTTTAGGAAATATTCTTTTTAATTCTTTTTCCTCCTTTTTTTTTACTTACACAACGTGCTTTGTTATGTCCCACTTCAGGATTTCCCAGATAAGATTTTTTTTTAAATCGTCCCTTTTCATTTCTCACTGACAGTTTCATTTCTTAGTGGTAAGAAGAGTTCTCATTTCAACCTGTCTATTTAGTATCAACTTTGAATCCGAAAATATTACCAGAATTCACATGACAGTGAAACATGCATGAAATGGACGTCCCTTCAACTTCGTGTTCAGACAGTGTATCCGTACAACATTAATGTAACATAATAAGGCTACCTAAAACAGTAAACATGAATATTGCTTTTATTTGATTACAATTCGGCATTGTCATTACCCTGAGACAAAGCCAAGTCGATTTCTAGAGAAGAATCGCGGCTAAAATATTTTGAAAATTCCATACATCAAGTCAAAGCGAAAACTGAGAACTTTTAAAGACTGGGCTAACGTTAAATATAATTTTAATATATTCACTATAAATTATAAAAAATGTTTATAAAAATTT